>CP099840.1:8944032-9351532 GCA_030062745.1 Capitulum mitella
GTTCATTGATACAGTGTTGCTTGAGGAATTTTAGCGCGCTCCTGTCGCTGCTTTTTCTAGATCGGAGATAAGGCGTGTTCCAATATCCATTATCTCTCATGTCTGCTGACCAAATAAAAATGAGGCCAAAACAAATTTTTATACATTTCGCGCCAAAACCAGGGTAAGCAGTGTCAGGTGCTCGTATCAGATTATAGTTTCTTAGAGTAATATTTGGTTTGAAAAGGACATGGTGTGCCATTTGTTTCCTGTTGCCAGGTGTGATGAAGCCAATTTATTGCCTTGGGAACTTGTCCTATGCTTTTTGTTTTCTTTTTGTGTCTTGTGTTTTGTGTTTGGTTGTCTAATAATTGCATGTGATAACCAGCAAAGTTGAATTGCAACATGTGGCTACATGTTACAATTTAACTTTAGTAGCCTGAAGAATGAGAATGAAACCAAAAAATGACAACAATCAAAGTGACAGGTACAATTGTGTTGTGTGCAGAGGCCAATGTTATGAACAATATTTACAAAATGTGGATCCAGATTTATTTGTATAGTACAAACCTAAACTGAGGCTTCAGAAACATCATCATGCTATTCTGGAATGGGCAGTAGACTGAGAATTGTTGCATGTGATAAAACATGAAAGTAACTGACATGTATTATTACAGCTGGGGTTTGATTGGTGTACACTGCTCCAAGCATGACTGTTTGTTTATTTTTTATATATATATTTTATATGTATATATATATATATATATATATATATATATATATAAGAACAAAAGAATGGGCCTTAAAAAACATAAAATATAAATTTGTTGCTTGAAAATGGCTGATAACAAGTCATTGTTTGGAATGAAAAATACAATTTATGAAAACAAATCACATATCTAATGCTCAAGTCAGTTCTGCTAATATGACAGCTCCTTCATGCAGCCCTCCATATGAATACAGCATTTGATCATTGGAATTTTATGGGATCCATTATCAAGGAAGATACAATGAATAAAGGTAATAGTAAGCACTGCACGTCTAAATTACATACCATTGTTAATGGGAACACAACAAATTTATAACTGGAAAAGACGTGATTGGCAAGGTCTTTGACCTTGATTTGAATTTAAGTATTTACTTGGTTATGCATAACAATATTGTGGCAAATGGTGATTGAGAGACTTAAAGCCATGCCTGTTAACCTGAGATAAACCAAGTATGTATGTAAAAAAACACAATGTCGTACATTTACAACTTTTATTTAAACATTTTAAAGGCCTCTGGCTCGATGCCACTATTGGTGCTCCAACCACAGCAGTTTTTGGTTGTCTGGAGCTGTTGACCCAAATGCCAAAGGTCTTGTGCACTGTCTCATCATGGCTTCTGATTCTGGTGTGGCTGGGAGGATGAATGTTATGAATGAATGAATAATATCATGTCATGAAATGTCCCCCTTCCAAGCCATGTCAGAAGTGAACAGCAAACAAATTTTGTGCCCATTTTGCCATATATTTGACTTAAATGGCCTGAATAAAATAAGTAAGTGAAATAAGTTAAATAAAACACTCCAAGACCTCTGCTGCCACCTACAGGGCATAATCCTTACGCTTGCGCATCTCCCTGCGCCGAAGCGTCTCCTCCCGTCGACGTGCATTAACATGTCTCAAACGAATAAATGTGCGGGTCCGGACAAAAGAATGGACAATGTCCTTCACCATGTCTGGGTGCTTGCTCTCCAGCACACGGGTGAGCCCTGCCACCACGCCAAGCTCGCGGCTGAGATGGTCCGGCTGCAGGGCATGGTGGGCGCAAAAGTCGCTCTCGAGTTGATGGAAAGTTTGCTGCTGCTCCTGCTCCTGCTCAACCAGCGCCGTGAACTTGTGTGTAATAGTATACGGTAGGTCGATAGTTCTGCTCGTTGGCAGGTGGGTCAATGTCGTGACGATCAGGTCCTCTGGACTGGACGAATAGTCCAGTCGTCATATTTCAAACCATGATCCGTGCCAGCCAGCTCTTCCGCCGTTGTAGTGACAGCGGCACCGGACGTGGAGGAGCTGTCGCCAGTGTTGCACGTTGAGGCGCCACCGGCCAGTGCCTTAAGCACTGCACGGGGAGGAGTCACATCGCCAGCACCGGACGCGGGGGCACGGTTATCGGTACTTGACTGTAGTGAAAAGGACTGATACATTGCGTGGTAGGAATGGACCAGGCTGAACCAGACCAGATCGTGTCTGTCACACTCCCCCCCTCCCCCTCTGCATAGAGGTTCCACTGCTGCTGCGAGAAAAAGTATATTGGAAAAGATGTTGGAGATAATTATCATCACAACACAGTCTGACTAGTTGAAATGCAGCCTGGTCAAAAAAAGATATTTTTTGAAGTAACATAATGCATAGCATACTGACAGGACTTGCAATGTTTGCAGGCACAGAAACATAATCAGGCCTGCTTGTTAGGTCTTCATCTGCATGTGGCATGTTTTCTGCCTGCAAAGATAAATCAGTAAAATAATCATCACAAAACAAATAACAAAATCATTATAAAACACAGTTTGGAAACATGAAAAAGGGCATATATTGTTTATGGACTCCACAGTATTCGGGCAATCGTGTCAGGATTCAGGCAAATTTATGTGCTTTAACACCAAAACATGTGGATAGGTAATTCCAAAATTTAGAAGACGAATTCTCAAAAATGTCCTCCCACGTATGGGCCTGTGGCATTTCAGACAAGCATTCTACTAATAATTCCAGTTAAACCTAAGGTATTGACCTAGTTTCACATACACATCCATACAAGGACTAAGAAAAGAGTAACAACAAAGGAATACAACAAAGTATGTGAGTCATTGCCTGTTCAAATGCAGCCAGCTACAACCTTGTACCACTACATCATACAACAATGATGAGCCATTTTCTGCCCCTAATGCACCACAATTGAACACACTGATTTTTGTCTGCAGCCCCAGCCAATCAAAGTGACTAGTGCCACCTTGTGACTCCAACAGGGCACAAGGATGCTCTGCAGCTCTTAGGCCCAGTCAACCTGTTGCACGTAAAAAATGCACAAGAAGACATTCACCACTCACTGGAGAAAGTTCCGTATACCCCCCAGGTAAACATGCATCTTAATTCATCTGCCAGCATTTATTCCTATCAGTACTTATTGCAGAATGCATACAATCAGGCAACACAGAGCTGCACCTGCATTAGCTGACTGTGACTGTAACTTCTCACCATCCAAATACTGTCACAATTTCAAAATGCTGTATTCTCAACCAGCAGGGAAAGCTTGTGAGGTAACTCTCTGAGTGGTGTAAAGATGAAATGGTGAAGGAAGGGTAAATGCATTTCACAATGAAAAAAGCAAGCAAACATACACAGCAAGAACACAAGACCATAATAGGCATGAACATGCTCAGCAAGATATTACTACCAGTGTCAATGTCATCACAGAACTTGCATCACATCACAATACTTAGCATTCATATCCAAAGTTTCCAAACATGCAATCACTGGAAAGTCATATGACACTCGCTATTTGTTTGCATCATGAATCTTCAGTCCTGAATTCTAACAGTAATGCTGATTATAATCTCAGATGAAACCAGCAGTTCTGCATCCTCTTCAGTGTTGTTGAGGACAAGCCTGCAAGGTAATGTACCATTTTCACAATGGTTCCTGGGAAGTTGAAATGGCTGATCATTGCAAGGAAAATCCCACATAATTTTATGCAATTTCACAAAATCTTTATAACATGAATACCAAGCACTGCATCTGAGCAAAACCACACAATCATAATGGGGTAACTAGAACAGCTAAAGTAATTACATCATATAATACTAACAAGAGTAGGGTAATAAAGTATGCATGCTCCATGTAAAATAATGCAAGGAAACATGCATTAATCCAAGGTGACAGTTTTCAGACCATCTTGCAATACATCATGCTATGCTATTGCCATACAACAGTGGCAGCAGCTCATTGTTTGCTTGTTTGTTGTGACTTAGGACATGCAGTCTTTTGGTTTCAACCATCCGTGTCTTGAGGAAAGTCTTGTGTTTGTTTGTTTGTATGTGGGTTAGAACACACAGCCTCCTGGGCTCAGGTGTCCAAAGTCTTGGGTCAAGTTTTGTGTCTCGTCCGGCGTCGGTCGTCTGCAGCTAGTTGCCATTCATTTCCCAATTTTGCCAGTACTGCGCTGGATTCCGCGTCATTTTGAGTGCTAAAAACTTTTGAATCCCAACAACAAAACATGCCTTTGGGCTCCAGCGGTGAAACATCGTCAAATCTTGGCAGATGATAGGCATCCCTGCAATCATTCTTGGAACAATACATTCAATTCCATTGAATAGAATTGTGGAATGAAATGTAATGCCGGATGTCAATGGTGCGTCAAAAAATAAAACAACGCAAATACTGCCAGATTACTGCCAAATTAGGAAAAAACCCATGACGTCACTGGGCGTGAAGTTTTCACTTGGGCGTACCTTGTAAGTAAAGGTATCTTGTGCATCAAGATCTGCGGATTTTTACCTGTTCATTGGTGGCTTTCCCTAGACCTGATTAATCACAGTCCTTGAGATCCAGGCAGCTTCTCGGTTTCATGCAATCGGCTGCGAGAAATCATCTATAGGGCTTAAATGGCTTACATATAATCCAGAACTAAAATGAGTCCAGTTTTGAACCCTGCTTGTCACGAGCTTTCCAGTGGTGTGTTTATATTGATTGTGCGGCTAGCCGTTCGTGAGTTAGAGGGGGCGGTCAACCGCCCCGCCCCCACCCCCCTCCGTCGGCTGTCATCGGCCCCGACCACCGGTCCGGCTCGTGTTAAATATCAATGTGAAACTAACTGCATTCGTCTCCATTGTACATACACACACATACACATACATAGTTATATGTATATATATATATATATATATATATATATATATATATATATATATATACATGTAGATATTCATTTACTTGAATGCATCAGGATATATTCAGTCTTTTATGTGAAAAATAGGAAAAAAGAAAAAATTGCCGTCATTCAAAATAAAGTGGCGTAAATTTTCTGAAAGCAAGACGTGACAGCCTTGTTCAGTTACAGTACGACCATGGCCCCAGGTCATGTCATAAGTGTATGCATTAGTCTCCTCCGGCTCCGATTTTTGGCCTGATCACAACTGTACAGATTGCCGTGACCAGGTAACATGAGGGTGTCCGTGCCGAATGCCATTTGTGACAACGGCCATGTCCAGAATCATCGCATAACCTTACCTTCTACAAAAATATGGGACACTGCCTCGACGTTTACAGGATTTGGACATGACACATTTTATCGCATCAGAAGTACATCTTTTGCTGGAGCAGTAATCTGCGACGTGACTGATGCTTATGTCTTTTTGTTGATTCTCGGACTGCAGTATTCAGTCGGCTGTAAATGCGTGCGTCTTCTCTACATCCAATGTTTTAAATGTATCGTCGTTTCAAAATGCCTAATAATTTAAGAGGCTTACATTCTCAAAGATTTTGACACAGTGCTGCTTAAAAAATTTGTGTCATGTGATGAGAAGCCAAAGCACGCCCTATATAAGATAAAAATAAAGTTGTAGATGTATACGACATGCACATATTTGTACCATCACTCCGTCGCATGGAATCCGTGATTCTTGGTACTTTTTATTCTAACTGCCTTTTTATATGCAACGGTGATTAAAGATTTGTTATCTAACACAAGACAATGAATATTGTTATGCTCCAAGCACTAATATACTTAAAGAAAATGACTCCCATAAACACGGTGCTCGTTTAACCAAATGATCTGTCACCATTTCTTTTCTGAACGTTTTAATCATTTTTTGGTTTCGTCTGCAATTTTTTGCTTATCTCATCTATTGCGGTCGTCCTTTATGTCATTATTGCCTATTTCCCTTGTAAACACCGGCAGAAACTAATGAGGGGGCGAAATCAGCTCTGAAGGGGCCAAGATCCGTATTGAAGAGCCAGAGCCCCTCCAAAACAATACAGATCGACATCCCTGCTTCAGTCGATTTTTGCCCTTTTTCTGATGGATGCAAACGTAAGACTTCGCGTTAATCCGTCATCCACTCACATATGCAAGCAAATGAACATCTGTGGATTCCAATTGCCAACCTCTGCGCGGGCTGGACTATGCTCGACGACCTTTCCCGTGTCTGCGTCACCACGCGCTGCCGCCTGTGTTCTCACGGTCCGCTGGTTTTCCCGATGGTCCCGTCCTGCTCGCCGTCTGCCGACACCCTGCCGCGCGCGCTCAGCGCGGGCCTCGGCCGTCCACGCCAGCCGGCGACAAGCGCGTGCCACTTGCTGGCAGTCAGCTGACTGCGCCGCGGGGCCTGGCGCTGGTGGCGCGTGGCGAAACCGCGAACAGCTGAGCCAGGCACGCGACGGCAGGTATCCGCACCGACAGACTCGCACCCGCAGCTGCAGGGTGGGGGTTTGCATCTCGATGCCGCCAGCTCTCGATTGGGGATACGTATGGTGTGAATTGGACATCGGACGTTTCAGCTCACGTGGCTGTGCGTCCTAACCCAACCTAACCTCCATATGGAAGCGTTTCTAAGTGCAGCGGCAAAGTACAGCGCTGGGATGTGGTGTCCGGCAAGGGTGTCGATTTGTGTTCTAGGAGAACCCTGACCTCCCCAATGTTGGTTTCCGCCCACCCGATATTTTTTGCCGGTTTTAAAGGGAAACAGGCAACAATAACGAAAAGAATGGCCGCAATAGAGAAGAGATAGGCAGAAAGCATAAAATAAAGCATAAAGTGATGTATCTTTTTCTTTCTATCTTCTGTCTAAATATCTATCTATATATACATGGGGTATACGCATTTTTTTATTTGAAAAGTAAGTAACGAAAAACTTATAAATTCCCATTGATCACAAATAAAGACGGCTAGATCCGTTGAGAAGCCCACATCTGGGGAAGGTTAGTTTGTCGGGCCCTCGGCTCGGCCCACCCAATCATTTACAGAAATTGACGCCCCTGGTGTCCGGTGAACACAGTGCGTAACAACTGCAAATATGATACTACTGCATAAACGGCCTGTAAATGATCATTTGACGTTCAATCGCCAATATGCGCTTATTAGTTCCGACACTGTTTTGAGGCTTCACTGTCTGGCGAAGGAACAGTTCATCGCGATGGAACAGGCTTCACAGACTCCGCGTGCGGGTCGCGCTGAGTGGTTTTCAGGTTGACTGAGCAAACGGTGTGTGTCGAACACTGCAGGCTGGGTAATGAAAACGGGCGCCAATATTTGGACCGAGACCAGAAGTGAGGACCGGCTGCCGAACTGCTGTGATCCGGAGCTTCACGTTACGATAACATTCACCAGCATCATTTGGTTTCCGCATTAAGGGCGAAACCGTTTTAGTTCTGTCCGTTCAAAGCCGCGCTGTTTATCTGCGCAGGAGGAATTTGGTTCACATTGCGGGGTCTGCTGTTGTGATATCCTTGTGGCGTCCACGTCCACCGCAAAACTTATCATTTCGGGCCTTGCGAGATATGTCAGGGAAGATTAAAAGGTAAGAATGTCTGTGGCATTTTCATGGCCATTCTATTATTCTATGGAGTAAATGGCTATTTTAGCTGCTTAACAGCCACATTGAGGCTCCATTGTCTCACAGCTCATCGCCCAGCGTAAGGAAGTGTCTGTTGTTGAATTCATCAGACTTCATCGCTTCTGTGTCCACCTGTCACCTGTCCTGCAGGAGCAGTATTATTCCTCTCCGCGGTAGGCGACAGTCGACTGTATGGATTTCCGAGTTGGGGCAATATTTAAAGCGTAAAAACGAAAGCGAAAAACAATGGTATTTCAATGCCGTCATCTGGCAGACTCCTGCACGTCAGACTTTTCTACCCCCGTGATCTGACAGGCCACAGGATGACAGACCCTGCTACCCCCGACATCCGTCAGGCCTCAGGATGACAGGCCTGCCGAGCCTGCGAATAATCCGGCAGGAATGCGCCGCGGGCGACACGCGCCTGGCCGTGGCATCGACTGCAGAGCCGGCCGCTGCCGTGTTCCGCGGCGCCTCTGCGCCGGCGGCCGCCGCTGCCACGGGCCGTGTCCGGCCCGGCGGCGGCGGTACCGCTACTCGGACCGCGCAGAGTGGGTCGAGTCTCTCCAGAGCGCGGGCGGCGCCCGGCGGACGCGGAGCCGGCAATGTGCTCACCACCGCGGCCGCTGCTGCTGCTGCTGCTGGCGTTGCTGGTGCTGGCCGACTCGGCCAGCTCAGGTGAGAGGGGCACAACGGTCCGGGGCACCTCGATGCTCCTCACGAGCAGAGAGCCTCGCGTCCCAGTGAGGGCACCCAGCGCGGACAATGGTGAGAGTTCCTCTGCGTCTGGTGTCATGCCCCGAGCCCCCGGAGCTTCAGCGGCATTCCAGGCAGTGCCAACTTGTCGTGCTGTATCCCATGATCGCCTTTCGTTGAAGAAGCACCCGTCTGCATCCGAACCAGGAGCGCGATCAATCGGTGAAAGCTTCGTTATTGAGGGTGCTACCGGAGAACTAGGTCGGCACTTGCCTTGCTCTCGCCAGTCTACTGACTGACGACTTAGATCACGCTACTCTGAAAACATCTTGCCTGCTTCCGTCCGATTTATGTTCTCGTTTTATTTATTCATTTATTATTTGAAGAAATCACACATTGAAGGGCTTGAAGATGAGAAGGACACTGAGCGCTAAACTTCTTGTGGAATGTTGTAGTAACGACAGAGTTGTTAACAAGAGCACTTCCTGTAGGGTGTCGGGACATTGCCAAGTATAAAGTGAGTCAACGAATTACGAGCCCCAGCAGCCAGTGTGACTGACGGTGACTGTTTCAGTGGAGATCTGCCACCCAGTGGACGACGCCCGTGAGGGCCCGCCAGCGCCCGGCACATACTACATCTCGCGAAACAACACACAGGTTCTGGCTGGCCTGGGCGACACCGTCTCACTGCCATGTCAGATCCGGAAAACGATGGAGAATAAGGTTAGTAATGCACGGGACTTGCACATGCAAGGTCGACGACCGTCACGCTTTTTAGAAAACGGACGGTGCGGACGGAGAGTATAGGTTTACTTCACGTCCAAACAAATCCGGATTGACTATTTTTTGTGCCCTAATGGTCTCCATATTTAAACATTCAGTACCTTCATTCCACGTTATCTGCCCCATCTTCGATCTCAGAAGGAATCGAAGAGCTAGTGCATCGTTAACCCTATTCCCGGCAGGGGGGGGCGGAATCCGCCCCCCCCTCGGGTTTTTTGCTTGCCAATTCCAGGCTTTTTAACGCAGCTTCACGAAACTTGGTGACTTTTCCTAGCTGTTCCTTTTACGCGCCGTGACAAAATTTCGAAATTCTATTTTGTTCAGGGGCGGAGCCAGGCAACGTTTTTGGGAGGCACCTCAGGTCATTTTTGGCCATGTTGAGGGTAAAAGGAAAATGTCTGCCAAAAACAGAGTTTTTAAGATAGAACTTAAAACTTTATATGAATATATAGCTAAATAGTTGGGCAATGTGCATATGCAATTTTGTTTATCTGAGGTCACTTTACAAGGTCAGGTCAAGGTCAAAAGTCAAAATTTGTTTTTTCGCAATAATTTCGGCGCCGTTTTTTTCCAATGCCAAACCCGGAATATATATGACGTAGAAAGATGCCCTCTACTTGTGTACCAAGTTTCAGCTTGATATCAGGTCAGGTCACGGAGCTATGACCTAAAATGTCAGTGCACGTACCCTGTATCGCAAAAGCCAAAAAATGAATTTTTTGGAATAGAGTGAATTTAATCGATTAAAAACGTTTACAGATAATATTGAATGCACACGACATCATTCCAGGTGACCCCAAGGTCACTGGAGGTCATTTAAGGTCAAAGGTCACAAGTTGATCTGAGAAACGTGTGACCATGACAGTTCCCCCTTTTTTATGTCCCTGGCACCGCCTGTGCTAACATTATACAAACATTGCAATGCGATTTGTACTTCTTTAGCATAACATGACTAGCAGAAGCTAAAAAAGTGTTTTGGCCTCTTTTGTTCATTCCGTTATTGGAAAACTAATCCACCTATTTTTAAAACCTTTGAAAGCCCATGAAATTTTTCCAAAATTTAAAATTTCAAACCCAAAGGAAAAACCCTAACCTATAATTTCTCATTAATTCCAATTTTATAGAAAAACGACCAAAAAAAAAAGAGTTATAAAAAAAAAAAAATAACCCCAATTTTAAAATTTTTTCCCCCCTTATAAAAAAAAAAAAAAAATTTAAAAAATTTTTTTTTAAAAAAAAAAATAAAAAAAAGAAAAAAAAATTGAGTTTTATTAAAAAAAAAAAAAAAAAAAAAATATTAAAATAAGAGGGGGGGAAACCCCAACCCCCCCCAAAGAAAAAACCACAAAACCTTTAGAATAGGGTTAAACCGTTGCCGTATTGGTACACTACTGGACCTTATTCGTTGGTCAACGAAGCTGGAAGAATGTTTTTATTGTGTAGTGGGAAGAGCCTGTTTTCCCGTTATGTTGAGGAAAAACGATATCATAACCTAAACTAACCCAAGATGTCTCCGTGTACATTAAGTGTGGGGGATATTACCTGCCTGACCCGTGTTGCAGGTCTCCTGGATCTACAAGCCGACTCGGCGCCTTCTGGCCGTCCAGGACAGGAGTTTTACGCAGGACGAGAGAGTGTCTACTGACTTCGACATCTCTACAGACGTGAGAAGACACATTTTGTCAATAGTTCTGACCAGACTATGTATATGTCTTGTTTTCCATCACCTTGATGTGATCTGTACAATAATCAAATCCACCAGTTTGGAGCGAGTTCAATGCATTAGATACCTTTCCTTCACTCCATGTAATCTGCCCCATCTTCGATCTCAGAAGGAATCGAAGAGCTTGTGCATCGTTAAACCGTTGCCGTATTGGTACATTACTGGACTTTATTCGTTGGTCAGCGAAGCTGGAAGAGTGTTTTTAGTGTGTAGTGGGAAGAGCCTGTTTTCCCGTTATGTTGAGAAAAAAGCGATATCCTAACCTAACCTGCATCCATGCATTAGATGTATTTGGGTTCGGTGTGTTAGAAAAACAGCCCCGATAGTGAAATGAGTGCGTTCTCTGCTGAGGAGATAGTCAAGGGCACCATTGGCTTTTACACGGTCGTAAATCATATTCCACATCCTGCAGAAGTGGAGTTAGAAATAAGTAGGCAGCCATTCAATAATTCAGTATGGAAAGTTTTTTTCTGCGAATGCTTCTAACCATATATGTACTGTGCTCATTGTGCATGGTTATGACAGGAAAAGGAATGCCGTGTGTCATCATCCACAGACCTGGACTCTGACCATCCGTAACGTTTCCGCGGACGACTCGGGATATTACGAGTGTCAGCTGTCGTCACACCCCTGGGAACGTTTGCAGGTTCGCCTGAAGGTGGCAGGTCAGTCTGAGATGCCACAGTACGATCCTGGTGGCCTGATTTCTTCTCCAGCACCCATGTTTACCACTCTCTTCCATGTCGTGTTACCTTGCCATCCTGCTGTTTTATTTCCTTTTCGTAAAAGCACGCTTCTGTACAAGTGTAGAAAACGGTGCGCTTGTGAAGGATTGAAACCCTTTCTGCTGGTTAAAATTCCTAAGCACTTTTTAGTTTAGTTAGATGGGCTATGGCTGCGTCAAAATGCGTATACAAATTGCTCGTCATTCTCCATGCACTCACTTTGTGAAGGGCCTTTGATTACCTCATATTTTTTTCAGTGTTCGAGACTGCGTGTGTAATCTGGAAGCAGACACGGGCCGCAACTCCCCGCCCGTGATCGGCACTCGCAGCGAATCCGCCCTCCTGAGCGGCGTGACAGAGCGTGACAGAGCATGACGATCGGCGGCCTGTTTCAGATCCGGACGGCGCCGCTCGCCGGAAGGAGCTCATCGTCCTGGTCAAGGACTACAACGAGCCGGGCTTCCATGTGCAGAACGCTGGCTTGTGTCCGGAGCGCGGCCGCGACATCAAGGTGGTGGTGCTGGTGCAGAGCGCGGCGGCCAACTCCAACGTGCGCAGCGTCATCCGACACTCGTGGGCGCGGCCGGCCATCGCGCGCGACGACGTCGTGTTCGCCTTCGTGCTGGCGCGCGTCGCCGACCCAGCTCTGCAGCGCAGCATCGACTACGAACAGTCGCTGTACGGTGACATTATCCAGGCCAACTTCATCGACCACTACAACAACCTGACGCTGAAGACGCTGGCCAGCCTCGAGTGGGTGGACCAGCACTGCCCGGAGGCGTTGTTCATGCTCAAAGTCGACGACGACGTCTTCCTCAACGTCAACAACCTGATCACGTTCGTTGAGCAGCACCGCGACGCGCGGCGCACCATCTTCGGCAACGTCGTCTTCAACCCGATGCCGGACCGCAACAAGGCTTCGCGCTACTACGTCAGCCCCAAGATCTGGGACAAGACCAAATACCCGCGCTACACGGGCGGTCCGCTGTACCTCGTGAGCAGTGACAGCGTGCGTGGCCTCCGGCAACGCGTGCTGGAGCGGCCATACTTCTTCATCGAGGACGTCACCGTCACCGGCATTGGCGCCAAGCTGGCTGGCGTGCAGCGGCGGCGCGCGCCCGAGTTCTTCACCTACAGCGTGCCGGCCTCCGACACGTGCCTGTTCCGCCTGCTCGTGGGCGTGCACAAGGTGTCGCGCAAGGACATGGCCGACATCTGGGCGCGCGTCAACGATCGTCGGATCCAGTGTCCGTACGTGTACTCGCCGGCCGACTGGAAGCCTTGCATGAGCCTCAAGGCGCAAGAGAGCCTCAAGCACTGCGTCCTCACGCTCTTCTCCTCTTCTAAGAGCAGATAGAACAGTCCGCGTTTGTGCGTAGGCCGCCTGACGATCGGACGAAGTCATTTCTGCGTGATCAGCTGGCCTGGTGGTGAACTGTTGATGAAAAAGGGCTGCGTGGACGGCTGTCCGTCAGCACCACTAGCCGGCCTGGTGGCCGACTGCCGACCGTGACCGGCCGACTGAACGACCATCATCTCACCGTCAGCGGCCGGCGTGGCGGCCAGTTGGTGACCTCCCTTGAGCGCCGCCAGGTAGCATACCGTGAAGCAGACCCACCTCCTGGTGCGTCGTCCGCTGGCCAGGCTCACCAGATGGTCGGACTGCTGACCGCCTGACGACGAGCTTGTGACCGAGACCACCATGCCTCGCACGGAAACCCGGGCACTTCAAAGGAAGCAGTTCCGATGGCTCCCGCATCACCCACGCGCCCTACCTGCGGCTGTTACGTGCTCAATCGCGGCACAGGATGGCATTGTTCTCATGGCTACGATGAACGCTGCAACTGAGATTTTTATCCTTGTGCATAGTAATACGTCGTGTGCTGTGACTGTTATTGTTTGCTCCTGGAACTAGTGAAACGCTACTGGTCCTATAGAAATCATCAACACTTTCCACCCTTCTCACATTAGGGCATCCTTCCGACAAGCAGATCAGGGACAGATGATGGAAAAGGCTAGCTTAGAAATCACGTTTGCTCCCATTTTTCCGATTTCTAGGCAACTTCTGACCTTAAGGGTGAAATGGAAAACCATTGTGGAAAACCATTTGCAACAGGGTTTTGCTGTTCTTTCAGCGTGCGCAGAGCTGAAATAATCGGACTATGTATGTTTTGGTGAAATGCGACTATTGCTGTGAATAAAAAGTAGTGTTGTCGGTCTTGCTATACCATGTTTTTCAGAAGACATAGCATTTAACGGATCACGGTCATACTGAATCTAGCCCACACCGAACGGCCAATGCTGGGTTTGGTGCAGCTTTTCAGTATTCTGTTGGATGCTAGGTATTTAATTGACTGTTGTTATTCGAATATGTTCGGGACCACAAGCTTGTATTCAGAGCACGCTAGCCTTTTGAATCGTGGCACCTAAATCGCGACCACCGGGGAAAGGGGGCGGGGGCAGTGTTCGCGAAGCTCAGCCACAGCAGCGAGCACGTCGTTTGACAATACACGCCGCTAGGCCAACTGATGTCGTTCCCATACGAGCACCTCATGGAGGGAAACTTCAGGATCGGGTCCAATCCGGTCTGTGAAGTCTAAAATTCCAAACCGTCCGCAATCCGCCTTTTCCAAAATTCCTGAATCCGGTCCGGTCTAATCTGCGAAATCAAAATGTGCTTATAAAAGGGCATCACGATCCGTATTCAGGCTTTCCGTTCTGTTATCATAAATAGACAAATGTGACGATCTTAGCATGTTTGACTGTTTCCTTTTAACACATTCAGTAGAAGCCTTTTGACTGGCTACAAAAATCATGTCCAGTTAGCGTCTTTTAAAATTTCAATTTTTTTCAATTTTCAATCCGTCCAGTTTGTGTAATCTCGCAAAGTCTAAAATCCGGCCCCGTCCTAATCCACATGTTGCTTGGATTTTGTGGCTTGGTTCGATCCGTCCGCGGATCAGCCCGCGATTCATGGATTTATCCAATCCGTTCAGTGCTCTAATTCCCGTGTTCTTCGTGCTTCGGATCTTTCTGGGAGCATGAAGCTGCCAAGCTAACCTTTCGCCTTCTCCAAATATTGGTTGGGGTGCGAGATAAGCAGGTTTGCCGAACTGCAGGCGACGGCCGACGGATCTCTGCATCCAGTTATATGCAAAGTTATGTCCTTCAAACTATGTTCCTTTTTCCGCCAACGCCGTGCACACTTATGTGATCCGCGCACTGTGGGCCTGTCAGTTATTGCATATCAGCATATCGTTGTTCTTCAATTCAGCTTCGAGTTGCTTGTGAGTTCGGCAAGCTCAGTAGTACATGCTCAGGCTCTCATCAATGAAAGCCATAAATAACGTGCTGAAGAAAGCTGTTGACAGTCTGCGCCACGAACTGTCAAGTCAGACTCATCAGTCATGCCTTGCAAGACATCCTTGAAGCATAGGCGGGCGCACAGATAAAGGAGAGCATTATGACGCAGTTATCTGGCCTGAGCCAGAGCATGATAACGTCAGCAACTCGAACCAAAGTCAGACACTCGAAATTCGTCCCAGATTTGGCCGCGCTGCTCTGATGCATGGCTTAACAGCCGCATTTTTATCAGCCGGTGATCCCAGCCCCAGGACCTCGCCGGCGAGGAATCGGCTAGATCTAGAGGGTTCAAGAAGCCGGCAGGTTTAGGCCAGTTTTAAAGGTCTTAGCATTCAACCACCAAATCTCAAAGCTGACTGCCGTTTCACAGTTATCAGAACCGATAGATGTGTAGGATGTGTGTCTGAATCAATGAGACAAAAATCGCCTCAGTTTTGCATTCGAAGGAAAACGACGGTGAGACTCTAACGCACTTTAAGCCTTGGACTAAGGACATATGCAGCTATTCTATGCAACATTTTTCGATTCATTAGTGGGTATAGAAAAATTCTTGCTGTTTGTTTCCAACTTGCTGCAACTCATCTGTTCAATATTTGCCCATTCATTTCACCTGATAACACCAAATAGTTCCACGTAAATCACCTGCAAAAAAACCACGTAAATCACCTGCACCTGCGGTGGTCATTACCATCATGTTGCTGGCTGGGCCAACACAGGAAAATGCGTTTACCTTAACAGTAAACTAAATCCCTTAGTAATACAATGCCTTTAAGATCTCTTATAACACAAGCAGCCAAATCTTCCCCGACCATTGAGCCTTTTTTCTTAGAAACAAAAGCGATATCGTATAAAACTAAAAAGTATAGATCTCTCAAAAACCCAATGTATATGCCAAACATAGGAGTTTCTAAGAAGCGCTCTAATAAAACTAGAGAAATTCTGAGCATGATATGGAATGCCAATGAAAAGCTAATAGAGTGTGCTTTACGGTGATTGATTTATAACATGAATATATCTACGGAATGTATCAGGTGACCTGGCAATGTCATTTTTCATTTCGCTATATTTTTAAGTTTTTTTTTTAGCGTCACTGGCAAGATGTTGTCCATGTTTGCTTTCAAAGTGGTGTAAATCAATTGTGTAAACATTTTTTTAATCCCCGCTCAACTGGCAGTCCGCGCCATGCACGCTCGATTGGAGAAGGCGATTGACCGCCATTCTCTCTGACTCACGAACAGTTGGTCGCACGATAAAATAAACACACAGTTGGAAAGCTCGTGACAAGTAGAACTCGAAACTGGGCTCATTTTTAGTTTTGACTAATACCTAAGCCATTTATGCCCCATAGATGTTTTCTCATACCCGATTGCATGAAACCGAGAAATAGCCTGGATCTCAAGGACTGTGATTAACGTTGCTGAACGCCTTGTGAAATTAATGAGAACTAATTCTAACGTTCCTTTAGTTTCGCGATATAAGCCTTTTCTCATGGTGTTTCCTGATCGAAGTGGTTTTTACGGTGGTTTTTAGTGCTTAAATTTTGGAAGAACTCAATATTCATGGACCTACACAATTGGCGGAGGTTTATTCGCGAGAGCCTGTCTATTTCCAAAACATGCAACATTTTGAGACTTTTTGAACTTCTTGGTATTATTCACAACTGTGAAAGCAAGTTTTGCCATTTTCTACCCGTTCTGAGTCATTCATCGCGGATTTTGAGGGCGTTGTATTTGGGCTCATAACAGTTATTCATGGACTGACCTCAGGTTCAATAATTGGGGGTCATTGATACTTTGCTCACTGACGCCAATTGGATGTCTGCATCACCCCACACTCAAAATGTTACAAAAAAATCTGTCAATGCCCGCAGAAAAACGACGACAATCTTGAAAATGGGCTTGACTTTAGGTCTTAGGTTAGGTCAATGAACCGGAAATTTCCGAAAGAATCCGAAACGGTAAATTTGTTGCATCTATCAAGAGCTCTAATCCCGAAAAATTTTACTGAGATACCATGCTTTCCGAAAAAGTTACTGGGCGCTTAATTTTTGGACAAAGGTCCATTTGACCTGCCCTATGCCAGACACCTTATTTCATCTGGGGTCAAAAATTTGACACAATATGTAAAAATAATCACGCAAAAGGTACGCAGAGTGTCGTGGCGTTGCATTTTTTCTCTCGCAACCTTGGATAGACCCGGGTAAGGTCAGCCGCCCACCAGTCGGGGCGGGTTAAGTACCGTCAGATTAGAACACCAATGAACCGGCGTAACCTGACCTCACCTAACATTCAGCCATTTTTGTTGCTTTATTTCGTGTTCTGTAGACGATCAAAAACAAAGCGAACAAAAAGGCAACAAGGACCTTTAGGCTGAAACTCTTTGGATTCCACAACCGTGATCAATAGGGTGTATAAGATCGGTCGTAGACCTAACCTGACGAGGGATCCTGGCCTAATTTAAAGCACGCTTGGATTTTACCGTTTTTTGCCTAGATCTGCCATTGACTCGTGAAATACACCAAAGTTATAAAGCTGGACATTTGGATGTGAACTCAGCTTCTACCACGGTGACCCCACATGACCTCGGATGACCTAAGGTCATTTAACTGTATGGAAGCGTTTTGGTGCAATGTTGGACTGCAAAATCGACTTCATTGCCCATTTGTACATACGGGATCATCGAAACAAGGTTTTAAACATCTTTTTGCTGGTTCATCTCAAATGTGATATGACCTGACCTAACGACGCTTGTGGATCAACAACATTTGTCGTGTCTATTGGCTTCCTTGGCCTAGGAATGCAATTCAGGGGCCAACAAGCCGAATAAACGGTTCAAAACCGTTAGAAATAGAGAAATGGGGCGGAAATTGAGCTGGTCTCAGGTCATTGACAACAAAGTCGAGATAGCACAATGCTTAGGAATGTTCTCAACTACTATCCCTGGAAGTTTTAGGTCGACCTATCAAATGAAGTGGATTGTAGTGAAATCGGAGGTTCACGTCATTTGTGTGGCTTAAGTCAGTGATCTGACATGACTGGGAGGTGAAAATTATACAGGACATACACAAAGGATGTAAAGAAAGGTACTGAAAATTTCAGCTGCTTCGTGAGCCCTTTTTTTGCTGTCACCAAAACTACTCAGGGAAAGGGGCGCAACTCCCCTCCCTTGGGTGCGGGTAAAAACCAGTGTGACTTTCTTCATTCATCCCTCTGCATCGCTGTCCACAGGCACTGCGCTGCGCAACATTACACGCCATTTTTGTGCGCTTTTTTATTTGAAGAGACTACAGGCAGAATTCCGAACGTCACAGCTCATTATAGAAGCGATGACAAACTTCACGCTTTGACTATGGCCTTTCCAACGTTCTGGCCTTTCAGCATGCCCATGAACGCATGCGGCATCTTGTTGAAGCCCTCGGTGACCGTCTCGTTGACCTTGATCTTGCCCTCGCGCACCCAGGCAGTCATCTGCTGAACAGCCTCGGAACGGCGATCCCACCACCGGGTCACGATGAAGCCCTCCATCTTCAGTTGCTTGAACAGCATCATCATCTCCGGGACGGGCACCGTCGCCTCCTGTCCGCTCTTATCGTTGTAGCTCGAGATACAGCCGCAAAGGGATATGCGACCGAACAGGTTCATCTGCTGCCGGATCCGGTGACTCAGCATGCCGCCCACGTTGTCAAAGTAGCAGTCGACGCCGTCGGGAGCCGCCGCCTTCAGCGCCGCGTCGATGTCCGGGCACGTCTTATAGTTAATGGCCGCGTCGAAGCCGAGCGACTTGATCCAGTCGCACTTGGCGTCGGTACCGGCGAAGCCGACCACGCGGCAACCCTTGATCTTGGCGATCTGGCCGACCAGGCTGCCGACGGCGCCGGCCGCGCCCGTCACCACCACCGTCTCGCCCGCCTTCGGCTGGCACAGCTCGAGAAAGCCGAAGTAGGCTGTGATACCAGGCATGCCGCACACGCCGAGCGCGTACGAGTGGGGCAGCTCGCCGATATTTGGGAGCAGCTCGAACCCGCGTGACGAGATCGCGCTTTGTTCGGTCTCATCCGGCCGGGCTATGGTAAGAGTGCGCCATCCCAGATGTCCTACCACGTAGCTACCTTTCGGAAACTTGTCGTTCTTACTCTCGATGACCTTGGCCACCTGGGAGCCAATCATGGTGAACGGGGGCTTCATGTTTCGGACATAGGCGCGCATGTAGGGGTCGACACTGAGGTACTCGGCCTGACAGAGGATCTCGCCCGACTTTAGGCCCGGCAGCTCCTCCGACTCCAGCTTGAAGTCGTTCGACTTGGGGAAGCCGTCGAACTGGTGCAGCAGAGTAAACTTTTCGGCCTTCATCGTGACCTGCGAATGACACTGAAAAGTATCAGTGGCTGTACATTCAAAAGCAGTGAACACATTCTATACAAGCGTGAGCTAGTGGCCATGCACACTGGCGGATCCAGGGGGACCAAATCGGCCATGCCCCCCTGACCGCGATTAGGGGGCCAAATGATCATTTGACCCCCCCCCCCCAAGAAAGACATGGGTACTGCTACTCAGCCAGAGTAGCAGTAACTTGGAACTTCGAATTCAACCCATGGTCAGGGTCTTCCACCCCCGTCCCCCACGGTCGAGGACCTGCCATCCATACCCAGCCGCTGAAGTACACACTCCGAACTCAGGGCCAGCGTCTTCTCCCCCCCAACCCGTCCCCTCCCGGTCGACGACTTCCGCTGATCTACCATCATCAGTGTTATCAAATCATAACACTCATTTCATAACGTTGAAGCCTGCAAGACGCTTCCACATGTGGCCTCTTCGATTTGAAAGGCTGTGAAAAACTTGCATTTTAAAACACATCAACAGCAATTTGGAATTAAGATAGATTTAATTCATATGGTATGTCTTGGGTGTACCAAAAGTTTTTATTTCTGCTCTAACCACAAAATTTTAAATTCAAGTCCAGCTAATGTTTACATGTCTGGACTAGGTACGAGCGAGGCCAAAAACGGAGTGAGTCTTATTTCATCATGAGGACGATACAGAGTGTTCTACAGACGTCCATACATAATCAGCCACGTAGCCAGAATTTTCCTCGGGGGGAAATGTCAAATTTTGTCATATACCACTGGTATATGACGAAGGTTATAAGAAAAAGCAGGAATTTTACGTAGCTGCCGTCATTTTTAACCCACAGGAATACATGTAATATTCATTTTTGGCAACATATATATGATCATTATTCCGCATTCATACGAAATTGCTATATATCAAGTGCAGACCGCAAGGCTCGGGGGAGGGGGCATGGTCCACCATAGCCCTCCTTGGCTACGTCCCTATACACAACATACTGAATGTGAACATGTACCTCAATGAAAATGTGACGCGCATCAACAAAATAGTGATAAATATACAACGTGTATTTTTGTGTTGAAAATGATAACAACTAATCACTTAAGAATAGCTTGAGCAATTCAGCATTTTTTTAATTTCTACACTCAGCCCTGGGCTGCTGAAAACACGAGACTGTAATGCAGCAGGCAAAAAATCCTCGGTCTGTGAAAAAGTCTGTGAGAAAGCAAATCGCATAAATGCAGCTTCTACTTGGTTACCATGGTAACGCCATGTTTGAAAGACGGAAGGTTTGATAATTCATACCTGCCTAAGCTTCTTAGATCATAAAACTTCATTAAAATAGTCTAAAAAACGAGGTCGGCCTACAAAAAAACAAAAATGGTAATGGCAAAAGCTTCGACATTCCAGAAGTTAACGACACCGGCTAAATTGCGGACACCTAATGACTGTGCTCTAGGCTTCCATAGAGGCAAAAGGGTTGACGCAACAAAGCCATGCAAAAATCGCAGAAGTGAACTGTGCATAGGAAGAAGGCTGAGGGGTGGTTTAGTTCACTGGCTAGAGCCAGGCGGGGTCGGGGCCCCGGCCGCCCCTTAGCTTCGTATTTTTTTGCGAGAAACATTGTACATCGTCTTCAACGGTTTTCTTGTGATTTCAGTTCACACTGAGTTCCGCTGCCCCCCCCCCCCCAAGAAAATCCTGGCGGCGGCCCTGGTTTAATTTATCAGTATGAGTGTAACTGTGTCGGGATGAACGTAACTGTGCGGCTGGAAAACCAGTCGGATGCTGACCATCGGGGATGGGAGCTTCAACGGGCTCAAGGAATGGGGATTTGGGCCAATTAGGGCTCACAAAACACCTTATAGAGATTACACACGACGTGAGTTTGGATTAGGCCAAAATTTTACCGTCCGAAAGCACCCGACGAAAAAAAATGAAACTGAAAATCTACGAAGCAGAGGTAGATCTGCGAAATTTGTTGAGCAGCACCACAGGTGTAACACCGCCTGGTATGGATAAAGAAATACAAAATAATTGTGTTGTCACGTGCCAGACAGAGTGATAGACTTTCTGGTGTGTACGACGTGTGATGTGCTCATTTTGCACCTTGTGGTAAATGACGGCGTAAATGCTAAGTGGAATTTTCAGGGAAGTGGAAACTGAGAAGAATATCACGTGACAGCCATTTGCAATGATTTCAGTGTCATGAGTCATCTAGCCATAGTCAGACAAAGGAAGCTGCTCATCTCCGATAGTCACCAACAAAATGGCAGCTTTTCCAGCATCTGCATGATCAGTTAAAACTCGAACGGGTGGTCGGTCAAATATAACGCTCTGGGGTGGGGGAGAGGATGGAGATCAGTTTGATCAGTTTTATGTACCTAAGATCTAAAGAACCAACTGATGTTTCTAGAGCGTGACCTTCAAGGTCAGATGAGGTCAAGGAGGGTCGAATTCGGTTCGACTCTCCAGACTTGCTTGTACCGCGAAAGCTGTTGGTCACAGCGCTTAAGTGTATGGACCCATTTTTTTGTAGGGCACACAAAACTGCGGTTAGGAGTATATAATCTGGGATGCTTGGTTCCGAACATATGCTTAAATTTGCTCTTCAACCCAATTTAAACTACATGGCTACATTTTCACGAAGTTTTGTTTCGAAGTCTGTCGGGGCAGATTTTGGCGCTGAATTCCAATTTCACGCCCAAAATTACCCTGCATGTCACATTTTGGCCATTAGCATAGCACAAGGTCATTTGAGGTCAACCTAGGTTGCTGACCTTTAGTGATCTCAAAAGGGCGAAAATGGCGAAGATGTGCTTCACAAAACCAATTACCGTCATCCGATACAATTTTACCGCTAAATCGAGCATTCAGCACTGTAAATACAAACTCCACTGCGTAGTCCAGCTTCCTCAGAATAGTTCGCGGGCATGGCGCGGAATGCTAGACCGCAGGCACAACCCATCTGATCCATTTCTCTTTGACACCTATTTTCCCCGACGTGTATCATACCTGGATAATTAGGTTGCTCAATTCCAAATCAGGGTAATATAATACACTAGAAAGCAAGTCCTTGCAAAAAAAGGTGTACCAAGGTCAAGAACATTTATCTTAGGTCAGTAAGCTCAGATGACCTAGAAGAGCCCAAAGCCATAAGAATGTTTGTCAGATCATCCCCGGAATTGTTTTGTGCCATTTTAACCTTGAATTGGGCATTAAACAAGAATCTGACTGCGTTTTATTGTGTAGCATCTGCAGAAAAGGGGTACGTGCAAACAAATTTTCGGTCATCTGTCCGTGACCTGACCTGACATTGACTTGAGGCCTGGTACACCAGTAGAAATTACTAAATAAAATACTACTATAAATGGCATTATATAATAAATCATATATATAAAGTACTATCATAAAAATATACAAAATACTATTATAAAATGCTATTATAAATTTCCCGGTAAGTTGGCTGAGATGATTATAACACAAGTTCAGTGATCGGAAATCACGTTTGACTTTTGACCTCAACATGACGTTTTGGTATGAACTCAGTTCATCCGATCTATTCTTACATTTTTTCCACCTTAGTCACCTGTGAACCCTTGACAGGTCCCAAAGTCTGCCTTTAAAACGTTATTCGTGACAGCAGTTTGGAGTTTATACTAAAAATGACCATTTCTGACAACCATGACCTGACTCTGACCCACACTAGCTCAACGATCTTGAAAGACCTTGGCAATCTTTTAACATTAAATGATTTGCTATTCAGTTCTGTATAGCCGTCGCAAATTTGGTGCGGCTGCGCCGCACCGTTTAAGGCCTGTTTCGGAAAAAAACTTTTGGGGAGGTCAAATTGACCCCCTATTGGGGCGCAGGTTAATTTTCCTTACCCTTCCGTACGACACTGTGATGGCTGTCATGGACAAATGGTTAGATCTACGAACTTCATATTTTCACAGGTCATTGAAGGCGTGGTCTGCGTTCTGTCCGAGTTCTAGAGAGAGGCGACCACTGTGAAGCACGTGAGACTTCCTCTAAGTACCCCCAGTGCGACTAAATGACGCCACATATGCAAGCTGTTCAGAACGGACGGCACGCGCGGAGGCTGTCCAGAAATTCAAGCGCGACTTAGTCGTCTGGTGCTATCGTTTCGCATGGTTTGGTGGTGAATTTTGTCGAAATCGATCAATTTTTACCGACTGTACATGAATGAAGGTTTCTGTTTTATCGCAGAGATATATTTTGGCATAATCTGTCATGCCGCGACAATAAAAAAACATACAAAACAAAATCGTTAAAACGACTGAAAATTTCACAAGTTCTTTGAGTCAGATATCTGAGCTGCCGTTGAGCAACTGTTGCATTTTTGCCTTTAAGCACTTCCTGAGTAGGTCCTTTTCATGGTTATTAATATTGCCGTACATCTACCTTTGTATGTAGTGTTTATACATCTCTGCGTTTTCCCGAGAACAGAGTTGCATGTCGCTGGAGTTAATGCGTCGTGCGGTACGGTTGCAGCTAACCGAAGAGCTCCTCAAGCTCAGCGACACGTTACAGGTAGAGGTTTACGTGGGGCTGCCAGCCGTGCGGCCGGCTGCAGCCTATGGCGGACGGGGAGGGGCGGCTGCACAAAACTGGCGAAACATGACTGCGGCTGTGGCCACGGCTGTTGTCTGGCTGAGGATTACACGAAAATATTTAGCAAGTGTATGATGATGTAGCAAATTTAGCATTATGATTCAATCATTTAATAGTTTTTGCGATGATGCAGTTGAAAATTTTTCACATGCTTCATATTCAAGAATTACCCAACCCTAAAAGAATGCTTTCAGAATGAAAGTTCAAAAAAATGACACGGGCTGGAAGTTGGATCCATCAGTTAGGCTGCGGCTGGCCGCGGCTACGATGCTACGGCTATGGAGCGGTGTGACCAAGGAAAAGAACAGCTGTCTGAACTACACGCTGTAGGGTCATTCGCGCCAACTCAACCGGTTGAGTGCACATCACCATCTTAGGTTATTGTGAACTCGTGAGTATAGGGTTTTCTCATGCCCCCATAATCTCACGATTGTGATGTTTATAGACTTCTCCCATCAACCATTCTCTTTTGACATGGACGTCAAATTGTGACACCACAGTATGCGGCGTATCTTAAAATGTGTTATATCTCAAGAGTCGGTACGAATTTTATAGATCTGAAAACAGCATTATTTAGACAAAGCATTGTGTTTCAAGACGTCGGCAAGACGCAAATTTCCAAAAGTAATTCAGCTCGGCTTTGCTTAATTAAGAAAAACAGTTCCAGTTCATGAAAATGCTTTCAATTGACTCTCTTCAGACCTCAAAATTCGTAATGCGCAGGCGGCAATTCTGATGCGGAATCATTATGTATAACATGTATGATATAACTATATATCATACATGTTATATCATATAAAATATGATATAATATGATATAATTCAAGTATGATATAACATTGGCAGCAGCATAGTAGCAGTAGCACCTGAAGCCCGCCGTACCGAGCTTTGCGGGCACTGGCCTGCGTCGTCGGCGCCTGCTGTGCGAGCGGGCTAAGTACTTATCACGTCCACCAGATGGCTGTTCTGTGAACAGGGTCAAACAGCAAGAGCGAACGCAGTACAGTTCATTCGTGTTGTGTGTATTTGAGAAAATATTGGCTTGTGTTATATTTCACGGACACAGGCCTTCGATGCGGACTTCGTCGTCGGTCGCCGTCAGTACATTCGACTCAGCATGTTTTAAACCGTACAGAAATTTCACGAGAGAGACATCAGCAGGCCTTCTCCTGGAAAAAAGATGCTGTGAGGGTGCGTTGTCATGACGGACGAAAAACATCGCCATCAAAAACAGCTGACAGCCTGGAATCTCAAAGAACCATACCAGAAATATAAGGATAAAACAACAGCAACAACACGGAATTTTCAACATCTGTTAGTTTGAGTCCCCGTATGATGTGCGGTGGCTGGTGCTGGTGGCACACACTTCGTCTGTATGTGGATTTACCACCAGAATCCAAAACTCGTAATAGGAACAATTAATACCGACCCAACAACTGGTTGCTTAACAAAAATAGTGTGACATACACCGAACATTGCATATCAGGAAAATTCGACAGATGCCAATGGAACAACTGCCTGAAGTAGATGAGGTAGAACACATGCAATGGGTGAGTACTGACCGGATAACTTCAATATCTATGCGTCAGAAAGTGGAGTTCATCGACGCTCTCACCAATGCCATTGTTAAACTGCGTCTCCACCACCACATTGCCTAGGTGCAAAACAGCTCCCTAAAGGAATGGAAGACAAATTCCGTCCAGATGAAGCAATGGTGAATGAGGAGTTTTCGGAGAATTACACTCATTTATAGCGCAAGACTAAGTCCAAGGTAATCACTTCGAAAACGCCCAGGCAACCATCCCAGGCCCCGGCAATCCCTTTGTTGTACGTATGAATATGTATTGCTGGTGAACCTGCAAAAGCTAGCAGTCATTGTGTGATTTGTGAGATAAGCGACAACACCGAACACAATACTGACTCCGCATATGCGTTCCAGACAGAGATAATTAACCATCTGAAATTCAAAAAACGAGCCATCAGGAAAATTCACTATAACACTGACGGCTGGACTGAGCAGTATACGAACAATCGCAACATTCGAAACATTTACTTGCACGAGGAAGATTTCGGCCTAGATTGTGAGTGGCATTCTTTGCTAACTGTCTCGGAAAAGGTCCGTGTGACGGAATCGGCGGAACCGTCAAACGTCTGATGGCGCGTGTTAGCTTACAGCGACTAGAGACCGAACAAATATGTACTCCTCAAGACATGCTCTATCTTTGCAAAGCCACCACACAAGTTGACTATATATCGATAACCGTCCTGATATTCAGAAATTTATGTCGCTATATTCCCAAACAACCCATTACCCTTTCAATATATTTCGATCTGAAAATTGTAATTGCCACCTGTCAGAACTACCAGCTGCAAGATGTGCGACATACACTTGCATGTCACACATCTTGTACCTTGTATAGATATTTTATGTATCAAGTATCGGCACAATCGAACTGTTGATCCCCCATATTTTTAGCAAGCATTCCAATTTCCAAAAGGTAGAGACATTTGATACCCTTTATTTTGTTTCAAACCAAATCTTCAATCTGCGCCCCAACCAATAAAAACATGTGTCGTGTCATTCTGTCCGCAGGAATCGACTTCATCTACAAAACAAACACAGAGATCACAGAGACGGAAGGCAAGGTCAAAGGTTTTCGGCAGCCAGGTCCATTAAGGGTACCAGGGAATTTTACACATTCAGACCAAGAGACTCGACCAGACTAGCTGAGTATGAGACATCAAGTGCATTATACAAAAGTTTAAAGTATGCTGAGTCGAATGTGCCAGCGACGACCGATGACGAAGTGCCCACCTATAGCATGTTTATGTGAAATATGGCGCAATCGAATATATTTTCAAATACCTGAAACACAAATGAACCATAAGTGTGCTCGCTATTGTTGTTTGGCCCTGTTCGCAGAGCAGCCATCTGGTGGACGTACTCAGTAATCAGCCAGGCCGCAGAGTAGGCGCCGATGGCGCAGGCCAGCGCCCACCAAGTTTGACACGGCCGGCTTCAGGACTATTTAACACCATGGTGCTCATTCATATGTTCCGCTGTATTTATTAATGATTCCGGAGTAAAACTTCACGTAGAGTCCGAATATTGAGGTATGAACAGTCAACTGAAACCAGTTTTCATAAATCGCCATTGTTTATTTCAAGCATACAAAACAGAGCTGAGTTATTTTTGGACATTTATTGTTTTCCATGTAGGTAAAAACACGATGTTTTGTCTATGCATTTTTGTTTTTGGATCCGTAAAACTTGTGCAGGTTCCTGAGATAAAGTGCATTTTAATCCTCGCCCGGCAGGGGATCGTTTTAGTACCCACTGCGGTTTCCCTTCCATACCATTTACTAGCGAAAGAAAGAGGGCTGATTTTTGCGGCAGCTTAAGTTTTAACATTTACACACATTGAGAAAATTTTCAGAATTTTTCACGCAATAAATCGTGACGTGTAATCTTTTTGTCATGGCCATGTCAGTCGTGTTTTAGCCATATCGCACAACACATTATATTTGTTGGATACCGGGTATTGCAGTGTTGTGTTACATGTTTGTTTCATAATGTTGGTGTCATTCACCTGATTTTAGTGTATGAGAAGGGTTAGATCATCAGAGGTCCAGCTACGCCAAACGTGCATATCAAAATACTATCTCGGTCACCACAATGGTATGCTAGGATAGAAAGTGTGTCCGCCTACCTGTACACCAAATTTAATGGCTCTAGCTCCCGTTGTTTTCGGCAAGGAGTGATTCACGTAAAATGACATGGGCGCCCCTGGCGGCGACCTTGGGAACTAAGGTGGCCGCGACCCCAGATAGGCAACCCCTTACCAACCCGAGGAGAACCGGTGCACCAGGTTTGGCACGCGTGCCGTTGCTCGCTTAACCTGTGACCTGACAAAAGTGTAAGGGGACTATTATGCCTCCCATTGCAAAGTCCAGCTATGATGATATTTTCGTGATCCGGGAGGTCACCCATAAACCTAGACCCAAAACCAGTACATTTCCCGATAACTAAGGCAACGACCAACACGTTGGTGCTTCTGGAATCTTTTTACTTTCCCAAGTTTTGAAACTATATTGCTAAGAAAACTTCGACATATGACAAACATGACATGGCCGCTTTGAGATCATTGCCGTGACCCGGGAGGTAAATTTTTGACCTGAAATCCCAAAAATTGGATATCGCTGAGTTTGGTACCTTACAAGCAACACACAGGTTTTTACCACATTGCTCTATATCTCTTGTTTCAACATTTAGTAGGGGTATTCTTAGGACCCCCGCCAGGCGTGGTATGTTGTGACGTCATATTTCGACGTCACTGTCAATGGCGAATGGTTGATCGGAGAAGTCTATAAACATCAGAATCGTAATCAAGGCATAAGACAACCCCATGCACATAATTCCATCAAAGTCTGAGTTGGAGGTGTGTACAATTGTACCTTTCACCGGTTGATTTGACATGGAATGACCGTACAGTCAACCGGACAGACAGACCAGTACCAAACGGCAGAAGCGACGCAGCAAGAGGAGGCAGACAAACATGCCGAAGTGGTAACAGCCCGACCATTTCCTTTCTCATGAAAGCAGATCTGTTTTCAGAAGAATATCCCACGTTTACACATTTTTGTTTAAAACTATCACAGTCCATTCAATCAACTCCGTAGATTATAGGACAACATGATGCATGGAAATCATGAATCAATCAGCAATAAAACAGGGCTGTAAATGATTGGGGGACCGAGCCGAGGGTCCGACAACGTAACCTCCCCCCTTCCCTCCCATGTGGGTTTCTCAACGGCTTTAGCCGCTTTATTTTGACCAAAAGAAATTGAAGAGATTTTCGTTACTATTTACCAAATCAAAAACTACATTCATTCCCATGTATACAGGTGTATATATAGATGGAACATAGAAACATGGATATATACATCGATTTGGACTTTATTCTTTACTTTCATTCTACCTGTTATCTATCGCGGATATTATTTTCATTAATATTACTCATTTCCCTTTAAAATCGACAGGAGATATCGGGAAGGGTCCAAACCAACACTGGGTGGGCCCAAATCAACATTGGGTGGGCCCAAATCAACAGTGGGTGGGTCGAGGTCCCCTTAAAAGAATATAAATTAACACCCCTGGTACATCATCCCACCATTACATCAACATGGCCGAACTGAGGTTGGCGGAAGTCGATAAAGGTTTTTATGTTTATTGACAAACGATAGAATTTCACCCTATTAATCGATTGTCGAAGAACTGATCGATCGATCGAAGTTGGGGTTTGCTATGTTTTTTAATTCATGCCTTAATGGATGCCGGGGGGGGAGGGCGGCGGGTAGAGCGGGGGTACGTGGGGAACTCGTAAACTGGTAAAATAATCACATCCTTTCAATCAGCTGGATTCAGAAGACAGGTCAGAGGCATTCTAGTGCTATTTTAAGGAAAAGGTTTGTCAGGTTCTACGGTTGAAGCGAGCTTTCAAGAAACAAAGACACGGTTTTTCGAAACTTCTTCATCACTGACACTTCGTCAGTAGCCACAGAAACTATGTCGCTACCTATGGAAAGTCTGAACTCCAACATAATTCTTCACGACTCCAACAGCTGTTTTGACATCCATGCTCCCCACGATTCTTACCATTACCCAAGTTCCACTCTTGATTTTGCCCGTGAACCTTGATGTCCATATAACTTCTGTTCCCCTGAGTAATATACTCATCAATGGACAACGCAACCCGCTTAAATAGTCCTTTACTTTTATTTCAACTCCTTGGTAGTATCTTCCTTTCATTTCAGAAGCATATTTCAGCACAAGCTGATTCACAGTTTCAAGATTTTCAGGTATGATGAAACCTCGGTCTGCTACGGCAGGCCGAATAGAGATCTTTGTAACAACGTTGAAACCAAAGCCGTCTAAAGCAATGAGGAAATGCCAGCATTTTCATTAACGTTTCTTTCCTTAAGAAGTCTCTGTCTTTGGCTGGTTGCTACCTCTCTTCGCCTTCTCGGAATTTGGCCCGTCTGTGTTTGTATCACAGACCTGAACCTTACGTTTGCTCTGCCCATGATAACGGAGTTTTGTAGCAATGTTATTGCATTTGATAATTGTCCTGTAACTTTTCATCGGTCATACAGACGCAGACGGGCCAAGTCCCAAGACAGCGAAGACAAGTAGTAGCCAGCCAAAGATAGAAGCATTCTTAAGGAAAGAAAAGTTGGGGAAATGCTGACGAAACTCGTGACTTTAGACGGCAACAGCTCATTTCTTCGGTTTGCCATAGTAGACTGAAGTTTCGTTATGTTCAAGGACCCTAAACCTGTAAATAAATGTAAATAAACCTGTAAAATGTAAATAAACCTGCTGCTAAAATGAAGGAAGATGTCATCAAAGAGTTGAAAGAGAAGCAAAGAACCGGCAAACAGGTTGCCTTGTCCATTGACGAGTAAGCTGGTCAGAACAGACGGTGTATGCGGTATATACGGTAACTGATGCTCACGAACAAAACCAAGAGTGAAATTTGGGTATGGTAAGAACCGTGGGTAGCGTGGATGTCAAAACAGCTGTGGGAATCGTAAAGAATTTTGTTGGAGTTCAGACTGTCCATGGATAGCGACATAATTTCTGTGACATTGACGAAACGTCGGTGGTGACGAAGTAAGGAAAAACCCTTCTCTTTTTTTTTTTTGGAAGCCTATTAAAGAAAACCATGGAACCTTATATCCCTTTTCCTTAACATGAAATAAATTTGCATCTGACGTGTCTTCTAAGCCCGGCTGATTGAAAAGACGTAATTATTTTACGAGTACATGAGTTCTCCACGTACCCCCGTTCTATCCCCCCACGCCATTCTCATCCTTTAAGGCATGATGTAAAATCTACAATAAACCCCACTTTAGCGATGCTTTTATCAATAGTCGATAAACAGGGGTGAACTTTGTCTTTAGAGCATGCTGTGTTGCTTTTTTCGTTCGCAACAATGCCGTTCCACTTCTTCGTTGATCTGTTTGTTAGACGTGCAGATCCTATTGTTAACTGGTGATGTTGCAGATGGGAGTGAGGTGCGTTTATGTGTTTACTAAGTGTGTCGATGTGGTAACAATCTAAACCTTAGGTGGGAAGAGCTATAAAAAGTTTGAAGTCGGCCATATTTGCTTTCGAAAACTGACCTACCGATGTAGAGTCGACCCGCCTTGGGCCCGCCGACGACTCACTGTAAGGCATATTGACATGCGAAGTGGAGTAGGAGGGGAGCCAATACACGAACCCTCATGTTTTTCCAGGATGTCTTTGAAGAAAAGATGGAATTTTGTTAAAGCTCGGTTTTTGGCATGCCTTTAAATGACTCGCACGTTTTTTTAAAGCCACGCAAACTGAATCAGCCGGAAACATCGGGAATTATCGGTATGTGAAGTCAGAGGTAGAGTGCGAATACCAACTAATCTGATGTTCATCGCAAGTTTTGAGCAGTCAGGAAAACGGCTCGAATTCGATGAGAAGTGACTTGCGTCAGGTTATATCCTGTACGGCATATGTAGGCATGGCCGCTGCAGTGGCAAAAAGGTCTTCGCGGTACTGTCAGCCAAGGGATCTTCCCACGTTTGCGTCCCATCAGAATCCCATAGAATCACCATTGGTTCCTGATTCTTGGTAGGCCGACATAAAATGTTTGGCCTTCGGATTCGCTCCAAAAGTCACCGGCATTTCAAAAGGAGGGAGAGGATGCCACCCCCGCGTGCACCACTGAGCGGAGAATTGATCTCAGATCCGTATTATTGTTATTATTATTATTATTATTATTATTTCTTTGCTCTGTCGATGTTTGCAGCTACTGAACTGATCTGTACCGCCGACCTCTCACTCAGCTCTGTCGCAGTTTCAGACTTTGCTGTGAGAATCAAACCCCAGGTCTTTCGGTTATGAAGTTACGATCGTGGAACCAGGACAGCCGGCCCCTCACCTGCTGACCCATACATTATCTTTAACTACACAATACAATATATTTTACAAATGGCGCAGTCAAAGGCACACTTGTGCCGGTGTATGGCGACGAGACCTTCCATTTGTACAGAATCCATTAACCCGCGCACGATCATCGGTCGGTTTCGAACATGCGCGACTGGGGGGGGGCCGTTGGCCGCCCCCTCTAACTCAAGAACGGTTGGTCGCGCGATAAAAATAAGCATACCGTTGGAAAGCTTGTGACGAGTAGAGCTCGAAAATGGCCTCATTTTTAGTTTTAGATAATATGTAAGCAATTTATGTCCCATGTATGTTTTCTCATAGCGAACTGCATGAGACCGAGAAATGGCCTGAATCTCAAGGGCTGTGACTAATAACGCATAGGTAAAGGCACCAGCGCACAAGTAAAGGTCCGCGGATGCATGCCGATACACGTGTAATTTCCCAGATTTGTTCAATATATACGCTGAAACTTTCAGTTAAAGACACGGCAATGTCGCGCCAGCTGTCGGCGTGCGCCGCTGCCGTATGCTGTAACAAATTGACAGGAACTAATTTTAACGTTCCTTTATTTTCGCGAAAAAAGACTATGTCAATTTTATCGATCTTAGTGATTCTTGTGACGGTTTGTCATGCTTAAATTTTGGAAAAATTCATTAGTTACCAATCTACACAATTGGCGGAGCTTTATTCGCGAGGGCCTGTTTATTTCCAAAATATGCTATTTTTCAACTTTTTGAGGTACCTGGTATTAATTACGTCTGTGCAAGCTAGTTCTGTCATTTTCTACCTATTCTGAGTAATTCATCGCTGATTTTGACGGTGGTACATTTTGGCTTACGACAGGTATTCGTGACCTGGCCTCAGGTCAATGGTTGGAAGTCTTACTTATGAAGGACACTTTGCCCATTGACGGTAACTAGATGTCTGTTTCACTCCACACTAAAAATGTTATGACATATTGCGTCAATTTCCGAAAAAAACGACAACATGTCTTAAAATGGGCTTCAGCTTAGGTCAATGACCCGGAAAATTCCGAAAAATCTGAGATAGCAGATTTGTTGCATCTATTAGGATCACTAATCCCTGAAAGTATTATTGAAATATCTTGTTTTCTGAAGAACGTACAGGGCGCTAAACTTTTTTGGACATAGGTCTGTTTGATCTGACCTAGGTCAGGCACTTGACCTGACCTGAGGCCAAAATTTTGACACGAGATGTAAAATTGATGACGCAAAACGTACACAAAGTTTCGTGACTCTGTTTGTTCGTTCTCTCGCAATCCCAGAAAAACCTCAGGGGGGGCGGTCAACTGTCCCCCCAGTCGGGGACGGGTTAACCCTATTCCCGGCAGGGGGGGCGGAATCCGCCCCCCCCTCGGGTTTTTTGCTCGCCAATTCCAGGCTTTTTGACGCAGCTTCACGAAACTTGGTGACTTTTCCTAGCTATTCCTTCTACGCGCCGTGACAAAATTTCGAAATTCTATTTTGCTCAGGGGCGGAGCCAGGCAACGTTTTTGGGAGGCACCTCAGGTCATTTTTGGCCATGTTGAGGGTAAAAGGAAAATGTCTGCCAAAAACAGAGTTTTTAAGATAGAACTTAAAACTTTATATGAATGTATAGCTAAATAATTTGGCAATGTGCATATGTAATTTTGTTTATCTGAAATCACTGTACAAGGTCAGGTCAAGGTCAAAAGTCAAAATTTGTTTTTTCGCAATAATTTCGACGCCATTTTTTCAAATGCCAAACCCGGAATATATATGACGTAGAAAGATGCCCTCTACTTGTGTACCACGTTTCAGCTTGATATCAGGTCGGGTCACGGAGCTATGACCTAAAATGTCAGTGCGCGTACCCTATATCGCAAAAGCCAAAAAATGAATTTTTTGGAATAGAGTGAATTTAATCGATTAAAAACGTTTACAGATAATATTAAATGCACACGACATCATTCCAGGTGACCCCAAGGTCACTGGAGGTCATTTAAGGTCAAAGGTCACAAGTTGATCTGAAGAACGTGTGACCATGACAGTTCGCCCTTTTTATGTCCCTGGCACCGCCTATGCTAACATTATACAAACATTGTAATGCGATTTGTACTTCTTTAGCATAACATGACTAGCAGAAGCTAAAAAAGTGTTTTGGCCTCTTTTGTTCATTCCGTTATTAGAAAACTAATCCCCCTATTTTTGAAACCCTGTGAACGCCCATGAATTTTCTCAAAATTTTAAATTTGCATACCCATGGTAAAAGCCCTATCCATAATCTCTCGATTGATGCCAGTTTCATCGAAATCGGTCCATAAACAACGGAGTTATAAGAAGTCAAAAAGTACCCCCCATTTTGACATTTTTGCCCCCCTGTATCCACAAATTTTAAAATTTTGGAAATTTCTTTTTATAAAAATGTAGTTCACGTCACGGCAAATCGATTGCCGTTTGTTGCGATGAAATCGGATAAGTAGTTCTCGAGATCTCAGGGGGGGGGGGGCCGAATCCGCCCCCCCTGCCGGGAATCGGCCATACCGTCTAGCCCTCCGGGAATAGGGTTAAAGGACGGTGAACATTTCGCTCACCTGTGATCGGAGACAGTTTTATTTTGCGTTGACCGCGGCAGCAGAACAGGCACCTCCAGCTCCTGGCACCGTCCGTTAGCGAGTGGTGCCGGTAGCTGTCGGATCGTGAGTCAGCGGGGGGCGGTCGACAGTCGGGACGGCTCTCTAATCGCAACGTCCGATGACGGTGCACTAAACTGTTGTGTACCATTCTGGAGAGACCGCCAGCCCACCAAGGTCGCTTGTATGCTCTGTGTCAACACCGCGGTTGGCGGCCAAAGTCCTCAGACTCGACATCGACCGCAGATCGAAGCCTACGCGAACTTCACTTGATCTTCCCACTGATGACGTGTTTATATGCGAAGTGTCGTGGAATGTTCTCGAATGTGCATGAGTTACTCTAAAAAAAAAAAAACATAAATCATTTATAACCGGTATACGAAGCCTTCAGCATCATCGAAAATGATTTTTATTAAGTCGGAAGATTTCCTTTAATGTTTTTCTCTTGCGGTAATAAAAACACCTTCTCCGCCTCTCTGGTTACTGTTATGGGATTAAATCTTTAAAATGTCCTTTTGCCGAATGTCTTTTCGTCGAAACCGATCAGAAGAATACTCTTCTGGTAAATGTCATGTCATCAGGAGTGCAAATGTCGAGTGCAAAAAAGCAAATGGTGAAATAGCGGTTGCTATCACTTGGTCGAAAACCAATTTCCTACTGGACAAATAACCGAAATGTCTCTTTTTTCCGAAGACAATTGAGACGATTGCTGTTTTAGCGATTCAGTTACAGGTGAATACATTAAACGCTGTTGTGTCGACATATCAAAGTGTCGAGTGCTAATGCGTCGAATTTTTTTTCAATTTTTGTTTGATCGAAATGCCAGTAATTAGAACTCTAGCCCTATTCCCGGAGGACTAGACGGTACGACCTATTCCCGGCAGAGGGGGGGGGGGATTCGGCCTCCCATGAGATCTCGAGAACTACACATCCGATTTGATCGCAACAAATGGCAATCCATGACGTAAACTACACTTTGAACAAAAAAGTTTTCAAAATTTTGAAAAGGGTGAATACAGGCGGCAAAAATATCAAAATGAGGGGTACTTTTGGACTTCTTATATCTCCGTTGTTTATGAGCCGATTTCGATGAAATTGGCATAAATCGAGAGATGATGGATGACACTTTTAAAATTGGTACACACATTTGAAATTTTGAGAAAACTCATAGACGTTCACAGAGTTTCAAAAATGAGAGGATTAGTTTTTTAACAAATGAATGAACCAAAAAAGCAAAAGCACTTCCTTCACCAATGCTAGTCATGTTATGCTAAAAAAGTACAAAGCATATTGCAATGTTTGTATCATGTTAGCATAAACGGTGCCAGGGACATGTCCGTTTCGTTAAAATTTCGTTAAAAACAGCAGCGTGTTCGGCGTTGGCCGTTTTTTTTGGGTGCGATCAAGTTTTCGAATTATATTCTTCACTTCGTCGGTGCGAAGCTAGCAAGAGGATCCGAGTGGAAGTAGCATGGGAAGGGCGAACAGAAATCTTAACAATCAGGAGATCAGAAAAAAGACATGTTTGTGCAAGTTTCAGTCGGACTGGACGATGTATAGGGGTCTCGCAAGCTTAGCCCATCCGGGTCACACGGGCGGGCGCGGCGGGCAGACGCGTTGGTGAGCAGGGAACTCTATCTGTGGCTTTGTATTTTTCCTACAAAATTCTGTGGTTTTCTTCGGGGAAATTGTAAAAGACCTGGGAGGACATGAGCGTAGAGTGTGTTGGTGTTATTATACAGTCAGCTTCGTCAAAGTTCATTTGACCAATCAACGCCCCAGCCGCCTCGTCGCCGTGCAACGTTGCGGCGGCCGGGCGCTGCGCTGCGTCCCGTCGCTGCGTATATATGAAGCTGTAAGTAAGATAAACGCACTTGTTTTACCATTTTTCATCGTGGTGGGAGAACGGTAGAAAAAAGTGAGCCCAGCCGGATCGCAAGTCACGCAGTTACGGGCATACCTGTAGCGCCATCACGCACAACGTGAAAAACGGTGACACCAAGATGCCATGTTTCCGTGCTTTTGTTGTGAGTGTGTGGTTATTTCATTGTCAACACCCGTCTGCTCAGCTAACTGCACTTTCTGCGTCCTCCGACAGATTTTGCTTGACCATAGCATCTCGAATAGCAACTGACATTTGGTTAATCGACTAGCCTAACTGTGAGATTTTCGGTAGCCGTCTTCCAACAAAGCGTCAAGTGTTGCGGGAGTTTTTCTGTCATCGGAAGAAAAAGAGCCTTGGACGTACCAAAAGCCTGAATCTCTGTCTGGACGCTCTGCTGCTGTTTTGGCAGAAAGCTCGGATTTCAACAATAAGGCGGAACAGCGCGCTGAAGAAAATGGGATTTCTGCTCAAAAAGTTTGATGCTTTGGTGAAGAATCGCTATAAGCCACAGGGGAACAGTCATGTGGCTGATGAGATGTTCGTAGACGAGCTGGAGAGCGAGACTTTGGACATCGGACACGCGAATATCCTGTCGGTGATGATCACAGTGGCGGCGGAAGCGGGGGGAGGGCAACGGGGGCAAAGTGCTCCTTATCCAAATACATGGGGGACAAAAGTATCTTTTTGTTCCCGAAACAATAGTCGCGTGCCACGTACAGGTTTTTGGCAGTCGCGTCTTCAAAAAGGGACTGCTCACGGTTTCAAATTTTCAGTGCTTATCCTGCTGCGTCACTAAGTTCCTTGATCAAGTCTGTACACGTATGTAAAAACTGCTGGCCATGTTGCTTTGAGGTTGGTTCAAATGAAACCGTATAAAAACTTACATGTCGCGTTTTGCGTGTTTCTGCTGATCGCTATCCAAACCAGCTCATTTTGTTTATGGCTGAAAATGGCATTGTTCGATGGTGCTAAGTTTGAAGCACCCTCCGATTTCAAAGACAAATTCTGGACCGAAACAGGAGCAGAGCAAGATGATTTCGTTAGTGACTGTAAGTATCCTTCTGTCTCTTTGTGCCTAAGTACTTGAGCCAGTAACGTTGCCAAAGAGGTCCTAGGGGTCCCAGGAACCCCCTAAATTTTTGTGGCACATGAAGGGGTCTTCTGGCGTTTGCCTAAACGGGCTCCCCTGTCCAGGAAAGGTCAACACATTCTTCCGCAAAGGGCCCCCAGTCCCCAGACAAAGACCTCTCTGGCAGGCAACGGGGTGCCCCCTGACCGGGAAAGGTAGGTGGGCCCCCTCGGTTTGAAAGATCCTCCTGCCATGGGATGGTGTCCTCGTATCGGGAAGGGACCCTGTAGCGTAACTTTAGCCAAGACCCCTAGTGGTTTTATCATCACAACTTCAGGAATTCTCAATTCTCAACCAGCCAAATTCCCAACCAATGGTACAAATACATTAAAAGATATTTCGAACATTTCTGCAGATAAATGTAGATATGGATGCACGCGAGGACGGTATTTGTGTCTGACTGCAGTCGCACCAACACCATAAGTCTTGGAAACTTAATCAGGGTAACAGTACGCCTGCAGCACTCCCCAGCCACAGTTGCCGCGGAATGATACATCAGCACTATGAATGTCACCATAATGCCAGTACGCTGCGTCGCCACCGTGTCCTGCAACTCCATTAGATTTCACCACGCCGCGGGGAGTCAGCAGCTATGCCGACACTTCCCACAAAAAAAAACGGGCTTGGGCGTGGGTACGTCCCGGGCTGGGGTATATAATATTATATATATATATATATATATATATATATATATATATATATATATATATATATGAGAAACAGGGTTTTTTCAAGATCTTCTTAACATCTTTTTTTTGCACGGTGAAAACCGGATCAAACCGATGTGTCTTTGCGGTAAACTAAGTACAACGAAATTTCACCCTGGTCGTTGTTTATACGCAGTTTCTACACTGGCATCATTAATTCACAGTTACCAATTGATGACAGCTGTTATGTACTCTTGAAGCATATCCACCCGTGGGTCAGGCCCAGGGATAGTGTATATTGTCCTGGGCAAATCTCTGGACAACGTAAACAAAGTCGGTCGTAGCGCCGTAAAACACAAGTAACTTGAATAGTTCTGGTCGTATAATTCACCTCTGCAATTGTCAAAACCTTTCAGGTGCAAAACCTTCAAAACCTTTTTGCGGTGTGCACCGGTGGATAAAATAGGAGACGATTCGAAACCTCGCTCAGCGCGGACCAGGAGTCATACACATGGAATATCCACATGTTTTAGTGCTGTCGGTGTCGGGCGCACTATTTCTTAACGACAATCAAAAATAAGTACCACGTACCCTTAGTGTCCTAAACATGGAGTCCCTTTAGTTTTCAAGGGGTCCTCTCAGTGTTGGGGCCCCTTACTCTCTGCCCCCCCCCCCAGAAAAAGATCCGCGCTACGCCACTCACTTAAGCCGTCTTGTCTGTTGTTCAAGACACCCTTTTCAAGCCTTGTTTTTTGGTCAAAGAATTTGCGCTGTGTCCTACATGCATGAGAGCCCGATTAAGTCATCTTAAAGGTTCTCTTGCAAACTGCAGTCCCAGACCTTCCAGCATATTAAATCACATGAAGTGTTTGCGTGACAACAAGAAGCTGGTCAAAACAAAAAAAAAACGCTGATAACATTATTGTTCAGGCAATATGTTTCGCACCTTCAGCACGCCAGACCAATCTATCAAATGAAGATCCACCTCTATCAAATGAAGCGATATATCTTTGCGTAAATCTGGATTATGTGTGAAGCGTGGGGTAAATTAAAAATTTATCAAAAAATTACAACGATTCCAAACTACAAATTTTGTGCCGGAGGACGGTATTTTATGCGTCATATATATGTATAGATAAAATGTACAGATAAAAGATAGAAAAAAACAGATGAATCGCTTTCGACTTTATTCTTTACTTCCCGCCTATTCTTATCTACTGTGGCTATTTCTTCGTTATTATTGTTCATTCCAATTTTAAACCGGCAGAAAACATTGGGGGAAGGGCAAACTAACATTGGATGGGCCCAAATCGACATTCGGTGGACCATGGCCCTCTTAAAAGAATAGAATTCGACACCCCTGAGGCCGATGATTTTTTTATTAATTCATATTGATTGATTCATAATTTCTTCACATTGATTTCATGTCATGCTTTGTCTGGACCCAACACAAAGTAGCCCAAATCCGAGGAGAAATTAAAATTCATGGGTACTTCAGGTTCCGCCGAATAAGTGCTGGATCCGCCCACAGCTTGCCCCCCCCCCCCATCCCGAATTAGCTTCCACAGCCCTTGGATCACCAATCAGGAAAACAAAGCGTTCTATAAAAGCCAGGGAGAGAATCCAGATGAAAGTAGCATGGGATAGGCGGACAGAAAGCACCACAATCAGATCAGGAAAAGGACTCGAAAAGAAGCAGAAAGGAGCGAGAGAGACGGGCGAGAGGAGGGAAAAACGAAACGGCAACTGCAGTGCTGGAGAACATTTCATCGCCATCGGCTGCGCCGTCAGAGGATGAAGGTGAAGCCTTCGTTGCTCACGATGCCAGTTTGAGAATCTGATCGACGAAACAGTGGCCGTAACATACGACAGACTGAACGTGTAGTTCCGCAACGCAGCAATGTCGCTTGCCGTCGTCGCGAAATTTCTGGGCCACGATTTGACGGAGCTTTCTGTCTCTCCTGCCACGAAGTATCGTGCACGTCAGTTATAACGGAAGCACGCCGCTGAGACACACCAGGTGGAGGAATTTTCCCTGGCGAGTCCTCGGTCCTGCACTGGGATAACAAACTCCTGCCCGAGAAAACAGCAGAAAGAAGTGTGGACCGGACTGCAGTCATCGTCACGGGAGATGACTTGAGAAGTTGCTTGGTGTCCCGAAAGTGCCAGCTGGCACTGGCATGGAGATGGCACGCGTTGCCGTCAAGTTGGTCGAAAGACATGGGCTAACTGCAAAGATCAGAGGCCTCTCCTTCGATACGACCGCCTCGAACACAGATCCCCATCTAGCAGCGCGCGTGGAGATCGAAAAACTTTTGGAAAAAGATCCTCTCTTCCTCGCCTGCAGATACCATGTGTGCGAGGTAGTTCTAGCTCATGTCTTCTCCTCTGCCATGGGTTCTTCCTCCGGACCAAACATCTGGATCTTCAAAAGGTTTCAGGAGCGATGGAACTCCTTAGATGGGTCTGATGTGACAACCCAAGATGATTCTTCGCTGATCGATATCGAAACCAGCGCAACGCTGACCAACATGACAACCCGAACCGTGCCACTGATCAAGGAGGCCTTGCTCCGGACCCAGCCAAGAGACGACTATGTGGAGCTGCTCCAGCTCGTTTCCCTTTTCCTTGGATAAACCACGACTGCTGAGGCACCCTCCAGGAAACCAGGAGCTCAGCAGGCGCGGTGGGTGGCAAAAGCTATCTGTGCGCTGAAACTGTCCCTGCTCCTGAGGCAGTTTCAGATGACGGCCACGGAACTCAAGGGCGTCTCGGCCCTGAGCCTCTTCGTTGCATTGACCCACTTCAGAGCGTGGGTTCGTGCGCCTCGAGCGGACCCCTTACCCCGAGTCGGCCTGGCATTCCTCCAAGACCTGGAGGCATTCGCATACGACGAAGGCCGCGACATCGGACAACAAGCGCTGAGTGCCATCAGGCCCCATCTCTGGTACCTGTCAGCGATGCTGGCTGGGTTGGCGTTCCTCCACCGGGCTCTCCCGCAGTATGAGAAGTGCATGGTGATCAGCCTGGGGAGGCTTGCCTCGAAGAAGGCGTCGAAACGCCTCGAAAGACAAAACATCGGGCTGTTCCGGGGAAACGCCTCTCAGATTTCGTGAACTCGAAGGCAAGGGCTCTAAGCACCTGAACTTGAATACGAGCTTTCTTGACAAGCCAACAACAAGACGAGACAAGACAAGGCAACAACAAATTCAGTCATGGAATGAAGACGAGGCATACAAGGCGGCGGAACAAAGGGTTGTGCGCCTGGCCGTTGTCAATGACCACGTCGAGCGGGCGATTGCCCTCAAGCAGTTCGACACCATCCTGAATACGAAGGTAATCCTGACCGAAAACAGTTCCCGTTGAAGGCGGTGTACCAGAACAGGAATCCTGTTCAAAAGGAAACAAAAGGCGAAATCATGATGAAACTCTGAGCAAGCGCATCACGACACGAGTGCTGAATTTGTCGCCAGGGTCAAATCCCTTTTTAAGACTTTTGTTGCCGCACAGTTGCCGCCAACCCTGGTTTTGCCGTGTCCGGCATGCATAGGCGGAGGAACGGGGGTGGGGTGGCGGGGGCGAGGAGCCATGGCACGCACTTCTTGAAAGATATAACCTTAGTCTTATACGGAAAAACGTCTGTATCCCCCCCCCCTTTCCGGAAGTTCCTACACTTCTGCCGACAGGTGGCCCCTAGCGGCCGACAGGGGCCCACAGCACAGCAGGGTTCTCTCCACTGGCCAGCAGGGGTCCTATGATAAAGGCTTACATGGGCCTTAAAAACCTGCAAGTGGTCCCCACAGACCGATATTAGGCCCAGAAAACTGGCAGGGGCCCCTGCAGGCAGGGCCCATTTTAAGGGAAAATGACTGCGGGGGCAACGCTGCGAACGAGGGGCATTGCCCGAGACCACCCCCCGGCATTTGCGTACTCCTGGTCGAATTTTCTCCACTTCATGTATATATCAGGGCGAATTACGATGAGGACTTTTCCAGAGTGCTCTCTCATTAACTGTTGCGTCTTTGGGAGGAAATCATGCGTGCAAAATATGGCCTTGGTACAACACTTTTAACCACTTTCGCAAGAAGATTGTGTGTCGCTTTTGCTAGACTTTGTTTTTATTTGTATTTTCACCCTTCAGTTTTCTTGCGTTTTAACATACCAAACATGGTCGCCTGCCTCGTAATCTTTAACGTGCTTATAATGCAATGAAACGTCGTGGCCACCCACGAGACAACGAGACAATCGCGGCATCGGTGCCGGCGTACCAATTACCAAACACGCTCGCCAGTGGTCACGAGGTATGCTTGCAATACATATGACAAAGTGATGCTTCTAAGTGTGCTCCCGCATAACTAAATGATTGAAAATATCCTTCGTTGAGATGCTGTTTCGCGACTCTCGAGAGACTCGCGCGCATCGCTTTGACGGAACGCTCTCCTGGTTACGTTACGCAGCGACCACCGCAGTAGTTGCTCAATTTCTTGCTGTTTTTTTTTTGCATGGGCAAAGGCTTTTGACTGGGGGCATTTGCCCCCCCCCCAGTAAACATGTTAAAATAGGTCCTGCCTGCAGGCCATCGGGGTTCCCTCTACAGGTCAGCAGGGGCCCTTTGAAGGCTGACAGGGGCCCTACAGCCCGGCAGGTGGTCCCCACAAGTCGGTAGGGAGCCCAAAAGGCCGGCAGAGGGCTCCTTGCAGGTCGATAGGGGCCCCTTTTTTCTACAGGTTTTGACCCGTATGCTTAATCTTTTTTCTTCTCTCGTCTAACGTCCTTAAAGCATTTTGAGCATATTTCGGTTTCTATGGCAATAATTTTCTTACTTTTGTTAGCAGCGCGCCTCCTTCAAACATTTCGGGCAGTCCTGATACCCCTAGGGCCCTTTGGCTGCGCCCCTGCCCACTGCCTTCCCCCTCTCATGGATCCGCCCCTACATTAAACTGACATGTCATTTCAACAATGGGGTCCAGCACAATATCGTGGGCCCCACTTCAACATTAAGGGTGCTAAAACCAGCAGTGAGGGGACTGAAATCAACAGTGAGAGGGCACGTGCCCCCTGAGTAGGATACAAGAGGACGCCTCGAATCTATCTCATGTTAAACACAGCCGGCTTTGCTGTGCCAGCTGCGCCGTGATGTCACAAAGGCGCCGTGCTTCCTGCGTTGAAAGGAAAGCTGCTACTAAAAAATGTCTGGGTCGCGAAAAGAAACGAGTTAAAAGTCATCTTAGCCCCCGTCTCCACATGGGCTCTGACACCCCGGACCACAGCGCTTACGTTCGTTTAGATGTTTAGATGGCCTAGGGTTGTTCACTACTTGACTTGGTGGCAAGACTGCCCTCCACTCTGTGGTGAGGTATGGGATAACGTGGCTGTTTATGCCGGTCTCATAGACGTATGCCACAAGGCCACAGCGTGCATTGCGAGCTACACAGAAACATTGCATGTTCTTTTTGGAAGTTTGGATGTCCCTAAGGAGCCATAAACAATGAAAGTCATTGTACCAATGTGCTGCCATAACAGCATAATGGATCTGCTTTCTGATTGTGTAAAATCAGCACTGTACCATGTCATTAATTCAGAAGTTGCATGACAACTATCAGTGAACTCATCCACAGTTACCACCACTTGCACTTTGTGCTGCTGTTTTGAATTGTACATGCACAGTGGTGCTCAGTTTGTGTGTGTTGTGCTTGGAACTAAGGCATACTCAGTTATGTGACTGTGACATAAAATAATGGTATACTATATCTGTTAAATGTAATATAGTAAAATCAGGTAAGTGGATTAATTTAATCTGATCTAGTGTAACCCATCTCTTATCAAACCCAAGGTGAACTTGAAGGTTGCCCTCCACTATAGTGCCCTCAACTATAGCAAGTCCGACCTTGTACACTCATCCAGCTCCCCCATTACAATAACATCTATTAATGATTTTCATGGTTTATAACACATCAGAATTATCAGTATGCTGCCCATTCTGGATTAGCAGTTCTGTATTTCTGAAGCCTCAGCTCAGGCTGTAACTAACAATTAGCTGACATCATTTGGGCATAAGAATAGATGTACCAAGGTAAGAGCTAGGGTCATTAAGGGTCAAGGTCATCAAAAGTCAAGGTCAGCCAGCTTGTGACCTGATCCAAGTTTGCTTTGCAACATGTTGGTTTGTATGAAAGATGCATTGAAAGACCCTAATATAAATACATGGGCACTTACATATACCAGGTGCATACATTGATAGGCTTATATATGCCAGAGTCATTGAAGGTCAAGATCCGCAAAGGTTAAGGTCAACCATCTCTTGGTGTGGTCCAGATTTGCTTTGCACCACTTTTATTTGTATGATATATGTATTCAAAGGCTTGAATAAAAACTTGTGTGCGCACAGCTATCTATTATTGTTGTTATATTATTATGGTATATGGCCTATGCATATGAACATAATGCATGGACACATGTTTCCTTGGTTCAGTCCTCATTTTGTGCTCATCAGCCTTATGTCATGAAAGCAAAATTCTAACCTTGAACAACCCATTGGACTTGGTCTCAGATAACCAACACATTCATTTCAGGGAGGATTAGATTAATAAAGTAGTTGCATCTCAGCTGCTGCCATGCCTCCAACTGTGCAAAGTGGGAAACCACAACCAAAGCATCCTCCTACAGTGGAGAGAAGGTGAGTTTTTTTACAAATGCCTTGATTTTTGAAGCCAAGAGTATTTGTGTTATTAATTCACATTTTTTGTGACATTACTATGATGACTTAAATCATCCCAGTCTCATAAATAATTAGTTTTTCTTGTTGCTGTTCATAAGTCAGTTTAAGTCTTCTTATTCAAAACAAAATCCACCTTTAGTTTTCCTGGATTTCACATCTTTGGTTTGTGTTTCATGTCAGTTCCAGACAGGAGAGTTTTGTACCTACACAAAATGTAAAATGAACATACAACACTAAAAAACTGCATCACTGCTGATCTGATTTTGACTATTCACTGTGCCATGTCATGTGCACTTATCATGCCCCCTAGCAGTCCATGAAATGCTCTGTACAAAATGAGACCCATGCTGACTCATAGTATAGATCATGGCATGGCATCTTACCAATCTATTTGAAATTACTGGTCCTTATTTCAGGTATGAAAATGTCACTGTATTGTGTGGTGTTCTACTGTCACAGATCTGAGAAAATGTTGAGAATGCATTATGCCATTTTGGTTGACATTCATGTTCTATTTTCTGCAGGTCAGAACTGGTCTGTGGTGTGAAATACTGCAATACTCTACCAGACATACCATTTGACCCTAAATTCATAAACTACCCATTTGAAACCAATCGGTAAGTGGGTTTCAGCTTCTCAAGTGGTCTTAGTGACCACATATCAGCCATAGGATGAAATTGTGATTTGCTAATGACCTAACATCATGCCTTACTTAAAATGCGAGCAGCCGTATTTCTATGAACACCTGGTAAAAGCCCTTGGTTGGTCGTAACTATACCAGAAGTTAGTTGGAACCATGACAAACAGAATTGTAATGATGGCCATTCTAGAGTGGCACGGGGCTGTCGTCATCAGAAATTTTGGCACGTCCTGTGGAAACCCCATCATGTTTGGATTCGGTAGTTGCGATGCGTTACGGACGAGGTTTCCTGGAAGCAGACCATCGTAAGGCCCAGAGTGGCGCCTGACTGCCGACCTGCCTGTGCAGGTATGTTGCCTACAACCCGACGTCACTGGAGCGCAACTACAAGCACGAGCTGCTGACCGAGCACGACCTGGGCGTGACGATAGACCTGATCGACCCGGAACGGTACACGGCCGAGGCCGGCGAGCTGGACCCGGCCGACGAACGGCTCCTGGAGGAGGACAGCCTGGCGCCGCAGGACTTCAAACGGTGAGGACAGCCGGGCGCCACAGGACTTCAGACGGTGAGGACAGCCTGGCGCCGCAGGACTTCAAACCGTGAGGACGGCCGGGCGCAGCAGGACTTCAAACCGTGAGGACAGCCGGGCGCTGCAGGACTTCAAATGGTGAGGACGGCCGGGCGCCGCAGAACTTCAAACGGTGAGGACGGCCGGAGCGCCGCAGGACTTCAAACGGTGAGACGGCCGGGAGGGATTCATTTTCCGGTATCCGTGCGTGATAGAGGTAACAGTGATAGAGGTAACAGTGACAGAGGTAACAGTGATGGAGGTAACAGTGATAGAGGTGACGGGTAGAGGTAACCGTGGTAGAGGTAACAGTGATGGAGGTAACAGTGATAGAGGTAACAGTAACAGAGATAACAATGATAGAGGTAACAGTAATAGAGGTAACACATCTCAGCCCGCCGTTGGAAGAGTAATCGGTTGTCTCCTGAGCCACTTTTATGGAAAGAGGAAGATAGAGAAATACTTGTTGTAGTCATGGTTGCTGGTTTTCCCCTTATTGCAGCCTGGCCTTGCCCGTTCATCACACATTGCCGCGCTATGACATGTCATGACCGGACCTGGTTCTTTGTGACTTCTGACGGCCACTCGGGAGCCGGCTGTGGCTTCTCGTGGCACCACCCTGGTCCTGCATGAGCTCCGATGACCACACTTTAGTCCGCTCTGTTCTTTGATGACGGCACTCGCTGCTACCTGAGCTGCAGCGACGGTGGCGTCCGTCATGGACGCCACCGTCACGGACGCGGTGCAGTGCGTCCGTGACGGTGACCGCGCCCGGCCGCAGGTCTCGCCACCATGCCAAGAACGTGTCGTGGCTGCGCCGCACTGAGTACATCTCGACAGAGCTCACGCGCTTCCAGCCAACCACCATGGACAAAATCGAGTCCAAGGTCGGCTTCAGCATCAAGAAGCAGATGGTGAGTGCGCGCGTGACTCGTGCGCTTGGACTGTGTCTGAAGCTGGGCGCCGGCACCCGTCGTGATGCTGCATTAGTACAGGATGCTGGGTTTTGGGTCGTCGGTGTAGGTTTTTGTGTTTGTAGGACTTTGTTATCGCGGTGTTTACCGACGATTTCAGATACCGTACCAAATGTAGTTTCACAACGTAATTCGCAGAATGAAATGTCTCATTGTTTTTCCTGCACATCTTCTGACTACTTGATGGTCGTTGGTATCAGTAGTGTGCTGTTCATCACGAAGACACATTGTTCCGACTTGGCTCCTCCATACGCACATCCGTTGTCCTTCGCAGTCCTGATGGCACTGCGAGTCCTGCGTCATCTCTTGAACGTGTTAAACACTGTAGTGCCGGCTTGTCTGGTCCGGTGATAATGACGCGGCGTTTGCTCCTTCCACACCAGGCGGACAACATGTACATGGACCGCACATCCCAGATCGCCGCCATCGAAAAGACGTTCGAGGACGTCAAGAAGCCGGTGGCGAAGCACTACAGCAAGCCGGGTGTCACCGCCGTCGCCGAGATGCCCGTGTTCCCAGATTTTGACGTGCGTCTCGCCGTGGCCCTTGAATTTGTCGTGCCGTGTGTCCTGATGAACCCTTCGGACATCTGTAAACGTATAGCTGGCATTGGTGTGCATTGTTTGATTGGTTTGATTTCGATTTTTGGTTTGATTTTGATTGATTTGATTTTTGATTGGTTTGATTGGTTTCAATTGGTGGCATTGGTGCGGATTGAGCGTGTTCAGTCGGTAGTGCAGTGTTCCGGACAGCCAGAGATGTTGGCAGCGGAAGGTGTTCCTGTTGTCGGGTCGGGGGGCCGACCGTGGCGTCGGCACGACAGCCGCCGCCATGCGCGGACGCCGCCTGCCCCGACGCGCCGCTGGCAGGGTCCCGCCGGGCCGTCGCCGCCCGCGCCACTACGTCTTCGGCCGTGACTGGTGGCGCATCCTGAAAGCCGCCACGCTCTGTTGCAGCTGTGGAAGTTCCCGTGCGCCCAGGTCATCTTCGACTCGGATCCGGCGCCGCAGGATGTCCAGGCGTCGGAGCAGGTGGAGGTCATGTCACAGGCAATGATCAGGTTAGTGACCCTCTGAAACCAGGCGATGATGTAACAAGTGCTCAGTTTGTGTTATTACGACTATTATTTTATTATTATTCCATATTGATAAGGGTCGTAGCGGACTACTAGGGGGAATCGAAGTCCCGCAGATGCGTGCTGCAGAATGGGGTGGTGTCGTTGAAGGGGCATCTCGACATACTTCCAAAAGCTTGAAGAATAGCAAGGCCACATGGCGAATAGGAAAAAAGAGAAGGAACCCGACATTGACGGCCATCACTGTGACACGGAAGTAAAATGCAGCTTTTTGGAGCATTTTACGTTTCTTTTGTTTTCTTTTCCTCTTTGAAAAAAGCTTTTTCAGCACCATTTTGAATTCTTCCTTTTTAAACGTCAGGAACAGGATAGAACTGGAGCATTGCTGCTTCAAACGTCTTCTTGCTCATAGATCAGTGATCGTGGCATGCTTCTGATGTCTCATGTGTCTGCTTTTAGGGGAGTGATGGATGAGTTTGAAGAACAGTTTGTGGCTTACTTTCTTCCCACTGAAGAAACGATGGCCAAAAGGAAGGAGGATATGGAGGCTGGAGTTGAGTACAGGGTTAGTTCACTTTCCTATCTCTATTTTACATCCGTTAAGAATTGTTGAATTTTCCCTTCTTTGTTCTTCCCACTGAAGAAACGGTGGCCAAGAGGGAGGAGGATGTGGAGACTGGGATGTAGTGCAGGGTTAGTTCATTTTCTTGTGTACCTTATACCTGTTAAGATTTGCTGAATTACCATAAGGTAGAAATTACCATAAGGCTTTTTTCCATGCCATTTATCACGTAGACGGGAACCATATACGTACATGTTATTGCAATTTGTGTACAATAAGATGTCCGTTTGGTGCGGTATACTTGGAAAGTGTGCTGTGCTGTATCGGTTTTACAGCGCAGCTGCCTGTTCTTTCGTTGGCTTTGGTTGCCGGTGGTGTCGTCGGGCTTCATTCTGACCGGCGTTGTCGCGCGCAGCCCGAGGGGCGGACGCGGCCTCGGAGCGGCCGTCGCCGGAACGCCGGTGTTTTGTGCCGTGGCCGTGCCGAGCCGAGCCTTGGCCGTGCCGAGCGTCACGGCCGATTGTTTGACGACGTTCTCCGATCTCAGGACGAGATGGAGTATGACTACGTCATGCACAGAGAGTACAACTGGAATGTGAAGAACAAAGCCTCCAAGGGATACGAGGAAAATTACTTTTTCATTACGCGTGACGACAAGGTTTTCTACAACGAACTGGAGACTAGGTAGGTGTAATTCGCCTTGCTGCACACTACCGATAACGCGGCTGTTTTTGTGTTTTGTACTCGAGCAGTTATTGCTGGTTCTTGTGTGTTTGCATGGGGTAGTTTTTTCCCTTTGTCATTGTAGTTGCTCACGTCGTCTTTGTGTGTTCGTGTCTCCTCATGGGGTCTGTGGGCTGTCGTCAGCGGATGGTCTCTGTGTGCTCCGGGGGGAGGGAGGTAACATGGTCTGTCTGTTAAGGTGTATTCACGTGGTTTCGTCTTGTCTTGATCAACTGACGCGGTCTGTATGTGCCTTGGTCGACTGACGTGGCCTCGGTGTGTCCCGGTCAGCTGATGTGGTCTGTGTGTGCCTCTGTCAGCTGACTTGAACCCTACGCCCGGTCAGCTGACGTGGCCTCGGTCGACTGACGTGGCCTCGGCGTGTCCCGGTCAACTGGTGTGGTCTGTGTGTGCCTCTGTCGGCTGACTTGAGCCCTACGCCCCGGTCAGCTGACGTGGCCTCGGTGGACTGACGTGGCCTCAGTGTGTCCCGGTCAACTGGTGTGGTCTGTGTGTGCCTCTGTCGGCTGACTTGAGCCCTACGCCCCGGTCAGCTGACGTGGCCTCGGTGGACTGACGTGGCCTCAGTGTGCCCCGGTCAACTGGTGTGGTCTGTGTGTGCCTCTGTCGGCTGACTTGAGCCCTACGCCCCGGTCAGCTGACGTGGCCTCGGTGGACTGACGTACGCCGCGCGGCCGCAGAGTGCGCCTCTCGAAGCGTCGTCAGAAGGGCTCAGCTCCGAGCCGGTCCCGTCTGGTGGTGCGGCACCGGCCGCTCAGCTCGGCCGAGTTTCGCGTGCAACGCGGCAGGGAGCGCCAGCTCGAGCCGCCCGGCGAGGAGCCGGAGGACGAGGACGATGACGACGGCAGCGACGAGGACGAGGAGGACGGCCTGCCGGAGACGGGCGGCGCTGGCGCCACGCCCGCCGACGCCGACGGCAGTGACGCAGGTAGGCAGTGCGGGCGCCTGCCCACCTCCGCCGGCCGCTGCCGCCACTGCCGCCGTGTCTGAGCCCTGTCCGCCGCGTCAGCGCGGCTCCGTCCGCTGCGGTAATGCGGCGTCTTCCTGGCGAGCGCGGCTCACTCACTGGACGGCCGCGTCAGTCGCCCGGTCTCGGGCTTTGTCAGCGGAAACGAGTCTGTCGGCATCTGCCGTTTGTCGCCGCGCCGTCCGGTCTCGGAGATGGCAGCCGGCCAGCTGAGACCCGTCCTGTTCGTGTCAGCAGGCAGCGTCAAGTCGAGCCGCTCCGGGTCGCGGTCTCCGGCCGGCAGTGGAAGCCGCAGCCGCAGCCGTAGCGGCAGCCGGTCCCGCTCCAGGTCGCGCTCCTCGTCAGCGGCCAGCCGCGCCAGCTCCACGGCCTCCAAAAAGTCGGTCGTCCGCGGCCCTCTGACCTGATTCGCTTGTGTTGCATGTCGCAACGTGCTAAAGTCACGTCAAGTGGAAAAGTTTGACTTGGGAGACGCGGCGCACAGTTGTCACCCCCTGTACTTTCACTGTTCTCTGTGTCTTCGTTTTTGCTGTAGCTTTCTTATTGTAGAGAGGTTGAATGGCTGGAATCACCGGTTGGGCTTGGATAAAGGACTGCCGCCCCTCACAATGATCTCCTATGTGGATTTTGCCGTTGCCTTTTATCCTGGCTGCCATCAGAATGACGGCGCCTGGACAGCTCCGCTCTCAGCGTGCGTTGTCGGCTGACCATCTGACTCTATCCCTGCCAGTTAGGTCGGCCGTTCTTCAGAGCTCCCAGTACGTGATGCCCGCCGGACCCGCTGACAGTGCCCCTGCCGCTCAGGTCGGCCGCCTCTGGGTCGTCGTCGGGCTCCGGTTCGGGCAGCTCCAGCTCGCAGTCTGAGGAGGAGCAGGAGCAGGAGCAGAAGCGGCGCGACCAGGAGGAGATCTTCGGCAGCGACAGCGACTAGATGGCGCTGGACGGTCGGACGGCTGGCGTCCGTGTATCAGGAGCTGTGCATCATCGTAGCATCCGGACCAGGGTTGCGATCATCCGTGCGTGTGGCGGAGAGAGCTGTGTATCAGCTGTTGTGCGTGGGATGGACGGCGTGCATCGGGCCGGGCGTGGCTGGCGCGGGCTGCGTCTTTTTGGGGGCTTACAGTGTGGTGTATCGCTCGTGCGTCGGGTGTGCGTCCCGCTGTGGCGGCCAGACGCAGAATCGTTGCGTCACGTGTCTGCGCGTGAGGGAGTTGGTTGCGTCATTCATTCTGCTCATGTCGGGTTGGAAAGTTGACGTCAGTTCAAGGTCTGTGGCCAGTCTGCAGACCCGTCCAAACTTCATTATATATTGTCAGCTCTCGTTACTGTTGTATACCAACCGAACGAGGCAGATCGGCGCAGAAGCGTGTCAGCGTTCAGATCTGGACACCGTCTGCCACTGAATGGACTTCCAGTGACCGAATCCCGCCTCCACGGCTGTAACTGTTTTCTCCCTGGGAGTCACTGACTTGAAGTGCGGCACAGAATTAAATCAACTTTTGAAGACTGTAAAAGCTGTGGGGAGGCTTCTGGTCCGCGACTGCCAGGTTTGCGCCGCGGAAATCACGATGCACAGCGACTGAAATAATGGCGTAACACTCTAAAGGTTTTGTTAAGTAGCAGCTGTGCTCTACCTGGTGCGCTCTCAGCACGCTAGCGCCGAGCAAGCCGTCACATTTCAAACACGGTCCCGAACGGTAAGGACTGGTATGGATGTCACGCGTCGCTTGGCTGCCTGAGCGTCCTGCCATGTTTGGCGGGTGGGTAGAGGCGGCTGCTAATCGCACAGAGCCGTCTGGAGAACGGTGGCAGACTTGATGTTTGTGCAGATCCCACATACTTGAGTTATTTCGCCACGTAACTATTTAACGAGTTTTTTTCCGCTACTTCCGCCTCATGTCCATGCTGCATGGGCCCCCGGGTTACTTGAACAGTGCCAAGCCGTGTCTTGCTCATTGCCAAGGCCACGTTTGAGCTTGCAGAATCTCTGCAACGTAGCTCTGCTCTCCGTCCGGTGGCCGACAAGGTCAGCCACCAGATAAGCTGCGGATTTTATAAGCACCCGGCCGGGAGGCGCGGCAACCGGCTGATCGGCGCCGGGAGGAGTCCCTGCACCGCACGGTCGGAGATTCAGAGAGGCTGGCGAGCCGGACGGGGGTGCACGCTCCGACCGCGGTCTTCACTCCGAGTCTAGACCCAGCCGGACAGTGAACGGAGGAGCAGCACCAGGAGACAGGCCGGCCGGACGGGGGCAGCGCGCTTCGGACCTGGTCTGCCGACCCGTGGTACAACCAGCTTCTCTCCGCTTCCGTGGCATACGTCACGACCATAAGACAAAGTGTGTGACGGGGCAGGTCCAACAGTCAGAGCGAGACGTTTCGAAGTGGCGCCAGAATGTGTAACAGAAAACCGGCGAAGGAAAAAGGAGAGGTGATCATAGTGTGACCAGGAACTGGGTGAACAATGAAAGGCAGGTCCCTTTTCCTGACCCTGTGGCTGATAGAGTTGTGCAGAACAAGCGGCGACAGCTTGCACACCGGACAAACAAATGACACCGGCCAGCCTACGTGTCGAGATTCGGTGGCGGAGGCTTGTGTGCGAACGTGCTGCGCGAAGGGCGAAAACGCCATCAACCGAAAATGCACCAGCAGCTCCACCGAGTGGAAGCCGCCGTTCTTGAACCAGTCCGCTCTTGAGCACCTTGATATCGTTGGCGGTCCCATCTCGCCTTGCGGGTTCGGTCAGAAACAAGTTACGTTGAGCCGGTACATTGATCCTTTTACGAATTACATCTTGAGGCCATCCGGTGAGCTTGATGTGCAAACCCCGGAAAAGAACTACACATTCGGACATAAGTACTGTTTTTACAACGTCGAACAAAATAGTAAGGTCTTCGAGAGTGTGCGTGGCTGTGCTCCCATTGACGTCCCTCAGGTGCCTGGACTGGCTACGATCGACAATGTACAAGCGGTCTCCGTCAGAAAGTGCTGCGACTTGGACGAGGCTCTGCGTGCGGTTGACAGAGGTACACGTTATGTGTGTGTCAACAAAACGACGGACTGGAAGCTTCAAATTATACACGGCTATCCCACAGAGCTGATTCAGCTTCCACCAGCAAAAACGAACATCACGGCGGATGGAAGATTTGAGTGTCCAAATGATACCGTGCCACACTATCTAACACCCAGTGGTCAATACAATGCGAACTTCCTGGAATCCAACAGTCAGCTTCGTCTGGCCGGCTACAACTTGTCAATAGATCCCGGAATGTTCTGCCTGGACAGTCTTCGCAGCTTCACTTCAGCTCCTCAGCCCATCAGCATGGCGTGCTATGGCAAGGCGGAAGAGCACACGAAGGAGCAGTTTGAAGAACTGTGTCCCAAGGGAGTGTGTGTTCGAAAATGTTGTGCCCCTAATTTCTACATATTTAACACATCATGCATTCCGACGAAGTCAAAATGGAGACCTTCCTTTCATGATGGAGAAGAACTGTCTGAAGGAGAAGTTGAACACAGCATAATACACGGAATCCCAAACTGCGACGACGGCCATATGCTCCAGTTCAGTGGAAAGCTGTCCAAAAGCGATATACCATTTCTCCAACGAAATGGTGAACTTCATGTGACAAAGCTCAATCTGACATTCAAAGCCCACCAGTGTTGCATGGATTATGAAATGTCTCGCAGCCGCAAATCAAATGAGCCGGTGGTCGTCGAATTGGCATTATGCTGCTATCCATCTGACAAAGAAGACATCATAAAACAGACCGTTTACAACGTTCTGTTCATAATATCCGACGTCTGCCTGTTTGTCATGCTGGCCATCTACATGCTGGTTCCTAAATTGCGCAACATCCACGGGAAGTGTTTGATGTCGCACGCCTCGGCGCTGTTCGTCGCCTTCTTTCTCACCATCTACAGCCATATGGGGAGCATCAACACCGGTGCAGGATGCGAAGCTCTTGGTGAGTAACCGCAACTGCAGAACCTTGCTCCTAAAGCTTGCGTTCTGATGTCTCAATCTGTGGCGGCAGATTCAGGTTTTCCGCAAGAGGAGGTAGGACTAAGTGATGATGAAGGCATGCCGTTTGTTTTGCTGCCGTCCACTTTGCTGTTTCAGCAGTTTGTGCTTCTTCTTGTTGTTCTTCATATGGACTTTGCACCAGGCAGTCGGTCGCATGGTGCTTCACTTGCAGTTTTGGGCGCTCGGCATTGCAAACCATGATTGCAAACAAAACGAACAACTTGGGAATTGCAGGGCCGTAACAGTCAGTCTAAGAACATGTGCATTAGACGAGCGCCGTCAGCAAGTCATGCACTGGATCGAGGCTGATTTCTGGCCAATTGCATTTTGCCCAATATGGGCGGATGAGGCTGGCTGGGAGGATGAGGCCGACTGGGCGGAGGCCAGTAGGGATGACTTCCTCCTGGACGCATTGGGCCAACTGTGCGAAGGAAGACTAGGATAATGTGGCCAACTTGGCAGAGGGCGACTGGGAGGATGTGACTGACTGGGCGGAGGCTGACTGGGAGGATGTGACTGACTGGGCGGAGGCTGACTGGGAGGATGTGAATGACTGAGCGGAGGCTGACTGGGAGGATGTTGTCGGCTGGGCAAATGAAGCCGACCGAGCCCCCCTCCTGACGTGGACTGGGCAGGACAGTGCCTTGTTTGGGGTGACTCACTTTAGCAGCGTTATGAATTACAGCGTGCCCCCCCCCCCCCAAAAAAAAAATGTGACAGTGTTCTAAACAACGGACGTAGTTTTAAAGATAAACAGGTAATTTTAACGCAGTAATACCTATGCATGGCACGGTGCCATGGTATATTTTTGTCCTCAAAACGTTCATTATTGTCGAAGTTATGACTTGATCAGGATGGGGCTCACAAACCAGAAAAAGGCATTTTGTGTTGAAAAAAACGCGACAACCAAATCTTCCCAACCGGCCCGTTTGGAGTTTGCACACCATTTGGGTCTTAAAAGCACGATACCCCCAAGAGAAAATCAATTTACCGTCGAATGCACAGATTCAGATTTCATGGAACGGTGTACAATCTGAATGCCCTCAGCCCCGGGTGAGGCTATCAATTCGCGGAGACCAAAATCTCAATGAACTCCAGCATACATCGCCGCAGTCGCGTCCCTTCGCTCTCGCTGCCAAGAGTTCGAGTTGTCCGAGAATGGACTGTCTAACATTCTGATGAAGGATTTAAAACTACACCCATACCATATCGTTGTGTTCCATAAACTCCAACCCCATGACATGGAGAAAGAGATGACGATGTGTCAGACTGACTGACAAACTCGAGCACGGACCAAACTTCCTTGACGATCTCTAATTGACGGATGAGGCTGAAGTTCTGCTCATTGGCCATATCAATTCTAAGAACAATGTCAACTGAAAGAAGAACTGACCAAAGTGACCAGGTATGTGTTAGTTTCCAATTTGTCCAAACGCCGTAACTTGGGTACCAATCACGAGAGCTAAAGGAACCATGGAACAAAACTAGGCCTTCCGCTATAGATATCAACACTAGATATTAAAATGTTTAACTAAGGAAACTAGAGTTACGAACCAAGGAAGAATAACTCAGACAACCAGAGCTGCTAACGGAACTAACAAAGTTAACAAAAGAGATTAACTTATGGCATTATAGCAAACCCTGAAGGGTACTAGGGTAGGCACTATGGCAACTAGCCAAATATAATAAGGATAGTTAACCAAAGCAACCAACAAAACCAATAGGAGTAACTAACGCAATAATTGACGTAACTGACGTGTTAATTAACGTACCTAAGGCAACTAACGCGACATTCATACCCGGATTGCGTGCATAATAATGGCATGTGGACAATAAAGCATGCATTATGCAAAGAAGGCCAGAAGCTTCTCGGCCAAAGGCCATCTTCAGAATGTATTTGTTCTCTAATCAGAGTCGCAATGGTCAGAGTACATTCCGGATCGTGCGTATGCGTGGGAAGACCTTTTCAATAGAAGTGAGGATAAAAATAGATACATGCTAAATGTCAGTGCCGGATGTTCAGACTAGATTACACGAGTCAGGCAGATGAGCCAAGACTGCTCGTACTAAGGGCGGCGTGTGCTCGTTTGCGGGGTTAGGTCGCGTAAGCCCGTGACATTGAAGCATGTTTTCAGAAAATCTGACTGGTGTGGAAGCAGATCTTTGTGTGTACTGGCAAAGATTTACATCTAAAATGGGAGATGCGACCGTACGTTTTTTATTGCCTTTAAACGAAACACATTGCCTGTAAACGAAGAATGTTCGTCCATAAAAAATGGAATCGCCCATTCCAGATATTGCATATGCTTTTCCATCCATGAATGTCATTTTCAGGAACTGTTGCTGTGTAAAATAAATGTTCCACCCCATGCTTGTGACTGGATGAAATCAAGAGGCCAGTACTCCAGATGCAGACAAACCACAATATGTGACGAAAGCAGTGCATTGTTATAGTTATGTCTGACAGTAATCTGGGGTGGACTGTACACCGTTCCATGAGCTATGAATTTGTGGATCCAATGACGAATTGATTGCCTTTTGGCGGCATCGCGTCTTTTAAGACCACAACTTTGTGCAAACTCCAATCGCGCCTGTTGGACAGGTTTGGTTGTTGCCTATTTTTCAACACAAAATGCGTTTTCCTCGACAATGAACCCCAACTTGATGAACACATAATGTTGGCACTAATGGACGTTTCGGGACAAAAATATACTGTAGAATGTGCAATGCATGCGCACTATCATACGAAAAAATCAAGTTATGTTTATCTTTAAAACCACGTCTATTGTTAACCTATTTCCCGACAGCTAGGGATGGTATAGCCGATTCCCGGTAGGTGGAGGGGGGAGGGCGGATTCGGCCCCTCTGAGGTCTCGAGAATTACTCATCTGATTTTATCGCAACAAACGGCAACCGATTTGCTTTGACGTGAATTACATCTTTAAAAAAAAAAGTTTTGAAAATTGTGAAACGGTGGATACAGGGGAACAAAAAGTGAAAATGAGGGATATTTTTGAACTTCTCATTATTCCGTTGTTTTTGGCCCATTTTGATGAACTTGGTATGAATCGAGAGATTATGAATGGGACTTTTGCCAATGATCCATATATTTGAAATTTTGAGAAAATTCCTTGGTGTTCACAGGGCCTTGCAAATAGGAGTATTGTTTTTCTCAAAAACTGAGTAAACAAAAGAGTTGAAAACACTTTTTTAGATTCTACTCCTCACGTTATGCTGAGGAAGTAGGAACCACGTTACATTGTTTGTATAACGTTAGCATAGGCGGTGCCAGAGACATGAAAAAAGGAGACTGTCATGGTCGCATATTCTTCAGGTCAGCTTATAGTCTTTGACCTTACATGACCTCCAGTGACATTAGAGTCACCTGCAATAATCTTGGGCGCATTTCATCTTATTTGGGACCTTTCCAATCATTTGAATTCTCTATTTCTAAAATTCCATTTTACGGCTGTCATAATATAATGTACGCGCACTGACGTTTTAGATCATAGTTCCTTGACCCAAATTGAGATCAGTATGAGACATGATACGCAGGCAGAGGACACCTTTCTACGGCACATGCATTCTGAATTTGGCATTTAGAACAACAGTGCCAAAACTGTTACTGTAAAACAAAATTTGATTTTTACTTTTACCTGACCTTATGAAGTGACCTCAGATTAACGAAATTACATTTTTATGCTTGCTCAGCTATTTACCTAGACATCCATATAAAGTCTGGGTTCTATCCAAAAACGCTATCTTTGACAGTCATTTTCCTTTTACCCACAACAGGGCCAAAAGTGGCCTGAGGTGCCTCCCAAAAACGTTGCCTGGCTCCGCCCCTGAGCAAAACAGAATTACGGAATTTCGCTTCAGTACCAAACAAGAATACATAGGAAAAGTGACCAAGTTTCGTGAAGGTGCATCAAAATCCCTGGTACTGACAAGCAAAAAACTTGAGGGAGAGGGGCGGAATCAGGCCCTCCCCGCCGGGAAGGAGGGTTAAGAAAAGCGTCACATTTTTTTTTTGTTGGGGGGAGCACCCTCTTTATAGATCAAGTCTAAACCTGCACAGCAGTAAGGCAACTCCATGGCTGAATCAAGCCTTGCTAATAAAGGAAAAATGCACAAGAAGTGAAACAACACAAAATAAAAAAATGCCCAAGAACCTGAGTTACAACGCACCTGTCATACATCAGAACTCTTCGGCCCTCACCGTTCATTACGAAATCTTGGCTGCACTTCTGTTGTATAACTGTAACTGCCATCACACACGGAACTTGAACTTCGAACAATGTACCTCCATAACCGCACTAACCTTTTACCTTGCTTAAATAACAAAGCAGAGTATAACAGCAATAGCAGAGATGAAGCCGTGCACGCAGTGCAAACGTAGGCCGCTGCCGCTGCTCGAAATGCTTGAGAACTATTGTGGCAGCTGTCATGGTCATGAGACTGGAACATACTTACCACAGGCGAAACTATGCATACCAGTCAAAGTAGCTAAAACTACCAGCAAACTCAACTTGTACACTCACCAATGCAATTAACAACTGACATTTCTAATACCTGACCCAAGCCAGCTCACTGTGGCCAGATCCATGGCAAGAGTAAGGCCAAGATGGTACAATTTTTAACATTGTTTGGGTACTTTAGTTGACTGAGCTCAGTAACTAAGGAATTTGCCAACTGTACCAGCTTAGCATTTAGCATTAGTTGCCTGTGATGGTTAACTTAGTTCATCATAGCTACATGTTGGTAGGGAATTGATGCAGTGACAAATGCATATACACCATATTTGTTAAATGAACTAATGCTGGTGGTCATTCTTCTGGTAGAGTTAGTGTCTGTAGTTTTTTTTTCGTTAGCACTTCCTTTGGCATTCGCCACCGCTAGCCGAAATTTCTTTCATTGTATTCTGGGGATCACACTGCACGGTGGGCCCTGCGATCGGAGCGATCCCCATCGCCCAGTGCGTAAACGTTGTAAACGATTTCGCCAAACGCATTCGGATGTGTTTGAGACACCGACTATGGATAAGGCACTTAGAGCTGCCATTTGACGCCTGTAACAAAACATAAAATAAAATCAATACGAAACGTCTCATCGTTATAACAGTTGGTGGGCTGAACATGCAGAGCACTGCAAATGCTGCGCGAAAATATGACGGTCGTAACTCAACAGACAAAGGAATTATTGCCAAAGTTAAGTGCCACATTTTTTCAGGACACACTGCATGTTTAACATAAGCCCCTTTATGTAACAAAACTTCATGCCAAACCTCTGTCACTAAATCCGAGGAGCAGCCCAAGATAAAACAAAACTGTAGGAAAATTGCTCATCTCCAGCAACTCATCACATCAACAGCAACAACTTCCCCCACGTCCGTCCCAGTGAGATCTCGTTGAAATTCGTCACATTTCGCCGACTGGTCGTCTACAGGGAATGCTACGTGGGTCTAATTGACCCTGCCAGGTCTCAGCAATAAAAAGTAGGTAAAGGTTGGTCTCTCAGTATTTGATCATTGCAATATATGCATCTAGATTCCGATCGTTGACTATTTCCCTGTGTTAGAAGCACGGGTAGGAGTTTATGCAATTTCTATTCCATGAATTACTACAATTAGACTGTCGCCTTGTTCCATCATACATAAAACTCAGTCAATGGGCAGTTGCTGCTTCTTCATCCTGCTCCTGCTGTGTAACTGTCGCCCGACGATATGATGATGGCCACCAGACAAAATCGCCCCTATCTCTTCGCTGACTGAGTAAGTCTGTGCAAAAAATATCCGAACGTCACGTTCCATTTATTTAAAAATCAACAAGCAGGCAACGACGTTATGGGCTGGCGCATGTACTGTAGGTACTATTCTTATATGTTAACCTAGTGTCCAAATGGACATCCAGTTCTCCAAAATGAACACCTGTGACATGAACATGAATACCCAGTATCAGAGAGCTTGGGAGACAGATCTTAGCGGCGGTTCATCAGCCATCAAGAATATTATTTTGAGCACCAGCGTCTGGCCCGGTTTATATACCCGTGGTTTCTTGTTAAGTTATGACGTTATGGCTTGTATTTCGTTATAGACATGAATATAAATTACCTGATGTTTATTTCGGGTTGGGTCATTGCTCAGTGGCATGGAGAGCACTTTAGCAGCTCAACATATTAGTAATTTGAAAATGTTGGAAACATTTAAAGTGCCTAGATTGGGAGAAGCAAAGTCCAGTGTCATCTTGAGCATTGGTGTTATCCATACTCTCATAAATCATGTGACATCAGGGGCGTAGCCAAGAGGGGGACCATGGGGGGCCATGGTCCCCCGAGCCAAGCGGTCTTCACTAGATATAAGGCGATTTCGGAGGAATACATAAAAGTGATCATATATATGTTGCAAAAGCAAACATAATACGTTTTCTTGTGCATTAAGTATGAGGTAAGCTACGTAAAATTGCTGTTTTTCTGATAAATTTCGTCACATGCCAGTGGCATACGACCAAATCTGAACATTTGCCCCCCCCCCGAGGAAAATCCTGGCTACGTGCCTGTGTGACATGATGCAGAGAAACCTAAACAATCCTAGACAATGCCCGAAATAACATTTCGTTTGGTCAGGCATGACTTGGCTGGCATATTTTTCCACGTTCTACAGCGAAATGTATAAGAGCATTCGAACGCCCGGTTGTCGTTCGAATTCCAAGATTCCAGCTTTCACCGAATCCGAAAAGTCGACCGAATATTCCCGTTTTGAAACCTCCAGCATGCATCTGAAGACCTGGGGGCTATCTCTCCAAGTCCCTGAGGCCCATTTTCCTGACTTCGGAGCGTCCTCAAAGGCGCCAGGGACGCCCTTCCAGAGCCCAGGAATCCCTTTCACGTCTCGTGGGCCCTTACGAGTCTCGATGCACCCTTTTAAGCCTCGGGGTTGCAATTCAAAACCACGGGCGTGACCATTCGGGCCTGATGGTCGCTTCTCCAAATCTGCAGGCGTCCTTGCAAGCATCGGAGGTGACCTGGTAACTCTCAGAGGACTCCTGGGCGACAACTGACCCCTCATTGCGCCACTGTGTTCCTGTGCTCCGCCCCTGATGACGGCTGCGCCGCGGTGTGAAGGTTGTACCCGCCTCGGGCCGGGAAAGCCTCGGCAGCCAAGGTCACCGGCAGTCAGACCCGTTTCCAGGACGCGACCGCCAGGAGGCCGGCCGGCCGGCTGGCTGGCAGTGGTGATGCGGCGGCGGCCGGGCTTACCGGCTTGGCCCAGTGACGTAGGCAGCGACGAGGCGTGACGTAGCGGCGGGACGGGCCCGGAAGGTGCGCAATGCATCGTCTCCAGGGCGGAAACATGGCTCGTTTCTGGTGGTGAAGATATTTGGTTATATGAGTGAAAATATTCGCATTTAACTTTTGTCCAAAAGCTAAGGGCCCACCCGTTATGGGGCAGCTACATTCACAGTTGCCCCAAATCCCTGCCCTCCCCCTTCCCCCGGGGACATTATTCACATGTGGAGAACCGAAGCCTGCCTTGTGTAAAACTACCATTGGAACAGAATACCTCTTGGACTAAGACTGCCGTAATTGATATCTATAACGATACCTATAATGGCCATGTCGATGGGTGTTGTTCATGTCGCAGGCCATAAATGTTCTCATGGGTAAAGCAACGGTGCGGACTGCAAGTGCTAAAATCAAGCAATATGGCGTCGGACCGGGTGCGGGCAGGGCGAGCGTGTCGCGTGTCGCAGAGCATGTGACATTTATGCCGCTGTGTGTGTGAAGTGAGCGGGAAAGGCGTTTCGTTTCTGATTGGTTTTTCGCGATCATACGACGCTGTATCTGCACCTTCACGGCGTATTGAAAACCGATGATATGACAGCGGTCTTCGGTCCCTTCATTTCACGGCGTAATACGTTAAGCGTGTGGTAAGTGGAGGAGGGAGTTTCGATGTTGTTTTTGCGACCGATCTCAGGCTGGTCTTTGCGCAGAGTATTTTTTGGCTTTCTTTTTAATGTATGATGTTGGTGGTCTTGCTTATTTGTAAATAACTTGCATTCGTTGGCTGTAGCTTCCCGGGTTCCCAGACATTCACAAAGGCATGGCAAAGTCCACCTAGGGACAGTGCTCGTCAGCAGGCTAGACCATGTGACGAGCACGGGAAAAATAGTGATGGAAATCCATAAACGTCATCGTAGCACGACACGGACAAAACAATGCCGTGCATACCAGAGACGATGCCTTACTCAATCTTTAAAACTGGGGCTTATCAAAAGATCTTCCTTCTTTTGTGCGCGTGGAGTGGCCTGAGGTGGTCCTCCCCTACCTCATAGTTCCACGGCGTGCTTTGGCCGCTGCAGCACGGTCTGGCGGGGCATGTGGCGTGCTCGGGCGTAGCCGGGCGTCGGCCGGCGGCCAAAAAGTGAACCAGACGCCGGACGTGGAGCGGGTGGCGGCGGCGGCGGCGGCGACAGATGAACCGTGCTGCGATACCGCGCCGGGACCAGCCGCCCTGCAGTCCGAGCCGTCCTCGAACTCTCTGCTGCGACAGACGGGCGCAGACGACGCTTCTGGGGCCTGGAGACATGGAAATCTCGCTGGCCGTCATGCAGAAATAACTCGATAATCGAGAGAACGAAGAAACTCATATTCATTTTGACGCAGGGTTGTAGGAGCGCGACAGAGATCGGAAAGACCATTGGCCAGGAGCGCCAGCCTTGAAGGGGGCGCCGATCTTCAGGGCGCCATCTATTTAGAATGAAATAGGTAGTTTGCTTACACATTACAGATTTAAAGACATATGCGCATATATCAATGCGCACGCGCAGCCGGGGGGCCGCCTCCTCCCCCTTTGGGCCCGCATTTTTTGTGGGAACCATTGCACGTCGTCTTCCCGGCAGACGATTTTCGTATGATTTCAGTCCACTCTGAGTTCTGGACCTCCCCTTGAAGGAAATCCTGGCTGCGCCCCTGTATCAATGTATTTTTTTCCTGCACGAGACCCGCACGAGCGCCTGGTCTGTTGATGGGACACAAAATGTTTGAGGGGCGCCTGATCTGTAGGGGGGGGGTGTCTGGCCTGAAAGGGGCGCCTGTATCGTAGACGTGTCGGGTCTGTAAGGTGTCCCATAAGAGCGCCTGGCCTGCAGAGAGGGCATCAAATATATGAGGGGCGCCTCATGTGCACGGGCGCCTTGCTCGCCAAGGGCGCCGGGCCCCGAGGGACGCCTGATCTGTACGGGGCTCACGTGCATCGTAGACGTGTCTGGTCTGCAAGGTGTCCTGCACGGGCGCCTCATCTGCAGACGGGGCGCCGAATAGTATATGAGGGGATGCAACGGGCGAGAAGTGGGGGGACATGTCCCCCCGTCCTCTTCCTCGGTAATCACACCCATGTATTGACGCAGCACCGCCTGTTTTCGTCGGCCGTTGCTGTGACCGCCAAGAGCGCGTTGGACGTATACTGGAATAGAAGCGCCCCGGGCGGAGCGCAAACGGTACCTAATACGCAGCGGCAGGACACTGTCTCAGAAAGACTGGTCTCCGTTGACTGCATTAAATACAGTTATTGATATAAGCGATATACATTCTTCATTGATCAAGCAGGGTTTACAAGCTTCAAATTTCATACAGTACGCCATGTGTTAGGGGGTCCTGTGTTCCCTTGTATCTTCGAATGTATAGTTCTTAAAAACTAACCGACGGGTGATGGCATGCCTTGTACGCAAAGCAAAGATCCATTGTCCGATTAGTCTGACGATGATACGGAACACGGAATGGTATAAGTGCAGCAATCCATATCATAGGTAAGCGATTTCGAGACATACACTTGCTACGCGGTCATACGTTTTCACTATTTCTACCATGGATTTACTTTTTATTCCTACAAAACGTATGACATAAAACACGTAAAAGTGAAACATACCAAAAAATACTGACCATAAACTGTCTTTTTTTCTGCTGAATGTGAGGTAGTGAAGAACCTTGGAACAGCTTCGTCTTGACTTGTTTTCTTTGCTTTGTCTGGTTGGATCAGGTGCGTAGCCGAGGTTTCGCCAAGGATGGGGCCAGGACAAACCTATTCCCTTCGGAACTGAAATTGTCTGGCTTTCGGCCGCATTGTTTTCGAGGTCCGAAAGTTTTTATTTACCTTCATTGTTCTGCATGAAAGCATTCAGATTTCAGCCTCAAGGGGGAGGGGGCATGACCACCTCTAACCACGCCCCGATGTCAGATGCAGAAGCAAAAGATGTGTTAATGAATACGTCGAGTAGTCACAGTTAAGTGCTAAAAAACTTTGCACCTGCAACAAAAAACCGTGGCAATCGTCATCATGCTTAGTGTGGTGATGACCGTCGTTAAAAACCAACCGACGACGTGTGACCGTAAAACACGCTAAAGTGGTCATTCCACAAATGATATATTCTTCTGAACGATCTGAAGTTGGGTTGTGACACTTACTGTATCTGTCTTCGCCAGGCTTCCTCCTGTACTACTCGTTCATCGCTGCTCTGTTCTGGCTGAACGTGATGAGCTTCGACATCTGGTGGACATTCGCGTGAGTATCTGCCTCCCGGAGGCGTCACCTTCGTGGGACAATGTGTGTTCGGCTGCATGGGCATGTTTATATCGACTGCACTGAGCACGTCAACTCGGCTTCTGCTGGCAAATGAGATGCCATTCCTTAGCATATTGGTATTAACGTATTAACGACAGAATAGTGTGGCCCGACGTAGAATGTGCGTCTTTACTTGCGGCGGACATTTGTCTCTGGACGGGTGACTGGCTGTTGTCTGGCCTAGCGACAGGTCCGCGTCTGGACTGGTGGCTGGTCTGTGTCCTAAGTGGCGACTGGTCCATGTCTGGACTAACGACAGGTCCGTGTCTGGACCGGTGGCTGGTATGTGTCTGGACTGGTGACTGGTGGCTGCCGATTCCAGATAATGTGAATGTCCCAGATAGTTAAACAAAATAATTCATTGCAAACGCTCTACCTCTGAGGAAGGGAGTGCTTGGCTTACTGGCCGGTTCAGTTCGGCGAGCCTTCAGTCGGCCTGCAGAGCCCGTGCGGAGCTGCACCGCAGCCGGCTGCCACTGCCTATTACTGCGGAGGGGAGGGGTGGGGGAATCATCAGACGTGCCTGCACTGCGGGCCGAGTTCAAACATTTTGAGCGCTTCTGGTGTCCGGCTCCTGGCGCTGCCTCCCTGGGCGCTCTGAGGTCCTAATTAGCCACTTTTCGGAGCAGCAGTTTTGACGTCCCCTCGGCATGGCATGCATTACTGTCGATACTTTCAAGGCAAATAAAACAAAAGTATTTCATGAGGACTGTTGTACTAGGGAATTCGTTGAACGATTCTTTCGCCTTTCAATGAGCATTCAACATGCACGCTGAGAACTGCACGCGCTGGTGGGGGTACATTTTCTCGTCTACCTCCTTATTTAATGGACTGAAGGCAACGAAATTCTGTGCAGAGAATGCCTGCTAAGTGAGCTTAAATACTGAGTTACCTAAGTCATGTCTATCGAGGTCAAACTAGATCATACTTTGAACAGGTACCACCACTTCCTTTCTTCATATCTACTGAACCGATCACAGCCATATTTGGTGAAACCGTATGATAAGTCCGTATGATGAATTCCCATACCGCAAAGCAAGGTTGACCGAGGCCAGATGAATCACGTCCACCACAGGTAAACACTGGAAAATGCTTCACTTTGTCGAAATCGAGCAAAACACAACCTAGTGCGTTGTGTTTCTGTAAGTCAAGTAACGTGCTTAGGTATCTGAGGTCTTCGGAAGCCGACTGGGCTTAGATAAATGCACTCTCGAAAAGTCTAACTGAGAGAATTTGAGCAGATCTGGTGGAAAGGAAAGAGTGAGCGTCTTTCTTAATGGACACTGAATGGTCTCTGTTGACGTGACTTAGCTTGCCTATCCTTTGAGGCACCTATGTTCATCATTCAGTCAAAGTCTGCCAAATTCCCGTATGTCCCCTTTACAAAATACTGCATTTCAGTACCTGGCCTTGGTTGACTTCGATTGACCTCCTGTGTTTCGTATTCAGTACTTTGGTCTGGTAGACCAACTCTCCAGAAAGATGCGTTGAGATTGGTTGAATATGTCTGCATGTTTTACGGCCATCATTTTGTTCTGTTTGACCTCGGTCTGGCCGACCCAGACACCCTGATCTGGACCACCTGTGTCATTGATTAAAAGGAATGTATCATGGGAAATTCTCGGCAATGTGTGGCAGCTGGTGAGCCAGCAGAATGCATTCCATACGCAACATATGGTGTCGTTCCTGAGACCGGACACGCCTGTGCCGTGCAGCCGTCCGCCGCCGATGTTGGATCGGCCGGGCGACCGGCCGATCCAACATCGCCTTGCGATGTTGGATCGGCCGGTCGCCGGATCGGATTGGATGTTACAGCCGACTTTGCCAAGCTGTAGTGGACAAAGTTACGGACATATTTCAAAATTCCAAGGGACGCAAGATGTGCCAGGAGTTCTGAAAAGGCAGGCAAACTGCCCGAGCTCTAACGCTGTTTCTGCGAAAACTTAAAACGAAAAGACGGGGGGTGGGGAGGTGGTGCCACCTCCCCCTCGCAACAGTGCGCGTGCCAAGGAGCATGTGAACAAGCGTGACGAAATTCGTAGGCCATTGGCAAGCTTAGGACTGAAGGGCGTTTCTGTCAAACAAAACTGCGCCTGGAATTAAGTTGGGCTTGGATAAACCAAAAAGGAGGCTGTTAATCGTAGCCGTATGTTCGTTTAATTACAGGACGTGGGGCCCGCTTCGTCAGTTGTTTCCATCAGCCGACGAATGGCGTGGTACAGAAAGAACTTCAGAATAGGCCATATCCCCATTTCCATTTTCTTGGAATCCTTCGAATACGGCAAGAGAAAAAGTGCATGAGTTCGGAGTTCAGTAAATTGTATGCCAAGTATTCATAGGTGGGCATCGTTACTCAAAAATGTAACTTCGTTACTCGTTACTCCGTTACTCAAAAAAGCCAGTCCGTTACTCGTTACTCCGTTACTCTGCCTTAAAAAGTAACGGAAGTTACCGTTACTCCGTTATTCCGTTACTTTTTTAAATGCAGTGAAAACCAAGCGAACGCGGGTTTTAAGTCTTTTATGCAGCTTTGTGGTTGCAAAACGCTTTCCATATACAAAGGGAAGAAACAAAAAGCGCTTACCCAAAAAACTCCGCTAGCTGCCCACTGCCCTCATCAGCCGTTGTAGAGTCGGCGGCGCCGGGACAACAGCCGCGGCGGGTATTCTACCACTGTGTTAGCCACAATGTTCAAACCAACGAATTCCTGTTCATTGCCCGCGGCGCCGACGGAGCGGGAACAACCGGCGCTGGAGCGGACGCATGCAAAATGCGACAAACAGCGGACATCTATCGACTGGGTTTGATCAACAATGCCTCTCGAAGTATCCGCCCTGAACATAATGGTCTCCGTTCAGAGCTCGTTTCGGTCTCGCGAACTTCTTGTTTTGTTTTGAAATTATGTGTGTGTATTAGTTTGTGTACGAGCGCGCGCGTGGAGGTAAGATTCCTGATACCCCTGACGGTTTTTTAATACCAAACGACGAAGGACTCAAACAAACATGACTGATATGGATTTTATTATTGTGAAATAAAAGACTAAAAAAGGTGCTTTAGTACCTCTTCACCACCCTTGAAAACACAAATTAGCTATAAAAACATGGTCATAAGTAAGATGCAACGGAGGATGTTAGCCGTTCACAAGTGGAACATTTTGGAACGATGACGTTACCTGACATGACCCCTGTGAAAGGCCAAAATTGATATCAATGAACTCGCTATTGTCTTACGGTTCAGTATATGTCGCTTAAGTACAGCTTTTCAGGGACAAGGTATTGTGTCTATTTACCTAATTCCAAGGACGTGTTTTGACCTTTCATTGCGTCTGGTGGCCTCAAAATTGACCTGAGGTCAAAACTCTTGAATGTTTTCGTCTCGGTTTGACAAAACCTTTCCGCCGGTGTTTTCCTTTTTCCGTGCGATATATGGAAGTCGAGATCCTGGGAGGTACGGAAATCCGCGCTCCCCCTCCGGCCGGGCAAACGGCATTCTGACCCCGGCCGGAGACGGGTTCAAAACACTTCATTTAACCCTATTCCCTGTGGGGGGGGGCAGATTCTGCTACCCGCGTCTTTTTGCTTATCGCTCCCACACTGTTTGCCGCAGCGCCACAAGATTTTCTGGCATTTCATGGAATTGATACACACGTGTTTTGTCAACATTTAAAAAAAAAATCGGTCCCGCAGAGGCGGTTCCAAGCCCCGTTTTCGGCGGTAATGTGCTGTGCGTGAAGCTTCAAAGTTGTGCGGTTCACTATCGTGACATTCTGAGTAGAAATAAAGATCACTGACTCATTTATATAGTCATACACATCCTAAACAATGCGTATGCACACACATTTTCAGGCGAACGCACACCCAGGTACTGAAAAAAATGGGGGAGCACACTATCGTGCTTATGGTGCCCTCCCAATTTTGTTTACCTGGATCCACCTCTGCGCTACATATAAACTTAAACTGGCTTGCTGGTTGTACATCTGATGTTTATATCACCCAAAACAAACAAAAACAAAGGAAATTTCTTATTTCAAAAATCACCCTTCTTGCCCTCCCTGGAACTGCCTATGGTTTTCTATTTTAAATTCCAGCTTTCGGTATATAAAAGACTTTGACATTCCAAGCTGAACCGTGTTATTCCCGTGAAAATTGGTTGGTAAACACGGCCGCAGTGACCTTTCAAAAATCCCCAAATTTTGGAGTTTGTTTGCCCCCACGCCCTATTTTCGCAATTTTTGAATTTTTGGGGTCCGGAATTGGAGATCTCGTTGAAACATATTAAATGGCATTCATCCCATCAACATTGGACGAATGCATCTCGAGATCTCTGGAAGGGCGGGGAGGGGAGGGGGCAGAATTGGTAATCTTCACCTTTCGGCCAATGCATATTTTTCGAAGGTGCAAAAGTGGCAACGGCTCATATCATGTTTCAGTCTGGGTCCTCACTTCTGCGTCTACAAAAAATAATGTGTCAGCCGAAAGGTGTTTCGGCCAGTTGATATTTTTCTTCGGGAACGTAGAAGTGGTAACTCGAATCGCATGGACAATGTAGCCTGTCCTCCAAGTTAAAAATGATTTAACCTAACCTAACCTAAAACCTACTGTATGGTTGCAGGGATTGCCCTAGATGGGCATGTAAAACTAATTTTTTGTTAGGTTCAATTTGCTTGTTTTTTTGGTTTGGTTAGCTCGTATCGGCTGAAGGCAAACATGTGTCAACTGAATCAAAATTCAAGAGTTACCTAACCAAGTCAGTTTACACATCCAGTAGGGACAGTGCTTAGAAAAATACCTGAATGGGCTAAATTGTTCACACAACTTGTGTTGCCACTTCCGCGTCTCCAAAAATTACGGGTAGGCGTCGGCCGAAAGGTAGATTACCGCATATCTCCCCCGGGTAATGTGAATCTCACTGCCTGCAGAGAATATGTTTAAGGCAAATAGTCCAAGCAATAGTCGACAAGCTCATAATTATGCTTCACTACTGACAACTTATTGTGCACATTGTTCTCACCTGGAAATACCGTAAATAATGCTTCCTCTATGATATGTGCCTTTGAAAGGCTACTCTTGTGACCCTTGATTATAACCTCTTTCGGTCGGCACAGGACATACGTAAAAATGACGTTTTTCCCCTCCTCCTTAAACTCAAAGTACGTTTCTAGATGTGGCCATGGGTGACCCAGACCGGGCTCGTCCTCTGCCTCCGAAGCTCAGGCACCGTCAGACTCGGAGTCAAGGTTTTCGACCTCCAGTGGCGGAATAAAGACGCCTTGATGGGACATTTTAGTGTCAGGTAGTTAAAATTTCAGACCAGTCAAGAATCAGTCACCACTCCATCGCCCTATGGACATCACAGATCCAAGGCCATGGCGGCAGTAATCATGTGCTCAGCAGCCTTGGGTGATCTTGGCGGTGAACCGTGTGGCGGTGGTAAGCAATCCGTGACTAACTTAAGACAACGTTGAAAACTGCCGTCAGCTGGCTGTTCCAGTATAAATGATAATAACTTTGATATCGTTTGAAAAATGACGACTGGTTAATTTATAATTTTAAGTCATATCAAACTTACGCATAATTCAATACTTTTGTCCCAAAAGAGACCAAAGTCAGCTGGCCTTTTTACTGAACCATTGCTGCCAGCTTGCCGTCAACGTTTATCAGCTGACGAATATTGTCAACAAGTCTACTCTGCGATTGTCAGCTGAGTGCGCGCCCAGCCGCGCTTGTATCGCCGCACGCTATTGGGTGTTGGCTATTCAAGTAGCCAATGGCGTGTGCCGATGCAAATAAAGCCTGACGGTGTCTGTAAGGAGTTAAAAAAGTAACGGAGTAACGGAGTAACGGAGTAACGGACCAAAAAGTAACGGAGTAACGGACCACAAAAGTAACTTCCGTTACTCAGTCCGTTACAGTAAAATAAAAGTAACGGGTCCGTTACTCCGTTACTCAAAAAAGTAACTTCGTTAGTAACGGAGTAACGGAGTAACGGACCAGTGCCCACCTATGCAAGTATTCACGAAAGGAGAAGAGAGAGGAACATGCAAAAGTATTTTAAGCCAGTTGTTTTCTTGTAGCACCACAGTCTTCATCTCTGTTAAAACTCAGAAGACTTATGTGTCTCCATTTCCACCGAGTTCTTACCCCTCAGAGCTCAATAATTATTGAAGCCTGATGATTGGCGCCTCCGCTAGTTCTTTTGGTGACGGAGGTACACTTTGGCTTATCCTGACACGACATATCCCCGAATGCTAATTTCGGTTTGATTTTGGATACTTTATTTCGTAATTTCAGATAAAAATGATGAATAAACGTGTTTTGTTTTAATCAGTAAATACGCACAGCTAAAAATATAATAGCTGTGAAAGATATTCCAACTACCGGTGTTCCGAAGAGTACGGCGCACATCTTTGCCCTCCAGTAGCAGTACCCATGAGCATGGGGCTAATTTCATATTTAGTTGTGTTCAATTACTGATAAGCGTTCGTTTTGCTTGACTTTTCACAATCGCAAGCTCTTTGCCACCGCAAACCCGATGCTAACTAGCAATGACTACCTCGGCCCGAATCGAAGCATGCCTGAAATTGGCGGTCACGTTACGCCGTCAGTGCACAACCAAGCATTAACGCAAGCCATTTTTCTTATACCGACCGGCTTCTGGCGTTCAGGCAGCGTTCATCCCTGCTTCGCATGCGCGGCTCGGTGGGTTCAGAGTGTGCGACCAATGCGCCTGCATGTCGATACTGCGATGTCGGCAGCATGCTGCTGCACCGTGTGCCTGCCTGGCCTTGACGGCTTCGGCCGGCAGCCAGCGCTGTCCGCGCGGCTAGCCGGCCGGCGCGCGCTGCTGCGTCTGCCGGCCCGGCCGGCCGCCGGCCACCAGTGCCCTTACATTCGGCAGCAGACCTCTGGTTTTCAGGCACCTGCGGACGCAGCCGCCGTCGGAGCGCTCGCTGCGCAACCGGTTCATCCGGCACTCGTTGTACGCCTGGGGAGTGCCGCTCGTCATGACTCTGCTGGTGGTGTTCTTCAACTACGCACCGTACTCGGTGATACCGGAGGACGCCATTCTGCGACCCGGCATCGGCGAACGCAAGTGCTTCTTTCCCGGTGAGTGGACTTTGGTGCGTTCGCGCCGGTGTTGTCTGGCTCGTTTTCGGTTGTTTGATATCGCAGCGTCGCCTGCCAGCCGCTGCTGGATATACAGCGCTGATGGGGCAAGAACCCCGTATCACTTGGGAGCATCTCGCAAAACGTCATGTGTGATAAGGGTTTTCGGAACTAAGAGTGAAGTTCCAATCAGTCTCCAGGCTTTTGTTGGAGGGCTAAATCATCACGTACTTGTTTTGTACAAGGTGCATATGAAGAGCTACTCAGGTTTGTAATATTAGCCAAACGTAAACGTGCACGGCAGTATTACTTTCTACGGTTTTTTATTGTGACTTGTCTGTATCACTCGTTGAGGGATAATTGTCAGAAGACTGTGGTATGTATGTACACTGAGCCCCATAGGAACCGTTCGGCGGACTAAGACTTGAGTCCTGAATACCCCTGAAAGGCCTCAAGCACGAGCTGAAACACCCATCTGAAGTATGCGTCCCAAGATGCCATTGTTTTTCTTCGATACCTATTCCTATCGATTAAGTCAAAAAGCATCCGAATCGCGTTTCTTGTCGCTAAAAAGGCATTCAGAGGAAATCAGGGGCTCAGCGTCATGCCAATACACGAATGCTGTAGTGTTGCATCTTTCATGAACGTCTCCATTAAGGCCTTTACTGGATTTGACTAAACCAAAACTTAATTGATCCCTTTTCTAATTTTTGGAGATATTTGCACATGCCACATGAGCCCCTTTCCCCATTTTGCTGTGGCGCCAAAGACCATCACTTGACTGACATAGAGCTGTATAATCGGGCGCAAGGTTGTAGCTTTCTTTCTCGGTAATTAATTTAGATACTCAGCAGAGCTGGCGCACCTCACTGTCCGAAATTTTATTAAAAGTCGGTGATGCAAGTTGTCAAATTAGCCCGACAATGTTATGCATAAGCTCAGAATAACACGGAATTTTCAACAGCTTTTTGTTTCTGGAGACCGATTTGAGCTTCATGACTGCATGGCCACCCACAAACATTTAGGAAACTCTATCAATGGTTCTGTGGACGGAATCATTCGTCTTGCACAAAAGCACCTTACCTCAGAAGTGTTCTACTGGAGAGCCACCTCCCTAAAGGTTTCTCATTGGTGAGGAGTGATACGACCTTAACAGCTGTCCTGGTGTAGAAATATCGGAATCAAACTTAACGTCTTCGCTCGTTTCGAACCTCAAGTAATGCTGTTGTAGCCTATTAGGATTGCTTTGTATATTCTGAATCTTTTCCTGGAATTCCGATTGTGAATTAAAGTCCTGTGAATCTGGTTACTTAATATGGGATGTCAAAGAGAGTCTCATAAGTCAGCTGAAAAGTGACACCTAGTAAGAAATAGAGCACGAAGAGCCCATTTTCTCACAATGGGTCTAAAAATGTGTACTTTTCGGTCGAATCGAACGGAAAAGCGGTTTTCCGCGTTTTGTACCTTTAAGCAAGGATGTGGTTTTTGTAAAATATCCAAGTACGCTAGATTATGCTTATGATTGTTTTAGGGATATGGAGCTGCAGGTACCGATAAGCTACCCTAGGATGGCTTACCTCAGATTTCGTGTATTTTGTTTTCTTATTGGCATTGCTGGTTGTATTTATGTTTGCTCCAGTAGTGCAGCAAGAAAAGGCTTCTTTATGTCTGGAAAATGAAATTACTGGGTGCTCTTTCATTTGCTATTGGCACATTGTTCTCCTAGGGATGTTATTCCAAAACCAGAGGGTGTTGGAGCACGTCTTCACAGGCGCGAAATTCGCAGGAGCAAAATTCGTCAGACATGCGGATCGGTTTGTAATATTTTCATGTGGTCAGTCCCTACTCACCTTGTATGCCTCCGTACTTGGCAGTAGGTATAGTTGTATCGATTCTTTATTAAATATTATTTCATTGTTGTATCTTCATATAAATGGTGACAGCAGAATAAACAGCACACCAACGACTTGGGATTGCATTTTTAGACGAACATTGCGCGGATGCCACGGGATTGCTTGCCGCCACCTCGTCACCAGTGGCTGATGGCACGTGCTGGCAGTCCCATGATGACCCCGTTCGACCCCTTGGGTGCTCATACCGGGAAGGCCGTCGTTGCACGAGAGGCGCGTCGCGTGGGTCTCGGATCCACTGTCCGGCGCCTCCGAGCACTGCGACGGGGAATTCCCGGTCGTTTTCGGCCGTCAAACTTCCGTACACCGGTGGGCCTCATCCGGATGCAGATCCCCCACCGGCGGAGCCTTCTGACGTCACACTGGCCTTCCGGGGGTGCGGTTGCGTTCCGCAGTTACACTGGCTGTGCGGGTCCGTGTGTCGCTGTGAACGCCGGCCGACAGTGCACGCTCGGCCTGATGACGGCAGGCGTCGGCGGTCCGAGTTTTGGTGGACGTTGGGGCTGCGGGTCCTCAGCAGCCACTGTTGCAATGCTGTGGCCAGTTTGGCGTCACAAAAAGGCTGCGATAGTATAAGCACCGGTGGGTCGCGACGCCGTAAAGTGATACGAACTGAACTCGTCAAAGACTCGGATCCAGTTCGTCCTTACTAAACCACTGACCTCGGACCAATGCGGCATATGTAGAGGTGGGGACACAGCGTCTCCGTCGACTCGGCGGCTGTGAGGGAGGGTGGGGGGGGGGGTTCGCTGGACCGGTTCCCATCCCCGCGACTGCAGCCGGGACGAGCCTGGTTTTACACCAGCGATTCCCCTCTGTGGCGCCAAACCGGACAAGCCGCTTTATCGGACGCTGCAGTAAGCCGGCTGACGGCTCAGTCGTGCACACGTGTGCCGGAATTGCCGTGCCTGTGGCGTCCGATGCCTGGGGAAACACGTGAATGTCGTCAGGTGAACTAAGTTAAGCCACTGTAGAGAGATCGGGACCTGTTAGCCCTATTCCGTGCTGGGATGGGGATTCTGCGTCCCCTCCGGTTTTACGCTCGTTGTTCCTCGGCTTTTGGCAACTGCTTCACAAAAATTGGAGGCTTCTAAAAATGTGTTTTTTTACATGCTTGACAAAATTTCAAAAACTTACCTCCTCCAGTGACGGTCCCCGGACACGTTTTTTGGAGGCAGGCATGTTTAGGAAATATTACGCTATGTGGAGGCCGCACACTGCGAGGTGATGATGTATTACTTGGATGTCTTTTAAAATATCGTGGACGGTCGAAATCACCGAAATATTTTTGTAAGCTTTACATCATATACATACATATATATACTTTTATACGTATATGTATACTCTTTTACGTAAGCCCTGTTCATAACCGCGTTTTGACCCCCTATCCGCTTTTCGAAATTTTCCACACTTAAAAATGCATCTCGCTACAGGCTTCGAGCGCCGTTTTCTTCCGGGAAATCGGACCAAGTACTTTTCGAGATCACGGGGAGGGAACAGAATCTGCCCTTCTCCCTCCAGCACGGAATAGGGTTAACCGGGAAGAAGCACGGAATAGGGTTGAAACGGTGTTAAACAGAGCCTGTCAAAAGTCTGTTGCAGGGTCTCCGATGTAATGCCTCCCACTACGTTTCTATGGACTTCAGGAACGTTTTCAGGAAGGTTTCCATGTCTGTGCTGTCTATCTCTCGCGGCAAAAACTCTGTTGCTGAAAGACGTGCGTAACATAACCATATAGCCCGTGTTGCACGGGGCAATGGTCTTGAACAATCCTTTTGCAGTCGGGAGACGATCTGTTCATTGTTATCATGGCATGGCCTGTCACTCACTGACATTAAAAACGAAAATCAAAACGGTTTCTTTCTCTGTAAAATACTTTCGTGTTCCGAATTTTCGGGCTGTTGTTGGTCGAAACACCTGACAGCTGACGTTTGATTTATCCAGGATTTCTGCCGACAGATGTTAACCCGCGCACGACCGTCGGTCAGTTTCGAACATGCGCGAGTGGGGGGTGGGGGGCAGTTGGCCGCCCCCTCTAACTCACGAACGGTTGGTCGCACGATAAAAATAAACATACCGCCGAAAAGCTTGTGACGAGTAGAGCTCGAAACTGGTCTCATTTTTGGCTTTAAATAATATGTAAGCAATTCACGCCCTATATATGTTTTTTCATAGTCGACTGCATGACACCGAGAAACGGCCTGAATCTCAAGGGCTGTGACTAACAACGCATAGATAAAGGCACCAGCGCACGAGTAAAGGTCCGCGGATGCCGATACACGTCTAATTTCCCAGACTTGTTCAATATATACGCCGAAACGTTGAGTTAAAGACACGGCAATTCTCTCGCCAGCTGTAGGCGTGCGCCGCTGCCGTATGCAGTAACAAATTGACGGGAACTAATTTTATCGTTCCTTTATTTTCGCGAAAAAGACGATCTATGTAAATTTTATTGGTCTAGTGGTTCTTGTGATGGTTTTTCATGCTTAAATTTTGGAAAAAATCATTAGTTACCAACGTACACAATTGGCAGAGCTTTATTCGCGAGATCCTGTTTGTTCCCAAAATATGCGATTTTTTTCAAACTTTTAAGGTTCCTGGTATTACTTACGTCTGTGCAAGCTAATTCGACCATTTTCTACCCATTCTGAGTCATTCATAGCTGATTTTGACGGTGGTACGTTTTGGCTCACTACAGTTATTCGTGACCTGACCTCAGGTCAATGGCTGGAAGTCATTGATACTTTGCCCAATGACGGTAACTAGATGTCTGCTTCACTCCACACTAAAAATGTTATGAAATATTCCGTCAATTTCCGAAAAAAACGGCATGTCTTAACCCTATTCCCGGAGGGCTGGACGGTATGGTCGATTCCCGGCGGGGGGGGCGGATTCGGCCCCCCCCTGAGATTTCGAGGGCTACTCGTCCCACTTCATCGCAACAAACGGCAATCGATTTGCCGTGACGTAAACTACATTTTTATAAAAAGAAATTTTCAAAATTTTGAAATTTGTGGATACAAGGGGGGCAAAAATGTCAAAATCGGGGGTACTTTTGGACTTCTTATAACGCCGTTGTTTATCGACCGATTTCAATGAAACTGGCATGAATGGAAAGATGATGGATAGGGCTTTTACCATGGGTCCTCAAATCTGAAATTTTGAGAAAATTCATGGGCGTTCACAGGTTGTCAAAAATAGGAGGATTAGTTTTCTAACAACTGAATGAGCAAAAGAGGCAAACACCTTTTTTTGGCTTCTGCTAGTCATGTTATACTAAAGAAGTGCAAATCGCATTGCAATGTTTGTATAATGTTAGCATAGGCGGTGCCAGGGACATGAAAAAGGGGGAACTGGCATGGTCACACGTTTCTCAGATCAACTTGTGACCTTTGACCTGAAATGACCTCCAGTGACCTTGGGGTCACTTGGAATGATCTCGTGTGCATTTGATATTATCTGTAAACGTTTTCAATCATTTGAACTCACTCTATTTCAAAAATTTCATTTTATGGCTATTGCGATAGAGGGTACGCGCACTGACATTTTAAGTCATAGCTCCGTGACCCGACCTGATATCAAGCTGAAACTTACTACACAAGTAGAAGGCACCCTTCTACGTCATATTTATTCCGGGTTTGGCATTTGAAGAACCGGTGCCGAAATTATTGCAAAAAAAAAAAAATTTTGAGTTTTCACCTTGACCTGACCTTGTAAAATGACCTCAGATAAACAAAATTACATCTGCACATTTCCCAACTATTTAGCTATACATCCATATAAAGTTCTAGGTTCTATTTTTAAAACTTTGTTTTTGGCAGACACAATTCTACGTCACATACATTCCAGGTTTGGCATTTGAAAAAACGGCGCCAAAATTATTGCAAAAACCAAATTTTGACTTTTGACCTTGACCTGACCTTGTCAAATGACCTCAGATGAACAAAATTATGTCTTCACATTGCCAATTTATTTGCTAAACATCCATTTAAAGTTTTAAGTTCTATCTTAAGAACTCTGTTTTTGGCAGACAATTTCCTTTTACCCTCAACATTGCCAAAATTGGCATGAGGTGCCTCCCAAAAACGTTGCCTGGCTCCGCCCCTGAGCAAAATAGAATTTTGAAATTTTGTCACGGCACGTAGAAAGAATAGCTAGGAAAAGTGACCACGTTTCGTGAAGCTGCGTTAAAAAGCCTGGAATTGGCAAGCAAAAAACCCGAGGGGGGCGGATTCAGCCCCCCTGCCGGGAATAGGGTTAAAAATGGGCTTGACATTAGGTCAATGACGCGGAAAATTCCAAAAAAATTGAGATAGCAGATTTGTTGCACCTATGACGATCACTAATCTCTGAAAGTGTTATTGAGATATCTTGTTTTCCGACAAAGTTAGAGGGCGCTAAACTTTTCGGACATAAATCTGTTTGACCTGACCTAGATGAGGCACCTGACCTGACCTGACCTGACCTGGGATCAAAATTTTGACACGAAATGCAAAATTGATGAAGCGAAAGGTACACAAAGTTTCGTGGCTCTGTGTTTGTTGGTTCTCTCGCAATCCCAGAAAAACCTCAGGGGGGGGGGGCAGTCAACTGCTTCCCCGTCTTATTGTCTTAACCCGGGGACGGGTTAAGACAATTGTGGATTTTCAGGTCCCGCGACGGAGCTCTACTACTTCTACGTACCGATCTTCATAGTCACCGGCGTCAACATCGTCTTCTTCCTGGCCACAGCCTGGACACTGTACAAGGCGGAGAAAAGCTCACGCATCCTGAACAGGAAGCGCACGGCTCGTGACAGGTGGGCACCCGGTTACGCCGGAGTGAAGGCGAGAACCTCATCGTGACAGGGGAAGGTTCCAGAGAACGTGTGGGGAGCGATTATTGGTGCATTGCTGATGTATACCGGGTGCAGAACGAGACGTTTTTTGACAGGTCGTAAAGATTCCAATAACTTGCACCGAATTGCGAGGCAAATGATATCAGGAGAACGGAAAAGGTTCCTAGCGATAACTGCTAAGGACATTTGCAACAATAACCTTTTTCCATCTCACTGCGCTGTTTTTCTCATTGCCATGAAGATGAATGAAAGTGTCGACATTATGGTAAACACAACCATGCTGAGGCCAAATGTAAAGTTGCCTTCTACGAGTTGACGTCACAGTCATGCTCAAAAGTGTCCCTGTTTGTGTCGCAATGTTCACTAACTAAACAGCATGGCGTGGCTTGCTAGTCCTTCCGACATTTTTTGCGGCAAAGTGCGTGGCCTCCATAGCATTCTGACGCCAGGGCGCAGAGCAGACTTTAAACAGCGCGCTTTCAGTCACGGCTGACAATATCTTGCCGTGCCGAAACAAGGCACGCAGAACGGAGCGGCAAACAAGAGTGTCGGTTTTGAGATATGGAACTGGACCGACTGACCGCGATCAGAAACTCAGTGTGAAGAGCTCTGATTTTCCCGTCTGCCAAAACGGGTTCCAATCGTCTCGGCGCTCGCTGTTTGGCCCACGGTTCAGCTGCCAGTTGGCCAACAGAGGTGCCATGGTGACTGCACACGGTCGTGTCGTGTCTTTGATCGTAGGTCACATCTCGCCAAAAAGTCAGCCTTTACTTGGAATCGTTCTGTCGGGTGTGGAGTTCAGATTCCGTGCAACAAGCTGTGTTTAACACAAAGCCTGGTCCCAAACATCGTCACAGCAAATGAATGGGGATTAATGTATATCTGTATCTGTATGGGTGCAGGTATGTATGCATGTATATACGTATTTAAAAACGTATTTTTTCGGCCCTAAAGGCAGCTCTGTCCTTGGACGGAACTCGCATGCGGAGTAGGCATGCCAGTCGGTTTGTCCCTCGTGGTGGCCGTAGTTTTCCACCACTTTGCTGGTCCCAGGCCCCGGACCGCGGTTCCTGGGACCGGCTATGATGAGCTGCATGTACCAGCTCCGGAAACGGAGCGGCGTGTCCCTTACGCTTACAATCTTCTGGTTACAGGCCTGGCGGGATTTTGATGGTTTTGGGTGTTTTGGGGGCATATGATGAGCTTTGTACAGGAAGGCAAGTAGACCGAAAATCGGTGGGATCTGTGAGATCATCTGGCGTGTGTTTCAGCTTTTGAAACATGGAACCGCGCCAGCTCATTGTACGATCACGGCGACCGACCGGATCCCGTGTCACTCTCGGGCTTGAAACTGCGCCGTTTGATGTTGGATGGTGCGCAGTGGTACACAACAATACTGGCCGTCTTTTTCAGGCTCAGGGTGTACGTCAACCTGTTCATCATTATGGAGGTCAGCTGGATAGCAGAGTGCCTATCGACCCAGATTGGACCAGTTCAGTTATGGTAAGACCGAGTTTTATCATAAATATCTAAATCACAGTCAGTTCCGCCACTGAAGGACAGAGGCGTTTACGAGTGCGATTATATCTTCATACGTCATGACTGGAATGGAACTGATATTCTGTGAAAATTATAGCATTACGACGAGAAGTATGAATGAATGTTCCCGTGGCTTGATTGTTTCTTATTTTCCATTTCATTGCATATATTATCATTTCTGAACAAAATCCGCCTACGAACTTCGCTTTTATTTAATCTTTCTTCCCTTCGAAATATCATTCACTTTTTCCATCCACAGTCATCGGCATATTTGTTTGGAGTAAATATAGTTTGCCATGTTTTGTGCGCTCTCGTTAACCTGATTTTTTCACGCATTTGGACCATGCGAGGTACATATAGATCTTGTGATGTGGTTCTTTTTTATCAACAACTTTAAAACAACTGAAATGGCCAAGGACATGAGTGTACCGCAGGCCATTAATCGGCTTATTTGTTCATCAGGTATTTTACAGACATCATCAATGCCTCTCAAGGCACCCTGATTTTCCTTTTGTTCATCGTCCGGTCGTCTACTCGTCTGGCCATTAAGGAGCGTTTTGTTGAGCTTAGCAAGCACGGCTTCAACGCTTCTAACCGCAAGGTCCACCCGGCAGGGAAGACAACAGGGGTAGGTTTCTGAACACCTTGACATTGACATATTGACATTTCACAATGATGGATTGTCGACTGACCAAAGGGCCAGACAGGCATCACGTCCGGTCGAAGGTATCTGACAGACCATTCGCCGTGGGGTGTCGATACGCTGTTTTTATTACGCCAGGACACTGTCCGGCGTTTGGTAGGTCCCCCCAGCCGACAGAGTCGTCTGCCGATGGCCACTCGCCGAGCCTGAGGCTGTCCGGCGTTTGGTAGCTCCCCTCAGCCGACAGAGTCGTCTGCTGATGGCCACTCGCCGAGCCTGAGGCTGTCCGGCGTTTGGTAGGTCCCCTCAGCCGACAGAGTCGTCTGCCGATGGCCACTCGCCGAGCCTGAGGCTGTCCGGCGCGGTCGTTCGTGTGCTGAAGTATTATGCAAGCCGAACTGATCCCGTCCGCCCGGTCTTCAGGAGCAAAACGCCGGCTCCTCGGGAACCAAGACGACTTCTATCAACTCCTCCAACAGGAAGAGCTCCGAGGGGAACGGCATCCCCATGACTCGGGTGAATGGAGAGCAGACGGCGGCCGCCGACGGTGGCGCCGGACTTCCCTCCGACGGACAACCGACCGACGACGCAGCTGCGCCTGACGCGAGCCCGGCACCGCGGGACAGTCGCTGCTAGCCGGGACTCGCCCTGTTAGCCAGGACACGCCCTATATTGTATTAGCCAGCCGAGACAGTCGTTATTGGGCGAACAGTCCCTAGTGGCCTGCACTGGTGCGCTGGCTGTAGCTGCCAAGACGACTAGTTCATTTGCTGGTCGACACACAGTGTCTTTGTGCTGTGCCGTTATCCAAAGCGTCCTCTTCGTTATCCAGAGGGCCGGCGAGTTATGTAGAAATAGGTGGTGTGTTGTGAGTTTATAGTGTTGTAAGGCCAATACAATAATAACGATATATAGCAGTGATGATGATCCTACCCATCACAGTGGTGTCCGCCCGACGTGGCGATTTTTGGGTTTAAGATGTTTATGATGACGTTCTGACGCATTTATTACTACATACTGTCGTTGTTTACTGCAGCGGGTGTTAGTAAAGCCGTTATTAGATTTCTAAGGCATCTGACAGGCCAAAGGCTGAGCTTCAACATTCCGGTGAGTTTGGACCATTGGCATCTGATGGCGGTCACATGTCTGGGACCAGTGGAGCACATGCAAATGACTCCGTTTTTCATGTCAGAGGTGGAACCGGGATTTCAGTAGCGTTCATGGAAACCAGCTGTAGTTTCGGGGCAGATAACATGTTGTTTGCCACATTCAAACTGTTTGTTCACGATGCAGTGCATTGATTTAGCCAAGTGATAAGACATGACACCATTTTGCGTGACCTCACAGATGCCACTGTGTGCTTAATCTCGGAGCCATAAATGTTGAAAGGCTAGGCCAGTTCTAACGCCTACTGGTCAGACTTCTGCCAAAACACGTCAGAACCAGCGTCTCACTGTTGCAGAGTTGCCGCTGTTTGCGGGCGCGGGCACAGTTGGCCGGTGTATCGGAGTTTCTCTGTTTTCGAGCGAGGTATTGCCACTGCACCTTGCTGCGTGGCATTGTTCTCATGTGTGTAGATACGAAGAGCCTGCAGTCAGCGATGGGCAAACTGTCCAGGAGCCCAGGGCTCCTGATGATGTTAGCCTGTTAGCCCGATGTCAGATGTTAGTCCGGGGTTCAGTGGGACGGATGGTGTATGAGCTCGTGGCCCGATGGATGGCCGGCGTGCGCGGACTGCCGGCAGGAGCACTGCTAACTCATCGAGCCGTGCCTGAGTGTCGCACGGGGTGGAGCGTCCACTGCATGCCCTGGGTGGCAGCTCTGTCAGTTTTTCCGTGGCGTGTGTGAGCCGCGCTCTCTGATGGTATACTGACCTTTGTGTTCTCAGTTTAACTATTTCAAAGTTTTGGGCGTCCAGCTTAATTTTTTTGGTACTTTTTAATGGTTTCAGGCGCTTTGCTGCTTAAGACAGTGCGGACGCGTCAGTTCAGCGCCCACTGCTCACACTTCATTTCGTGATATATATATATATATATATATATATATATATATATATATATTGTGTGTGTGTGTGTGTGTGTGTGTGTGTATATCACGAACTCTCCCTCTCTCTATATATAAAAATATATAGATGTATATATGTACATATATATATAAGGCCGTAATCGCGCTGATTATGGCATGAATATAATGCGCATCGACTCTGCACGCTGATGGTGATTTCCTGTTCCGAAAGGACTGCATTTCAAATTGGACGTTTTCTGGCACGGCATAAATAGGATTTACCAAACATATTCTCGAGTATTTTGTCTTATGATGTTTTATTTCTGTCGTACTGGTATCGTACCATTTCTGTGACCGTATGGATAATGTTTAAATGCCTATATCCGTGGTTATAATACACATTGCAGTACGCCATGGCCGCACTTGATATCGCAAGTTAAGACGTTTATCGGCACTAAGACGAGTAAACACAGATGTTTAATAATACTCAATAAATAATCTCTCTCTCCTTCTCCCTGTCTTTCTCTCTATCTGTACGTTTTTCTCTCCCTCTCTCCCTTTCTCTCTTTCTTTCTCTCTCTCCTCTCTCTCTCTCTCTCTCTCTCTCTCTCTCTCTCTCTCGTTGATACGTCATTCGCCGTTCCTAATTTAAACCGATACAGGGTACGAACCTGAGGACACATTCGCGAATTGGCGCAGCTATGGCCACAATCTCTGTGGTAAAGTTATACGGAACAACCTAGGCTAAATCGCCTCCCGTACATAGCCTACTGCGAAGCTCGTCCCACACCTTTAAAAGCTCTGGTGAAGAAATGGACTATGATGAGGTGGGCCCGGGATCTGGACTTCCGTGCGTGATCTGCGGCGCCGTCTGTGACGCCGTGGCTCGGTCGCACGGTACCGGTCTCCGCCGTGGACGTGGCCTTGCTCATTGCGGGTACGGCGTCACTGCTGCTCACGATCGACTGCAGAGACACGCGCAATGCCAGAACTGCGCGGAACTGTAGAGCCGGCGCTTTATGGCGCCTGGCCTTCACCAGAAGCAGTCAACAGACGACGGTGTTCGCCAGATCGGATCGGCAGCGTGGCGTAAACGCACGAAGGACGCAGTCGGCCGTAAAGAGGTTTGAATGCAGCATATAGAGTTCATAAACTGTCCAAACTGCGCATGGATGCCACCAGTATTAATGCAGACTGCCCGCAGCCATCCCGCAATCCACACGTTCATGCTGTACAGAGCAGCTGGAGTGTACTGTAGTTTGTAGGCTTTGTGCCGCCCAGCTTTCACTAGAAGTAGTAAACAAACTAAACGAAACGGCCAAGTCGGTCGGATCGCCAGTGTAGCATGATAAATGCGCCAAGACCAAAACCGGCCATAAAGAGGCCAGAAGGAGACGTGTGGACGTGATACGCGGTCTCATTCGTTGATGGACGCCACCTGCATAAATACATACCGTCCGTTCAACAGTCCACATGTTCAAGCTTTAAAGAGGTACGATATGTCTCAAAAGAAATGTGACACTTGCTTTTCTTTATAACGGATGTAGTTTTAAAGTTAGCACCAGGGGTGTTGATTTGTATTTTTTTGAGAGGGCCTTGGCTCACGCAGTATTGATTTGGGCCCACCCAATGTTGATTTGGGCCCACCTAATGTTGGTTTGGGCCCTTTCCGATATCTTCTACCGGTTTTAAAGGCAAATGAATAATAATAACGAAAATAACGGCCGCAATAGATAACAGAGGAGAAAAAAGTAAAGAATAAAGTCTAAAGCGATGTTTTAATCTATCTTTTTCATTTTCCATCCCCATGTACATCTAGATACTTGGGGATGAACGTAATTTTCATTTTCATGAGTAGTAACAAAATGCTTGCAGATTGCCATGGGTTAAAAAACAGTGGGATAAATCCGTCGAGAAACCCCCATTTGGGAGGAGATTATGTTGTCGAGCGCTCGGCTCGTCCCCCCCCAATCATTTACAGAAATCGACGCCCCTGTTTAGCACGTGACACACAATGATTGTTCCATATATTGATGCACATGCACTGCGCGTGCCACGTTATAATTTCTGTCCTCGAAATGTTCATTAGTGCTGAAGTTGCGGTTTGATCAAGATGGGGTTCACAGTCGAAGAAAAGGCATTTTGTAATGAAAAATGCACAACAACCAAATCTGTCCAACAGACCCGCGAGGAGTATGCACACCGTTTGGATCTTAAAAAGCGCGATGATCCCAACAGATTATCAATTTGCCATTTGATCTACAGATTCAGAGTTCATGGAACGGTGTAAAATCTGAACGCTTTAACCCGGGCAAGGCTACTCGCTCGGGAAGGCCAAAATCACAGAGAACCCCACCTAAGATCGCCGCCGTCGCGGCATCAGCCGCACGGAGCCCGACAAAATCCCTTCGCCGTCGCTGCCAGCACTTAAAACTACACCCAGATATACGCTTGTTCCATAAACTCAAACCTCAAGACATGGAGGAACGAATGGCGATGTGTCAGCGGTTCACCGACAGGCTCGAGCAGGAACCAAACTTTATGCGCAGTTTCTGATTCACAGATGTGGTGGATTTTTTTCGCGCAGTGGCCATACCGACTCAAAGAACAATGTGTTCTGAAGAGAAACCAAGCCCGATATTGCACTTCACAGCAACCCGTACGACCCGGAGCAATCCCCGTCGCTCAGGCGTGAACGTTGTTCGAAACTGTTTGGGCCGCAGAGACCGACATTTACAGCATGTAATAAAACAGTCATAGTATCAACACGAGACGCCGCATCGTTATGAAATCAGGTGTGCTAAACATGCGAGCATTATAATGATGTGTGAAAATATCAAGTTCTTAACTCAACAGACAAAGAAATTAGTGCCAAAGTTAAGTATCACATTCTTTTTTCTCCATCATTCTCCAGCATGCACCAAGTGTAGTATGATTTTCCATATCATACACCAGGCTACAACTAAGTTGAAATACCAGTCACGTGTGGACATCACGGACGCAGGCAAGACCGCGACATAAAAGAATTAAAATAAAAAATGGCGGCCAAAGGACGCTGCAATATTGCAGTGTTTGCCTTCATCAAGGTTACGGGGAATTTACGTAAAGAACTGCAGTTTAAAGATCGATCTCGCAAGAGAACGACTCTTGTCTTATGAGATGCAGATTTAGGAGAGACGTTCACAAATCTTCTAAAAGACGTTTTTACGAAATAAACTTCCAACAAAACGGTAAAAGACAAAATCAAATTGAATCAGGATTATGAATGTTTTTTTTCATCTTTCAAAACTGCATTTTCTGGCTCGTACAAAACACTTTACCGAAGGTTCTTCTGGGTAGTTCTGAGTGTAGTTAAGGCCGAATATTCAGACTGCAAAAAGCCTCCTAACTGGTTGCATATGATATCATAGCTGCACCATACCCTTTCATCATTTCCGTTTGTGGGTCATATAGAAGCAGGGCCGGTTTTTGCTCAGTATCTGTCAATCTATGCTAGCATGTACCCTCGATTCGGCTCAACATGTGATGGGCTCCGTGACGTTCGTGATGTAGTGATGAAATGCTCAAATGGTGCTGTGTTCAAAATGCTCAAAAGGTGCTGTGAGTGGCCAGTGTTTGTTATCAAGAATATAGATAGTGAAAGTGGAAGCTCTGTCTCGCTGACGAATGAACGAAAAACCTATTAGCAAAGAGAACTTGTAAATATATAAGTACTGAGAAGAGAGAAATATTAGCACAAACGAGGTCGCCAATAGTAAAATTATCACGTCATGCACGGAACTCTGCTACAGCAGACCGTGCATCACAGATCCTGAGGTCGAAATACGAAAAAAGCATGTATAGGCGAGATGTCCTTATGATGAAAATGGGAAAGAGGTCAACTTAACTAATGCGGGTTTTAACGGTTATTATTAAACCGGTAGCGCCTAGCGTATATTAATACCCTAGACGGCAGACAGAGAAGGGGATGTCAAAAAGAGTATCACCATATCACTTCAGGATTTAACCATCGGATCTAATCTAACCGTCTGCCACCAAATCGATAGCAATGAACTTTGCGATTCAGAAAATACTATGTTAGGCATAGTCACATGACTGATGGCATCACAGGTAACGTAAAATGCATAACACGACGTCGGAAAAACTGACACCGGTTTGTACATCACATCATCAGTAACATTGGTATTAGAGCCTTCAGCTGCATATCAAATTCGAGGTCACAATTTGCGGCATCAGGAAGCATGCCAAAATGTTAAAAAATGCCGGGTCAAAGTCAACCTAGGTCAGGTGAAATACTGATCGATACTTACTCGCAAGCGTTTAGATCCACTTGGCAAAAAGGAACGAAGTGAAACCCTCTGATGATCAGTTTTGCACTACCTGCTTTTCGTCCAGTCAAGGTCAGTCTAGGTCAGGTCAGACAAGGTTGCATTACTCTTCCTAACAAAGAACAATAATTACTCGCTGGTATTCTTACCTGCGTGAAGTGCAGAACTGAAATGACATCTCGTGATAATTAAATCTGCGCTGTGTGCTCTTTATCAGGTCAAGGCCAAGCAAGGTCAGGAGAGACAGTTGTTTTTCTTCTTCTGACTAGAAACGATAATTGCTCTCTGCTACTACTGAACGATCTCCCACAGACAATACTGTATTTTGTTTCATGACATCTACCTTGACATCTACCTATGACGTTACCTGACATGAACTCACGTTGCATTTGGTGAACCTTGATAACAAATGCATATAGATTTGCTCGTCTGGCTTGAAGGATAGGAATGTCAGCGGCAGCCAATTCTGTCACCCACAAGATAAGACAGTCCATCTGCCATCATGCTTGTAACCTAGCATGACTTCTAATGTGGACATGTCACGGTTGTATATCCTTTTGGGGACCGTGCCCTATGTAAATTCCAAATAATTCACGCACTGCATTGGCAAATATTAGAAAAAAACGAAGCATGTTCGCATCACCACCCGAAGAGGCAAAAACGTGCATGCAAGAGTTCATTCATGACGTCATATCTCCATGATCTGACGTAGCATGGACGTGGTTTTGATGTCAAAATATGCAAAATTAATTGATGAACAGATACTGAAAATTTGGGTGGGCTGACTCTAACGGTTCAGAAGTTATTCAAGACAAACTGAGGAGTGTGCCCTATACGACACCACTACGCGGTGCCGTGTTAACCGTACTCCTTGCTCCTGCCCGGTATGTACGATTCTGTGCTGGGAAGTGGGAGGGGCAGATTCTGCCCCGGGATCTCGAAGACTATTGGTCCGATTTCCTAGCGGAAAACGGCGTTCGATAGCTTGCAGCGACACCTACATGTATGGAGGTTGAAATATTGAAAGTTTTGAAAAGGGGGAGTCAGAGGTCAAAACGGGGGTGTAACTAATAATTTACTTATACGAATTTTTTGACCAAATTTTACGACCAATTTTGCTCCACTGCATGTCATTCCACCGACAATTGTTAGGTCTATTAAAGATATGTAGAAAGATGTAATGTATGTATGTAATGTATGTAAAGATATGTCAGTTTCTAGAATTCACAAACGCATAGAAAGAATTACACGTTTCTGGGAAATGCTGATTTATTACGGTTTCAGACATCATATTCTACCCATTCATATTCCTTTTCTTTGCAATGCCGGAACGTTAACTCGATACACAGCACTTTTACGAACAAATATTAAAAAAATGAGACGTAACTGAGGACAAAAAATGGTATTGATAAGAAAACCCTTATTTAGAAAAATGTGTCGATGTAAAGGTAACCTATCAGTGTTAATTAAAAAAAAAACTTAAATTTTCATTTCCCTTGACTCACTTGTGCCACTTCCCTTGTGTCGTGTAATGTGATCTGAGGTCACGGGACCACGAGGTCAAAGATCGAGAAACTAAGCACTGTAAATGGCCAAAAAACTGTTTGGTTCAATGCAAATCCAGCGATGCACATTCTCCCATAATTAATTGGTTTATGTCCGCAATATAACTCACTAAACATACGCATTTATCATGAAAACGCAGCAGGCTATGTCGTAACCGTTGCTCTGAACGAACTGAAAGTTGGACAGGTGAATTCGGAACATTAGGACAAATTACCCCATGGACAAATTTTCGCCAAAACTTGAGACTTGGGGTGTTACTGCCTGGTCGATCTTTGATGGAACGCCCCAACTATGTGACCTTTGAAGTGTGTGGTGATCACATTTCGAACACGGGCCCACAATTTCGGGGAGAGCATTGTCACCGACACTTCTTCAGTGCGTGACAAGAACCTCACTACCTTTGCTGAGGTAGATTTGCATTCATCTGTGGGTATCGAGACGAGACTATGCGCCTAAGGGTGGTCCTAACTTTCCAAGCCACTACCGTCTGCAAAGTAACATGGAAATGGTTTCGATGGTACAGGCGGTTTCGTGAGAGATAGGGATCTCTTGAAATGATGGCATTGTAAGGTACAAAGGAATACGAAACACTGCTGCTTGTACGAAAGAGACTGTAGACATCTACACACCGCGTCCTGACCAATAAACGTACGTATGCATCGAAAGGAAGGAAATTCCTTGCCAACAAGGGCTGTAGACTTAACTGCGCATCATGACCAATAAACTTAACTATGCAGCATTAGAAAAAATACAGCGAAAGTCAGCAACGGTTAGGATAAGACATTTGACAGACTGATCTCATTTCTTCCACATAGCCCGTGATTGATATATGCATTGTACACACGTCATTGGTTTCTAACCAGAGTTTGTCTTCGGAACTAAGGACATTTACCCCGCAACATGCTGTATGGCGTATGACAAAAGTATTGTAAATAAAATTTCGAAAGAGAAATACCGAACATGATAAATATCGACAGAGACAAACATCGGACGGGAAAACATCGAAGACAAAATATAAAGTAGGGGTAAATATCGAATAGCGATATTAATCGCCTGTTACATATAATGGAAAAGCTGTGGGACAAAACATTGGATAAACAAGTCACCGACGCAAGACATGGAACTGGTGACAGGGACCTAGATTAACATCAAACAGCAAAAATACCGAGACACAAAAAATCTCAAGATTTACTCTGTATCGTCGTATCAGGGACGGGCATCATACAGGAGCGGGCAAACCATGGTGAACTTTCGCATTGCAAAACATGAAGTGAGACAATATATAACAGCTCAATCTCAAATGGCGAAGATTGTACCAGGACATGAACCTGATGATGAGGTTGTGAATACTTCCGTCTGTCAAGATCACGCGCGTAATTCAAGTCACGGCTCTTATGAATTTCCCGTTCCTTCTCTCCAAGTTGTGGCTGATGTCGGCAGATGCGGTAATCAGCGTGGGCCATCACCGGAGACCGGTCGGTATGTTCTACGGTCCTTGTATCCGAGACGCTGGGAAATATATTTTCTAGACCACTGTCATTCGTTGTTACCAGCTGGAAGATACCTGGCAACAGTTTATCCACAAGACCAATGGGAAACGGGGAAGGAATTTCTTTGACACCCAGGAATCGAACCCAAACGTAAAACGGCATTATTTTAGCAGCCATACCATCATGTCCAGTGGCCCAACCAAGATGTTTGTCTGGTCTGTTCAGTTCAACAAGATCTCGCAACAACCGGAATATTCGCCATACCATCATAGCAGCCATACCATCATGTCCAGTGGCCCAGCCAAGATGTTTGTCTGGTCTGTTCAGTTCAACAAGATCTCGTCACAACCGGAATATTTATCTCCAGGAATTCTAACTAAATAGCGAAGGCACTGGGGAGATTATATGTTAACCCCTAGAAGCTTCCACGACGTTCCTGCTGGGATGTACCCGTACAATTTCGGGAGAAGCCAATTCCCGGGCCCACCTTATTGCGATTTTAGTTGTCTTGCGATATTCTTCGCTTAATCCGACATCGCCTGGTGTGTTTTTACACCCGCGACCGCTTGAGGGTTGTCAAAAAGGGCACCCTCTGTTATCTCAGGATCAAACCGTCGGATCTGAATCGGTCTACCACCAATCGATAGCCCAAAGTCTTGCGATTCAGATCATACTATGTAAATCCTGGCCACGTGGCTGGTGATGTCACAGGTCACATAAAACGCTCAACATGACGTCGGAAAAACTGACACGGGTTTGTACGTCATATCATCGGCAATACTGGTCTTAGAGCCTGAAACTGGGAATGAAAAGAAAAGCCACGGCTTTTTTTGCATCAGAAGCATGCCAAAATGTCCAAAAATGTCCGGTCAACGTCAGCCTAGGTCAGGTGAAATATTGGCCTTACTTTACATGCCAAAGATCGATAATTACTAGCAGCGGTTTCAATCCGCGTAACAAAAATCGCCGACGTGAAGCCTTCTGATGATCAGCCTAGCATTACCTGTTTTTCATCCAGTCAAGGTCATCTAGGTCAGGTCATATAAGGTTGCACTACCCTTCCTGACAAAGAGCAATAATTCCACGCTGGGATTCTTAACTGCGTAAATTACAGAACTGAAATGACATCTCATGACAATTGAATCAGCTCCGTCTGCTCCTTATCCGATAAAGGTCAAGCCAGGCCAGGACAGACATTCATTTTTCTTTTTCTGGCAAAAAACAATAATTGCTTTCTACTGCTACTGAACAATCTTCCTCAGACAATTTTGCATTTCATTTCGTTTTGACATCAACCTAGGACGTGACCTGACATTACCTCACGTTGCATTTAGTGAACCTTGTTACGAGGAGCATATAGATTCACTTGTCTGGCCTGAACAATGGGGGGGGGAAGGTCAGCAGCAACAATTTGTACCACACACAGTGCAAATCAGTCCAATTTTCATTATACATGTAACCTAGCATGACCTCTAATGCTGTGCCACGGTTGCATGTCCTTTTGGAGACCGTATCCCACGTAAATCCAAATAATCCATGCATTATACTCGCAAATAGGTAAAAAAAAAAGAAGCATGTTCGCGCCACCACCGGAAGAAGCAAAAACTTGTATGAAAGGGTTCACTTATGACGTCATATCTCCATGACCTGACCTAGCATGGAAATGAGGTTAATGTCAAAAGAGATAAAATGGACTGATGAACAGATACGAAAAATTTGGTAGGGCTGCCTTTCACGGTTCAGATATTATTCACTAAGCACCAAGGGGGTGCCCTATTCGCATCCCGAAGGCGGCGCCGGGTTTAATATTTATCCGGTGCTTTATTAAACCCTGCCCGGATATTTCGTCGTTCATTCATTGGTCATTTGGTATATAGCCAGTTCTGTTTATGCTGCTTCGACATTTCTAGCAAAAATTTTGCATTCGATGTTTTTTATTTCATTTTTTGACGAAATCATTGATTTTTCACATTGTCTCCAGATCGGTATCTCACATTCCATCTTTTCCCGTTGGAGATTTAGGCCTGTCGTTATCTGTCTTGTTCGATGTTTTGCATTCGTTCGCTTGCTTTTAGCATGTTTTCATTTCAAATGAAATGTCATGTGGTATTACGTCCTATAAGCGAACGACGCATGCCAACGAATTTGGTCCCACGTCCGAGAAAATGATTGATGTGGGACCATGATGACTTGAAAATTGCACCAAAGGTCGCTAGAGGCCAGATGGGCCACGTGGGGTCGAATCTTAAAAATCGCACCAAATGCTGCTAGAGGCCATGTGGGGTCGAATATCAGGTAGTTTGGCATTGCAGTAAGCTCTAAGTATATTCTGTTGATGTGGTTAAAACGAGTTTGTTGCCCATTAGAAGGCAAGCACTTGGGAATACGGTTGTTTTCAATACAAAAAATGCATGGTTTAAAAAGGTACATTTTGCGGAAGTTGACCGCTTAAAAGAGGGCAATCCTGATTTCCAGGAGTACGGCTGCATAAAAGAAAATTGTTTTTTTTCCAGGCCCCGTTTTTTTCTTTGCCTTACATTACCCGTTACTGCCACTACTACTGCTTCCATCCTTTTATCTATCTAGTCTTCTATCCGCCACATTTCAACCGCATGGTTTTGTGTTTCCTTTTTCGGTATTATCGCAAGATAAAAATGTTATAATATGTCATACATCATTTCCATGTACTAACACTGGTGATTCAAGCGCACGAAAAAATTAATAGACGAAGTACTTCTGCAGTGACTTTGCATTTGGAAGAACTCTTGTCTCCACAGGAAATCTTGTATTTATTGTATTAAGATACATACTTACATGACATACTTATTCTATCAGCATACATAACCCTGTGCTTGTATACATAACCACTCGTGACACAAGCGTCGGTGAAAAATGTATGGGCGAGACGTTTTTGCAGTGACTTCGTATTGAAAAAGCAACTGCGTCTCCACGGAAATCCCTGCATTGGATTCTATCATTCCGAGCATCCCAACGGTCCCCCGGATACAAAGCTGTACCTTGACTGGGAAGGGGGGGGAGGGAGGGCCGGCGACTTTACTGCGAGGGCTCAGCTATTTCCACACACTAGCACTGGTGATTCAAACGTACGAAAAATTGGTAAACGGAGTATTCTGCAGTGACTTCGCATTTGCAAAAATCTCGTCTTCACAGGAAACGCTGTATGTATTGTATTAGCATACATATTCATCTCACATATTTACTTTATTAGCGTACATAATTCTGGCGATACAAGCGTCGGTGAACAGTGGATGAACGAGGCATTTTTGCAGTGATTTCGCATTTGAAAAATGCTACTTCTCCACAGAAAACCCTACACTATATTTTATTATCCCTAGCATTCCAGCGTTCCCGCCCCCACCCCCAGCTATTCAGGTCTGCCTTGACTGGGGGAGGGCTTGGCGACTCCACTGTGAGGGCTGCGCGTAGCCCCTCGTTAACATGTTGGACGACGCCCTGCTCGTAGGAACCACAGGTCATTTAGAATTCCAAGTGGTCAAAGGCGCACTCCAGCGTTCGGAGGCAGACAAGCGTCCAATCACAACCAGTCGCTCTACGAACACCCAGCCAGTCGAACAGATAAGGCGGAGAGGTAAGGCGTTACGAGAGTGAGCCGTGAACGTGTCCGCACGCGGCGAAGCGCGCAACTGAACTCAGCTGCAGCTCATCTGCTCAGCTGAACTGAACTGAAAACTGAGGAGTATTAGAGGAAGCGTTTTGAGAAAAAAAACCCGCTGGTTAAGTCTGAAGTTAAATCTGAATGCCAGTCCTGATAAGGCGTTGTGACTGGAAAGCCAGAACAGCTCGTCGTACAGATGAGAAGTTTCAGGCTTTGACCACAGCCTTTCCTGTATTCTGGCCTTTCAGCATGCCTATGAGCGCCTGCGGCATCTTGTTGAAACCCTCGGTGACCGTCTCGTTGACCTTGATCTTGCCCTCGCGCACCCAGGAGGCCATAGCTCGGCGGGCCTCAGAACGACGACCCCACCAGCGAGACACCAAGAAGCCCTCCATCTTCAGCTGCTTGGGCACAAGCATCATCTCCGGCACAGGCACCGTCGCCACTTGTCCGCTCTTATCGTTGTAGCTCGAGATACAGCCGCAGTTGGATATGCGACCGAATAGATTCATCTGCTGCCGGATCCGGTGACTCAGCATGCCGCCGACGTTGTCGAAGTAGCAGTCGACGCCGTCGGGGGCCGCCGCCTTCAGCGCCGTGTCGATGTCCGGGCACGTCTTGTAGTTGATGGCCGCGTCGAAGCCGAGCGACTTGATCCAGTCGCACTTGGCGTCGGTGCCGGCGAAGCCGACCACGCGGCAGCCCTTGATCTTGGCGATCTGGCCGACCAGGCTGCCGACGGCGCCGGCCGCGCCCGTCACCACCACCGTCTCGCCGTCCTTCGGCTGGCAGAGCTCGAGGAAGCCGAAGTAGGCTGAGATACCAGGCATGCCGCACACGCCGAGCGCATAAGAGCGAGGGAGGTCGCCTATGTCGGGCAGCGGTTCCAGCCCCCTTGGTTGCACCTGGCCCCCTGGTCGGGCGACAGTCAGTGTGCGCCAGCCTAGGTCACCCAGCACGTAGCTGCCCTTCGGAAACTTGTCGTTCTTACTCTCGATGACCTTGGCCACCTGGGAGCCAATCATGGTGAACGGGGTCTGCATGTTTCGGACGTAGGCGCGCATGTAGGGGTCGACACTAAGGTACTCGGCCTGACAGAGGATCTCGCCCGACTTTAGGCCCGGCAGCTCCTCCGACTCCAGCTTGAAGTCGTTTGATTTGGGGAAGCCGTCGAACTGGTGCAGCAGAGTAAATTTTTCGGCCTTCATCGTGACCTGTGAATGACATCAAATAAGTGTTAATGACATTGCCCTTAAAAATACGGAATGCACTGCAAAAAGGATAAGGCCGATGTCCGTCTGTCTGATGATGATGATGATGCCATTTATCATAGATATCGCATGATTAACGTATCCGTCTTGTTCTATGCCTATGGGTCTCTTGGTGGCTGTGGCATTCATTCATCTAACTATTCGCGCGCATATTATTTCCTGATGGCTACAGAAGTTGTCTATTCGACTTTCTTGCCTCGTGATGATTGATAGCAATAGTGGAAAAACAGTTTTACCATGAAATCAAGCTTTAGACGCGGGTAATGGATTAAAAGCGTTGATGCTTCCATGCATGACCAATTTTTTGACAAATATCGTATCACAGGAGTAGCCTCAAGCATCCTAAAAACAAAGGAGAAGAAAGCACGATTAACCCGCGCACGACCGTCGGTCGTTTACGATCATGCCCGACTGGTGGGGGGGGAGGGCAGTTGGCCGCCCCCTCTAACTCACGAACGGTTGGTCGCACGATTAAATAAGCACACCGTTGGAAAGTTTGTGACGAGTAGAACTCGAAACTGGCCCCATTTTTAGTTTTAGATAATATGTAAGCAATTTGCGTCCTACATATGTTGTCTCATAGCCGACTGCATGAGACCGAGAAATGGCCTGAATCTCAAGGGCTGTGACTGATAACGCATAGTTAAAGGCACCAGAGTACAGGCAAAGGTTCGCAAATGCCGATACACATCCAATTTCTCGGATTTGTTCAATATATACGCCGAAACGTTGAGTTAAAGACACGACAATTTTCGCGCCGGCCGTAGGCGTGCGCCGCAGCCGTATGCAGTAAGAAATTAACGGGAACTAATTTTAACTAATCTAACTAATTTAACTTTTTTGACATAGGTCCGTTTGACCTTACTTAGGTCAGGTACCTGACCCGACCTGAGCTCAAAACTTTGACACAAGGTGTAAAAATGATGAAGCAAAAGGTACACAAAGTTTCGTGACTCTGTGTTTGTTGGTTCTCTCGCAATCCCAGAAAAATCTCAGGGGGGCAGTCAACTACCCCCCAGTCGGGAATGGTTTAATGTTTTTTGGCCGCAGTTCATATGGTTTGAGTCTACCCTAGTCTTCATTTCTCCTTTTTTTGCTAATTTCTGCTCTTATTCTATTTTTTGTATCATTAAATGCTAATTGAGCATTTTGTTAGAAATAAAACTTTATTGGTGGGTGATTGTTGGTGAGCATCTGTACTTTCACACTTGCCCCTACATACCAATGTCTTTTCATTTCGAGATTTTTTTCGCATATCCACACTCAATGCACACGTGTCAGTGGCAGTCACACAGTGTCCTATGGCCATGCGTAAAAATGTCATGCAGTATATGATAGCCCCTATCATTACACCCTGATGCTATCCTACAATCTATAGTAGGCTTTGGGATAACATAATACCCAAGACTTGACTATAACTTGAACGATAAAAAACAAGCGTAAACTGTAATTTGTTGGCTGATTATGACTGTCACGTCGCCTGTCGGAAACTGACTGGTTTTCTGGACCGGTACTCTCTGAATCAAATTGTTGCTGAACCAACATACTCGGCTCACTCGCTGTGTTGGGATGTGTTAATTGTTAATGGAGATTTTGGCAAACGCGCTGGTACCAAACTCTGTCACTTTAGTCAGCACAAATTTATTAGAATGGCCTGCGACATTCCTAGAATGCGACAGAAACCCATCGTTGTACGTGCCAGACTGTTACGCTGCATCCACACCGTCGCATACCACCATGACCTTCTGCAGTGTGATTGGAATGCAATGCTCAATGCCGCTAGCGTCACTGACAAATGGATGGCATTCGCTGACAACCTGCGAGATGTCCTCGACCGCCACGCCCCTTTAGGGACATCAAACTGGGCAATCCGACAGCGCCACCTATCTCTGACGCTACAGGTCGTCTCATCGCCCACAGAGCGGCAGCTCTGCTCACGCATAGCCACGGCTCGGACCTGTATCGCCAAGCAAATAGGGCTGTCAGACCTGCGATAAACAACGACACGAAACAGAACATCGCCGATAGAATCAACTCTCAAGGATCAGGCTCTGTGTGGTGCAACATGCGCCACATCATAGGTGGCAAACGATCTAGCCAAAACGTAGTGCCATCTATCGGTCCTGACGTCTTCAATAACTTCTTTGTCCATGTGGGACCACGGGTGGCCGCCAAGGTTGCCGGACGTGGTGCTGTTTCCTGCCTCCCAGTCCGGCTGCCTCTGTGTCGATGCATGCGCCTTCCGGGTGCAGCCGATCTCCTTCGACCACCTGCGACGCACTGTTTTTAGCATGGGGAATTCAGCAGCGTCCGGTACTGACGGACTCTGTATTAGAGTTTTTAAGATGTCTTTTAGCTCAATTGGACATGTCCTGCTGCAGATCGTCTACGCGTGCCTGACAAAAAATTAACGCACCAGCCTCATGGAAACATGCTATTGTACATCCCACCTTCAAATCAGGTAACCATGGAAACCCGTCCAGTTTTCGCCCTATCTCTTTCCTTCCTGTCATTGCCAAGATAGTTAAGAGAGTTGTTCAGAACCAAGTCTCTCACTATATCTCACGTGTCAGTGTCAGTCACAGTGTCCTATGTCCATGCGTAAAAATGTCATGCAGTATTTGATACCCCCTATCATTACACCCTGATGTTATTCTACAATCTATAGCAGGCTTTGGGATAACCACCTTAACCACTTTAACCACCTCCTTGCTCTTACCCAGCACGGTTTTCGGTGCCTCCATTCCACCGAAACCGCTCTCCTCAGCATGTCGGACAAAATTTTATCAGCTATGGACCAGGGCATTCTTTCGCTTCTTTGTCTGATTGGCATCAACAAATGCTTTGATGTGATTAACCATTCCAAATTACTCACAAAATTGCAGCTTCATTGCATTAGCAACGAATGGTCCAAAAATTATCTCACGGGTCATACTCAGAGTGTGAGCTTTACAGGCACTTCCAATAGCAGGCAGTTTTCGGCTCCCCGACCCATTTACCAGGGTGTCTTCCAGGGTTTGTCCCTGGGACCCCTTGCTCTTTGCTGTTTTCGCTAATGACCTCAGCCTGCACGCCGCCGGTGCTTTTGTGGTGCAATACGCCGACGACATTCAGATTCTGGTCATTGGCTCAAAATCTGCGTTTTCTTCTCTTGTTTCTGAGCTTGAGACCGCTTTGGCCTCATTACACGAGTATTTTGGCTCAAATGATCTCAAGGTCAACGAATCGAAATTCGAGGCTTTTCCCCTAGGAACTCACCAAAATATCCGAAGCCTTGCTTCATTTTCCGTAAGGTCCCGGAATACTTGTATCAATCCTGTCAGTGAAGCACAAAATCTTGGAGTCACTTTTGATTGTTTTCTGTCTTGGGACTATCATATCTCTAAATTTTCACAGAAATGTTTTGGAATTCTTACCGGCCATCTCCCATCTGCGTCGCTGTCTCCCTTCCGGTACCTTTCCTGTAATTGTCTCTGTCCTGGTTTTCTCTCACGTCCTGTATTGCTTCGCAGGTTTATGGAAACGATTCGGCCAAAAACATGGTTGCCGTGTACAAAATTATCAATTTTCGCTGCACGCGTGATATCCGCGAAAAGGAAACATGCGCACATTTCGGCCGAGCGGGAAAACCTGGGCTAGCTCCCTTCCCATAGCATGTTTGAGCACCACACGCTGACATTACCTTCATAAGACCGGTGTACAGGCGAACCAGGACACCTTGTGGCATCATTTTGTATGAACAGCGAACGGGCGGATCAGGCGAAACATACCAGGCAGGACCGCCTGCTCAGCCCACCTCGCATCCGGGGTTTGATTGCCAGAAAGAGGCAATTCGTATATCGTGCCGCCTCTTTGTTCAACACACTGTTCAAACGCCAGCTGAAGCAGCATATTATTGACATCTTACAAGCGTACGTGACAGCCTTCCTTTTAACTTTTTTTACAAAGCTGAGTAGCTTGACTTGTGGGACAAACGTACTGTGTGTGTGTGTGAGTGTCTGTCTTACCTCTTGCACCACTTCACGTGTGATGACTCGGGATCGAGAACAGCCCCCTGGGCTCGGTCATGTTTTTTTTGGATGATGTCATGACGTAAATAAATAAACCAATAAATAAGCGCGGATTATGTCCTTCCGCATACAACTGAATCGCGAATCGGGTCGTGTTTCATGACTCGCGAATCGAATCGATTCCTTGCGGCTAAAAAACTGTCCTTGAATCAGAATGGAACCAAATCCCTGTTTCCTAATGTGAATCAGAATAGGAATCGGAATCACCTCCTTGGACTGTGAATCAAAATGGAATCGATTCAGAATTTCGTAAATCACCCACAAGTCCACCACGCACACCTTTTTTCTAACGTATTTAGGCGTTAGATTATCTGTAATCTGATCTTTTCACGCAGAAACCAGCACAGCCTAGTCGAACGGAGCGAAGCAGCTAAGCGCGATCGGATCATGCTTCGAATGTAATATGAACGCTCATGCCAGCCGGGTATATGTAACGAAAAAAAATTCACAAGTGGCGTTATCGCTTAGGGCTGTCATGCAGCCACCAAATTTTGTTTTATACAGATCTACCTAAACCGATCTCTTCAACGATTTTTTTTTTGCTCAGTTCAGTTCTCTTTTAACACAAACGGAATACACCCAAAGCCTCAAAAGAGAAAATGACGTCACCTAATGAAGAAACACGTAATGATGCACGGTAATTATTGACCAAACGAGACGCAATACTTGGAAGCGACGTTCAATTGGGGAAATGAATATTTAAAAAAAAATAACTGATAAAACCTAAATGGCCTTGTATTGCTTAAAGGGATAAGAAATTCGTAACCATTTCATTAAGATCGAACATTTGTTGCGTTAACCCACGTTTACGAGACCTCTGTGGCACCAGTCTGTCTGAAGTTGTTAACATAAGGCGAACCAAAATGCAACTTTTTTCCCAGATCATCCATTATCTATTCTCATGTGCATACTTTGGGTACGAAAATGAAAAATGCACAAGATTAGGTCATTTCATCGAAGACTTCATCCCGCAATGAGTTGCAAAAATTCCATACATGGGCTATTCCAGGACAAATTAGCAAGGCAGGCATCGAACAGTTCACCACGACCGTTACGATTTGAATCATTGAATCAGATCATACGATTGCCTCTATCTCAGACCACAGCCATGAGATTTTTAGGTTTCTGGGCCGCATTGGTCACGAAATGTAGGTCACGGAATTTCAAGGTTATCTGGAACCCTGGGTCAGAAGATAATTTTTATCCCTGCAATGGCTCATGTCTTCCGACCAGACCTGCATATCGCTTGAAAGTGGATGGTCTAGAGCATCCAATACAAATATGAATGAGCAGTTCCGGTTATGCTTTGACCCCGCAACCTCGTGGTGTTTTGTTTTAGGCGTGACGTTTCAAAGTTGTCATATTTTGAAAAAAATGTTTTTTCGTTGTGAGATGTCCTACACATTACCGAAGTCATGACAGATAATTTTCTTTGCAACTCCGACTCTGTAACGTGTACCCGAGGCCAATAGTGAGGTCATGACACGTTTCAGATATTGTTGTTGTGACCAATAGTGGTCATAACACGTTTCAAATATCGTTTGTGTGTGACGTGCAATATAACCGACATAGGTATCGTATCAAAGCTGCTCGCACAATCAATACGTTGGTGATGTTTTGGAGCATGTGAGAGGCCACACAACTTGTCAGTCAGTGCCCTAAACTTGAAGAATTACAGGTGAAAATCTTCAGCCAGTCGATAAAGGTAATATTTTAAAGGCCCATTTGAATATAAAATGAGGAGCACAGAGCCTGGGCGATCCAAAAGTCACAAATGCGCACCCTACTATATAAATACATTACCCATACTTGTCAGCCTTGTAATGCAGACTGACGGTACGGGTGGTATGTGTTTTACGTGTCTGAATGTTTTCTCTGTCCTGCGCTTTCTCTCATTCATAAACCGTCTGCTTACCTCTCGGAGGCTCCTAACCCCAGCTGGGCGCGACAATAAGGCATTTTATACACAAAAAATTGTATGGCACAGTGGCTGTTCTAATAAGAGGTAGCATGCCACCAAAACCTAATACTTAAGTCGCACGCACAAAAGTTTTGAAATATTAGCAGTGAAGATTAAACAATCGTCGCAAAGATTAACACACTAGCTAAGTACGATTTACAGGGCTATGTACAAGAATAATAAGACTGTCAGGCCGACAATCTCGTTCCGTCCTGCTCAAAGCAAGGATGGAATGCTACAAGAGCTCCTGCATGTCGTGATATTGCTGCGAGTTCACCCCGAGCCAGACGGAGTATTTGTCCCAGAAGCACCATACAGACTCTCCAAACAGAATCAAAACAGCGTCGAACCAAAGTACAGAGAATTAGCACGCTGCCAGGTGACTGTCAGCCACGTTCCGTTTTGGCTGCTCCACGACGGAATGCTGATGTCGTATCCTTATGTGTTCTTTGGAGAAGCTGTCTGATATCATGGAAGACTCAGGGTGATGTGGTGAGAACACAGAAAGAGGAAAAACTCCAGTCAAATGTCCCCGTAGTGCCAGTGTGTGACGGTTTTACATCACGGCCACGGCGAAGTTCCGCGCCTCATAAGGTGGGGAATGTACGACGCGTCGCCAGCAGTCGCGGTTCCCGTCCGGCCAGAGGAGGGGCGCGCCGCATGCGACAAAATGCGCAATGTGTCGCCGGCACGAGGAGATCGCACGACGTGGCATCAGCCTCGTTCCGTGCGGTTCAGACTGCTGGGAATGCGGGCCGAGCTGCCCCGGTCCGATCGGCAGGGCGGCACGCTCATTCTGAAAGAATGCAGGATGTGTCGCCAGCCCGATGTGTCGCGCGCGCGGCAACTGCCTCTGCCGCGTTCTGCGCGTACGAGCTTGCTAGGCCGTCGAGGCTCAATCTGTATCACATATGTAGATTGCAGGGGCTTCATGAGTGATAGGAGCGACTATTTTTTCTGTAGCATATTATCTGTGTGCAAAATATGCCAATTATATGATCCCTACGCACCTGTTCGTATAAAACGAGCTACTTTAACCGACGCCCGACCGGCACCCTGACGTGGGCGGCCAAAGCCCGGAGGGCGTTTCCACGCCTCCCTCCTCTAGTGAATGGAACGTCGGAAAAAAATGAAACTCATGCCATCGGAGAACTCGCCATGAGCACGTTCCAAAGCATGATTTTTTGTAGCACTACGAAAGCACTGCAACTTTTTCGTCTCCATATGTAAAAAATACGAATTTTGAAGAAAACTTCTAGCTCCAACCTTAATAAAGCTAGAGCAGTTGCAAGTATGCAAATGGAAGCTAGTGGAATGTACATTACGGTTACATATAAATAACATGCCTGTATTGAAATATCGCATCACGTAACCTGGCATACCATTTTCATTCCGCTATATTGGTGACGTTTTTAGAACGTCGCTGACGAGCTGTTGTTCATGCATGCTTCCAGAAACATAGGAATGATTTGTACGGGCATTTTTTTTCGAATACTAACAGATTAAATGACTCGACGTGCCCTGACCTGACCTTGTGACCTGACCGAACATTCAGCCATTTTCTTCGGTTTATTTCTTGTTCTGTCGAGGATCAATAACAATACAAACAAAGGGCAAAGGGCTGCAAAATTGCCTTTAGTGTCTGTTTTTACCCCAGGGATCATCAAAGCGGGTTTCTAGACTTTTGTGCTAGTTTACCCCAAATGTGACTTGACCTAACCCGTGAACCTTTATGTGAGTCGACGCCATTTGTCGAGCTTAATGACGTCTTTAGCTCAGGAATGCATTTCAGGCACCAGGAATGCATTTTAGCTTCAACCACGGTGGTCTCAGGTCACCTAAGGCGACCTAATGTCATTGCACAACTTGAAAGTGTCTTGATGTACCTTTCGACTACAAAACTGACTTCAGAGCCTTTTTTGCATCAAGGATCATCAAAACGGGATTTAGACTTCCTTTTGCAAGTTCATCCCAAAGGTGACTTGACCTGACCTCATGACCCCTCCTGTGAGTCAACGCCATTTGTCGTCCTTAGTAACTTATATTTTCGTTGCGTCTGAGGGAATGTGACCTTTGACATGTCCAATTCCTACGGATTTATTCTTCGGATTACTTCGGCATATAAATATGTACCACAGCTGAACCTGGCGTCTCACGAACATCGCTGCCAGTTCGTAAACCAGTACCTGCACAGAACCTAACGGATTTTTTGTGGCATAATGTCTTACATATTTACATTCTTTCTAGAAATTTCGTATATCGATCATGACACCGCCGCAAGAAGAAACAAGCGGCGCATGAACACGACTTAGGCAGACGCGCCGGCAGAGGGTTCCGTTGGGTGCACTGCTCGGACTACGCAGAAGGAAAGGTTCAGACTTTCTCCGACAGAGCCACGGACGAGGCCAATCGCGAGTCTGTGTACCACGGCTGAAGTCGTGCGACTGCGGCGCGTCTGTCGGTAATCCCTGCCGGCACTTCCACCGCGCATCTCTCCCGCTCGATGGCCTTGCGTTTTGCATTGACGCGTCATTATTTGTTGCCGACAGTTTGCTACCGTGTTACCCCCAAATGACTTTAGATGGCATAAACAATGGGTAAACAAGTGAACGATCGAATCTTTTTCCTTTACTTGGCCGTATGCCTGTAACTTGAGCTGGACAGAGCATTTACAATGCGGACCTATCAAGCTACTGCCACCCGGTTATGCTTGCCCTGTCCGGTAACCATTCTTTTTGTCTCGACTGGGGGGAAGGGGGGGCAGGACACGTGAGTGGAGGGGGCTCGCCCCCCCCCCCCCCAGGTAAAATGCTAGAGGAGTCCCTGCGTTATACTGCTCGCCTGACAGACCCACCAATGCCGTCACATGCATTTTTGTCATGCGAAGTAGCAAAGAAATGTCATACATATTGAATTCCGAAATCTTCCTCACGGAGACAAATATTTGTGATGTTAAACCCGTTCTCGTACTGCCCTGGGCCCATCTGAAAAGAAGTGAAACCTCTGTGGGTCTAAATAAACGTTTCGTGTATGTGGTGTCAAAACAGATTGCAATGCTTAAGAGGGTGGCGGTTCATAACGCGCTGTGCTCGTGTGAGCGACCCGGTCGCGACGCAAGACAGAAGTATGGCCCATTTGACAACTTCCTGTAGAGTAGAGATCGGGCCACTGAAATATTTTTCTGTCTTCCAAAAAAAGAGATCGAAAAAGGCCCGGAATATCTGGTCCCAGCAATTGACCCGGCTATGGAGCGGATTTAATTACTCCACGTAGCCCCGGCGCTTAACACGTGCGCTGGAAGGGGTGGGGTCTTTGTGCCTTCCACCTGTTTTTTTCTGTTCTGAGTTCACCTGCATCTAGTATTTGAAGTCAAGCAAACATAACAAAAATAACGGTTGTCGCTGATAAATGGGAACTTTGTGAAAGGAACAGCGTTTTACCTTAGATCAACATTTGAACACAGTCAGGCGACGACATTCGGACATAAGTGATGAATGTACCAAGACCAAAGCCAGGGTCAATACTGGTCAAGGTCATCAAAGGCCAAGGTCAACCAGCTTGTGACCCTAATAAAAACACGTGTGCGCACATGGATACGCTTATACATACCAAGGCCAGTGCAGGTCAAGGTCATCAAAGGTCAAGGGTAACTGTTTTGTGACCTGGTCCAAATTTGCTTTGCAATATGCCGATTTGTATGAAATATGCATTCAATGATCCTACTAATAACACCTTTCACACATTGATACTGATATGTATATACATATACACATGTACATACATACATAAATATAAACGCTTGAAGTAATCAAATGTGCCGATCCTGGCTACTTCTACTGAAGATACGCCACGAGATGCTTGTAGCGCCCTTATTTACACTCAACCTATCTCGTGTTGCTTGAAATCTGATCTTCTCAAATAGTATATAGACTAGGGATTCCCGCTTACTTTGTTAAGCAAGGCTCATGAATGATGAGCTGCCTGGTTCCCAAAAGTTTAGGTTTCAAAGCAATCTGACCCTTAGGATCTTTGGTTGGTTTTTTACTTTGAATCGCTTATCACGTCAAGTCACTGTGACAAATGACGTTGACGTGTTTCTTGCTGGACGCTACAGTGCATGACAGATCCCGTTTCTAAGTGTCCTTGATTTGATTTAGCATTTCGCTTTCATGATCTGATCTTGGTGACGGTCTCTTCGTCCGACACAAAAGGTGAAAAACATGGGAAATAGCCCTTTCCTCATTGCTTATGAGCAAAACGCACACAAGACGCTGTGCGATGTGCTGTCCAGTTTCTTTTGAGAGGATACCCATTTCGAGTCATTATCTCTGGAAGGCCAAAACCGTCAAGACAGCCTTCTGAAACCGAAAGTACTTTGACAACGAAACGTGCCGAGTTTTTAACCACGCGGATCGCAGAGTTTGAGGAGCTCGTGCGCTATTCATTTTATTTGGCTGGAAGTTGAGCCTGTGGCTGCAGCCGGCATGAATTCTTTTTCGCGATAAATCCGCGGTGAGATATGCGGAACTTTACCAAATAAACCATTACAGGCGTACAATAATGAAATACGATTATTTTTTTAATGAATATAGGGCACAAAAGTGATGTAATTTTTAATGCAAAAAGTCAAACGCCTCTGTACGATATTAAAGTAGAATCTATATGGGGTTCGAGAATGACTACATCGTTTGCTTCCAGGCGGCGTGGCAACCGAACCGTGGGTCGAAGCCTTCGGGCTGCGGGTGGGAACGAAAGACGGTAACGGAGCTACACCGTAATGCTTTTTCGGAGTCGCTGCGATCTCTGGATTGCCAGCATCCCATCCAATTCTGAAAAACGTCCAGAAGCAGTTTTTTCACATTGCCGTCGCTTGCACGTGGCACGTGTCGCGCGCATTGAAAAGCGATGCGTGCCACGCGATCGCCCATTCAATTATCATTCGAAGTTGACACGTTTCGAGCCGATCCGACCCGTGGTTGCCGAGAAAACTCGTCGGAACCGAAACGATGTTTGGCGCTGTTTGCGTTTCCTGTTTTACATGTTATCCCTACGGGCTAAAGAACACTCTCGAAGCGCGTGGCACGCGCCAACGGCGGGTCGCAGCGGGACGATAATTAGCGGATTTTCTGGAGGTGCGCGAAACCCTTCGAACGGTGCGCGTCACGTGCCGTTCCGTCAGTCCGTTTGGGCTCTGGACCGGAGCAAAGATTTGACGACAGACAGAAAGACTGAAAGACAGGAACACATTACTCAGACTGCATATAGATGATACGAAAAAGTGGCATTTTGGGTCGCCATTAACCTTAAGTCGTACCCATAGCGCTAGGGCGCTTTCGCGTAGGCGAGGGCTCATTCGCTTCCTCCTCCTCATCCTTCACACTCCGAAGATTTCTGGAACTTCCTGTCCTATTTCATTGCAACAAACGACAACCGATTCGCCGTGATGTCGGCTGCATACATTTATGGAAAGAAGTTTTGAAAAACTTGAAAGGGATGGATACAGTGGGGGAGTCAGAATTTTTTTTATTGTTTCTAACCCTGATTATGGTTCGATTTTCATGCAATGGGCATTAATCCAGGGCTATTCGATGGGACTGTTCTTATTGGCCCATACGTCTGGAGTTTTGAGAAAACTCATGGGCATTCACAGGGCTTGGAAAATGAAAAGAATATTTTTTACTGAAAACTGAATTAAAAAAAAAAAAGTGTTTTTTAGCTCTCACTAGTCATGAGATATTCAGGACGCACAGATAGTATTACACTGTTTGTTTAATGCTGGCATGGGTGACGCTACGGACATGAAAAATGGGGAACTGTCACGGCTGCATGTTCATGAGATCAACTTACAGTCTTTAACCTTAAGTGACCGTCAGATGGTTTCAGAGTCAAATGGAATGGGCTTGAGTTCATTTCATAGTGTTTGAATGCGTTACCAATCATTTGGATTGACTATTATATTTTTAAAGGTCCTGTTTATGTTCGTTATGATACGGGGTACGTACCGAAGTATTTTAGGCCATAGATCCATGACTCGACCTGATACCTAGCTGAACCCTGAAACTCAATTAAAGGGCACTGTGTTACGTCATCAGTCTCCCAAATTTTGCATTTCGAAAATAAGCATGGAAGATATTTACTTAAAAACCAAGATTTAACTTTTAACCTTGACCTGACGTCTTGAAGTAACCTGAGATTAAGAAGTTTTTTAGTATGTTTGCCTCGTTATTTTCGTATACCTATATCTTAGCACACCTATATCTTAATACCTACATCTTAATCTTGCTATGTCTTAACACGCACACTGGAAAGGGGGCACTTTTGGGGGTACTTTTTACTTTTACCCGCCTGTTTTTCTTGAAAATCTCGCGAACGAATAGGAGCTGATCCGCTGCTACTTTGTGACGTTTATGGCAGTTCAATAACTCGTCGATTGACTCAAAAAGTCAAAAATCGACCGGAAATTCTTGGAGTCTGAAGCATTTGAATTCAAACGAATGTAACAAAAATAACGGTTCTCGACAAATGGGAACTTTGCGACATGACCAGCGTTCTATGTAAGATTACCGTTTGGACATAAGCAGCCGCCGTGTTTGGGACATAAGTGATGGATGCACCAAGACTAAAGCCAGGGGCAGTAAGGGTCAAGGCCATCAAAGGCCAAGGTCAACCAGCCTTTGACCTAATCCAGATTTGCTCTACATCATGTCGGTTTGTAGGAAATATGCATTCAAAGACCCCAATAAAAACACATTTGCGCGCATTGATGGGTTTACAAACACCAAGATCAGTGGAGGTCAAGATTATCAGAAGTCAGGGTCAATTATCTCGTGACCTGGTCCAGATTTACTGTTCAGCACGTCGATTTGTATGCAATATGCATGCGAAAACCCTAGTAAAACAACGCTTGGCACATTGGTACGTTTATATGTATACACACACACATACATATATATAAATGTGAAATATATATATGTATATATGTGTGTATATACATATATATGTAAATAATGTGTGATTTTTGTGTTTTGTAACAATCAAATGATGTAATTAGGCTCATAATAACGAAATCATTTAACCCTATTCCCGGCAGGGGGGCTGAATCGGCCCCCCTCCGGCTTTTTGTTTACCAATTCCAGGCTTTTTAACGCAGCTTCACGAAACTTGATCACTTTTCCTAGCTGTTCTTCCTACGCGCTGTGACAAAATTTCAAAATTCTACTTTGCTCAAGAGCGGAGCCAGGCAACGTTTTTGGGAGGCACCTCATGCCATTTTTGGCCTTGTTGAGAGTAAAAGGAAAATGTCTTCCAAAAACAGAGTTTTTAAGATAGAACTTAAAACTTTATATGGATACATAGCTAAATAGTTGGGAAATGTGCTCACAAAATTTTGTTTATCTGAGGTCACTTTACAAGGTCAAGGTCAAGGTCAAAAGTCAACATTTGTTCTTTTTGCAATAATTTCGACGCCGTTTTTTCAAATGCCAAACCCGAAATATATCTGACGTAGAAGGGTGTTGTCTACTTGTGTACCAAGTTTCAGCTTGATATCAGGTAAGGTCACGGAGCTATGACCTAAAATGTCAGTGCGCGTACCCTATATCGCAATAGCCATAAAATGAAATTTTTCAAATAGTGAATTCAAATGATTGAAAACGTTTACAGATGATATTAAATGCACGCGAGATTATTCCAAGTGACCCCAGGGTCACTGGAGGTCATTTAAGGTCAAAGGTCACAAGTTGATTTGAAGAACGTGTGACCATGACAGTTCCCCCATTTTCATGTCCCTGGCACCGCCTATGCTAACATTATACAAACATTGTGATGCGATTTGTACTTCTTTAGCATAACATGACTAGCGGAAGCCAAAAAAGTGTTTTTGCCTTTTTTGTTCATTCAGTTGTTAGAAAACTAATCCTCCTATTTTTGAAACCCTGTGAACGCCTATGAATTTTCTCAAAATTTCAGATTTGTGGACCCATGGTAAAAGCCCTATCCATCATCTCTCGATTCATTCCAGTTTCATTGAAATCAGTCCATAAATAACGGAGTTAGAAGAAGTCAAAAAGTACCCCCATTTTGACATTTTTACCCCCTATATCCACAAATTTCAAAATTTTGAAAATTTCTTTTTATAAAAGTGTAGTTCACGTCACGGCAAATCGATTGCCGTTTGTTGCGATGAAATCGGACGAGTAGTTCTCGAGATCTTAGGGGGGGCCGAATCCGCCCCCCCCCTGCCGGGAATCGACCATACCGTCTAGCCCTCCGGGAATAGGGTTAAGCGCAAACAGTTGACATAAAACTAACTTTGTGCAGAACCTTCATGCAAGGTCAATGGCCTCCCTTCACTTTTTTGACCCTGCGGAGGTTTGTGAATGCTTGAAGTGGTGAAACGCACCGATTTTGGTTATATTCATTGAAAATACGCCAAAACATGCGTTTAACGACCTTATTCAGACTAGAGTTACACCACCATCCCGTGTTGATCGAAATCTGATCTGCATAAAAACGAGAAAAGTGACGCAATAGGTCAATGGTCTGATATTACCTCGACTCTAAATTCCCAGTCAGGAAGCCAAATGAATGGAAAATATTGTATTCCACATCCTAACGCTCTAATACGAACCCTTTTCCCGTTTTGTTAGAAAAGCCGTCCGGAATGGCATGTGCAGAACAAGAAACTATTTAACGTTAACCTTTTCGATCCCATTTGACCTTGCAGATATTCACCTAGGGCCATGAAATTTGCATGCTTTGTAAAACTTTACGGCCGTACCCTACCCTGATAATTTCACGTTTTTCTCCCATTTCGTGTTTCTCTCTCCGTTTCCGCCACCGGACGGGAGGACTTTTGTGGCCTCTTCCAGAACGCGTTGGCGCGAAACCCCCTTCCACTACTCGTGTGAAGTTTTAAGATCTATCTAAAACCTTATTTCTGGCAGCCACTTTCCTTTGCCTTTAACGGTGCTAAAACGGCCTAAGGGGCCTTCCAGGAACCCAGCCTGGCTACGCTTCTTCGTAAAATTATGATTACTTTGTTGCATAATAGGCAGAAAGAATAAAGAGGATAATTCGGCAAGTTTCGTGCAGTTATGTCAAAAACCCTGGGAATGGCAAGCAAACAAACTGAGGTAGGGGGCTTCTAAATTTCCTTCCTCTACGCATATTGGGTTAAGTTGTTTCTCAACTGAAAAATCAAAAAGAAAGAACCGAAAGGTTTCTGGTAGGGTGCAACCGTTCACAGGGCAAATATGGTGTTGGTTCTATCAACGTCAGACAATTCCATCGAGGTATGGTGCTGCGTGGGATGAAATGCCCTGAAAATGTCATTGGTCATATTTTTGAAAATGTTCTGACGCTGATGAACTGAAAACATCTCACATTGTTTTGAATAACATTTTGGACGACTTTAGCAGGATATTTTGAATCAAGTCCTTGTTATGCAATAAATTAGAGGTGTCCTGCCCCTGCGTTTTTCCTTTATTTAGTTAACTCGAATACTGGCATTCTTTTTTTCCTTTTACTCACGCCACATCATTCTGTTATCAGGCCGGATTATTTGACCACATAACTTTTGTTCTGCAGTACATCTTGTATCAAGCCGAATGACAAATCACAACGTGATGCACTTAGAGCCATAATTCCTGTCCATGCTAAAAATTGGCGGCACGGTTTTTTATCAGTACCAGTATGCGACAGTTCAGCCTTTGAATTGCACGGGCCACTGCAGCCATACTGTTCGCAAAGGAGGTCTGCGTCAAAGAACGGCGAACATAGACTTCACTCGCCTGCTAAGGGCGGAGGGACGCGCGGACAGTTTTCTTCCGTCGTTGATCGCGCCAGCAGCAGAGGCACCTCCGACGCCTGGCACCTCGCACAGCCGAGTGGCTTGTTGGGGCGGCTCCCGCCTTGATGTGGACCGACGTTAGGCAAACTGCTCGACCGCGGACTAGCTGCCACGTCACGGTGACCGCGCGTTTAGTGTGCGAGCACCGCGGACGATCCGCCGCCCCGTCATGCTCACATGTGTGCCTTGCACACATGTGAGGTGCACACACAAGGTACCTGCCTAAGGTACCTTGTGTGCACCTTAACTGCAGATGTCAGGCCGGGGGAGGGAGGAGGCGGCAGCTCCTCGGCCTTTCTACTTTCCTTTGCTCTCGGGCACGAGAGTGCTGCGTAAAAATGGACTTTAGTCAGTGCGCTGAACCCCCCATATTTGGATTCGTCTTTACTGGAGCCGAAGACTCGGATTCGGATGATTCAAGTATTCGGCGGGATATTCGGATGCGACGCATGTTTGAATCTTGATTTAAGCATTCTAATATTTGGCAAATATTCGCTTTACCATTTTTTATTCAAATAATGTCATCCGGGTATCAGAATACTCTTATGCATTTCCCCACAGAATCTGCGTAAATATACGAAACAAATCATGCATGACCAAACAGAATACTAATCCGGTCATTGTCTAGCATTCTTTCGGCTTCTGTACATGACGTCACGTCATGTACAGGAGTATGCATACTCCATGGATAAGATCATTGCTGAAGGTGACGTTAAGAAATGCTACGCCCCTTTTTCCATTGTGAACTGATCTGTCCACCATATTTCGTGGGGCGATGATTAGCACCGAGAGTCGTCTCACATTTATACTGTGCTGGGCAACGCCGGGCAGAAACCGTTTTTATTTTGGCTTACTGATTCGAATGCAGGAAGCAGCCGGTCTATCAAAACATTAATTGGTACTGTGACTGCATTGACTAAAATGAGCACATATACTGATGCTCATCACTAAAAATACCTTACGTTCATGAGGATATCACGAGCACGTACTAGTCCAAAATCGAAGCTAGAAACTGCGATACCGAAAGTCGCTCACAGGGCGCCTATTCTGGCGACTAGTCAAATTCTCGGTCCATAATGTGATATTTTTAAACGCATTGTATTGGACACAATCTTTACCACGTTTCATTTCTCTCTTTCAACCGAGGCAAAAAAAAATGTGCGTAGACCATTCACAAAAACTGCGTTTGGCTGTCTTTGCTGCAAATGCATATTACCGATTGGTCACAAACGGTACTGACGGCCGAGCGAAAACTAAAGCTTTGTCTAATACTGTCTTTGGACGTGGTGCCGAGGAGGGAGAGTAACTACTGGATGTTCCCCATGTTTATTTCGTCTTCTCGAACTAATCATTCCGGAGCACCTTATCGCGTGGGTATGGTGATTTGCACCTCTGGTTACACAGCTGCATGGCTGCCAATCAGACTGCTCTCTGCCAATGGCGTCTGCACCTACTCTGCCTCGGCAGCACCCGGCTGCCGTTAGCCCGATGTTACGCGACGAACGCAGCAGTCAAATCCTGTACCTTGCTCACGCAGTTGTGAATCTGTATGATTTTCGCATATTGTTCCGATCGTAACTGTCGGGGCAAATGGCACAAACTTCAAAAGATTTGAACGTTCGATCCAAATGTTCAGATGTTCATGAATATTCCAACGCCACGGCCCCATCCCTGCACGTCAGCGTGATATGGCTGAAGCTAGTTCATGTGTATGGATGTCGAGTTCTAGAGACGGAGAGAATGACTAGCAGTCACGTAGTAAGTATTCAGATCCGCCGTGTCAGCACGAGACGGTCCAAGCGGCGGACTCAGGGCTGCAGATCTGCAAATAAACTGCAGATCTGCAGACCAGATAAAGAGCAGGCGACGGTGGATTCCAGGGTTTCCAGCATGGTCTGCCTCAGTACAGTATTCTGTGGAAAAGAGGTGCTTCTGGTCTTAGCTGCGACCTAAACATTTGGGCACCGCGAGCGGAGGTCGGTTAAAAACAAAACACTGGAAACTCGCAGCTAAGGGCTGCAGCTGTTCTTGTCTTCATACCACCATTTGACCACAGCGTCGAGCTTTACAAAAGAGCAGTTTGTGTGTTCTACAGCATTGTGGTGACTTATAAAAGCTCTTGACAGCTCAGACTCGTTTACGAAGAACAAATTTAACAATACCAAATGATAAACAAAAACATCACATTTTGAAATGATTACCATTGTTACTTAGGCACCCCACTCTCGTAGAAGCTCGATGGAACAGGTCTCCTCTTTTTCTTGCGGAGTACATGAATAAAACCATTTCCAGGCTCTATTGTTCAAGTTGATCTGTGCGATAGTTATAGGAATGTCAGGCCAATTGTTGGAAAACTTGATGTTTTGGTTTGACTGGTCGGCAGGCAACTGTTTGGCCTCGGTCCAGGAAGAAAAATGTGCCGCCTTCTGACCACGGCCGACAAAAGAACAGTACATCAACTGTGGCTGAGAAAGCCATGGATCATACAGCCTTCTTATCAAACCACATCAGGTGACAACACCAGGTGACAACCAGAGACAGAAAACTAAAGACAGACTAAAGACTCTTAAAGACGGAAAGTTCAAAAAGTTGTTTTTGCAGGAACACTGAGATCGGCATGGAATATCTTATTACTCCATCAGTATTTACATATTTTTTTCAGATGGGGTCAGTGTACTCAAAACAATATGGGTGTTGCTGAATCAGAGTAATAGAACAAGTATAGTCCTGTTTTAAAACAAATGAATTAGTCGAATGCAACCTGTTTCCACAATAAAATAAATTTCGAATATCGTCATGGAACGATATAATACGGATTTGCCGAGAAGCAATATTCGGGTGCTGGATGGATACACACCACCCGTTGGAGTAATACAGGTATTGCTCCAAGGAGCAGTGGAATAGGTTATTCTGGATCGAGGAACCGTTCGGGGCGTCACGCAAATGCTCTGTTTAACCCGCCCCTGACAGAGGGCTGACCGCCCCCTTGAGGTTTTTCCAAGATTGCGAGAAAACGAATGAACGCAACGCCACGAAACCTTGTGTACCTTCTGCCTGATCATTTTCACATCTTGTGTGAAAGGTGTGACCTCAGGTCAAGTCAGGCGTCCGACTTATGTCAGATCAAGTAGATGTATGTCCAAAGAACTTGAGCGTCCTGCAACTTTTTCAGAAAACATGATTTCACAGTACAGCTTTTAGGGATTAGAGATCTCATACATGCAACAGATCTCCTATCCCAGATTTTTGGGAATTTTCCGGATCGCTGACCTAAGGCCAAGCCCATTTTTAGACATGTCTTTTTTCGTTATTTGACTATTTTTATAACATTTTAAGTGTTATAAAAATAGTCGTGTGATGCAGACATCCATTTATCGTCAATGGACAAAGTATCAATGACTTCCAGCCATTGACCCGAGGTCAGGTCACGAATAACTGTTATAAGCCAAAACGTACCGTCGTCAAAATCGGCAGTAAATTACTCAAAACGGGTTAAAAATGGCTGAACTGTTTCATACAGTTCCGAGCAATACCAAGAAATTCAAAAAGTTTTAAAAATTGCGTGTTTTGAAAAAAACAGAATCCAGCCGATAAAGCTCTGGCAATGACGTAAATTGATAACTACTAAATTTTTCCGAAATTTAATCATAACAAACTATTACAATAACGACTATGATAAAAAAACACCACATGAAAAGGCCATGTCTCGAAAATAAAGAAACGCTAAAATTAGTTCCCGTTAATGTCATACCGCGTCCAGCTACGGCGCCCGCTGGCGTTCGGCCAGAAAATCGGCATGTCTTTAACTCAACGTTTCGGCGTATATATCAAAAAACTAAAAAAAAATAGGCGCGTATCGGCATCTCGGGACTTTTCCCTAGGGATGCACCGGATATCCGGTCCGGTCGGATATCTGGTCAGGTCAGATATCGGGTCCGGCCGGATACCCGGCCGGATATTTGAGATTATCCGGTACCCGGTATCCTGCCGCGTATTTCTGTGATCCGGCCGGATATTGCCGGATATTTGGCCTTCGAGTATACGATCAGGACGTTCTAATATCTGCCTACAAAACCGTTTCATGAGTTCCGTGCCTTGTTACATTCGACTGTCGATGTAATTGACAGTTCGAAGCAGGGACGGATGATTAGAAGGGCAAAAGGGCAGCTTCCCCCATCTCCGGTCGAAATTTAACATTAACCTTATGGCGTTGCACGAAAAAAATTAAAAAATCTGCTTGCCGCCCCACCGCTGAAGAGGCTCCGCCGCCACTGGATCCAAGGTCTGTCTGGAACATTACTTTTTCTTCTTAGTTCGGAGGGGTTGAGGCATAATTTGCAAGGGTGGGACTCAAGTTCAAAGCAGTACAGCAACAGTTGGCATAACCTCAGTAGCCCATTTTGTGGTGCATCATCTTTTTGTTTTACGAAGGTTTTCATCTGTCTCAATATGCCCTCGAGCAAATGCATTAATTAACCCTGCACCGCCTGACGTGTTTTTGTACACGCGACCGCCTGGGGGTGTCAAAAAGGGGCACCCCCTACTATCTCGGGATCTAACCGTTGGATGTGAGCCGGTCTACCACCAATCGACGATTCGGAACATACTATGTTAGCCCTGATCACGTGACTGATGACGCCACAAGTCGCGTAAACGCATAGCATGACGTCGGGGACACTGGCATCAATTTGAACAACATATCGGTACAAGTGGTCTTAGAACCTTCAACTGGGTACCAAACGAAAGGCTACGAGCTTCCGCATCAGAAGGGTGCCAGAGTGTTAAGTCATGTCGGGTCAAGGTCAGCCTAGGTCAGGTAAAATACTGGTCATACTTGATACAGGAAAGATCGATACCTACTCGCAAGCCGTTTTGATGTACGTAACAAAAACGACGGAAGTGAAACCTTCTAATGACCAGTTTTGCATTACCCGACTTTCATCCGGTCGAGGTTAGTCTAGGTCAGGTCAGATAATGTTGCACTACTCTTCCTGCCAAAGAACAATAATTAGTCGCTGGGATTTCTGACTGCGTCATACACAGAGCTAGATGACATCTCGTGATAATGAAACCTGCTCTGTCTGTTCTTGATCGGGTCAAAGCCAAGCCAGGTCAGGACAGACAGTCATTTTTCTTCTTCTAACTAGGAACAATCATTGCTTTGTGCTGCTACAAACGATCTTCATTTGTTTTTTTTCTTCATTTGCTACTGAACGACGTTCATTTGTTTCAGTTGAATGTTCCATTTCGTTTCGTTTTGACATCTGCCTATGACGTGATCTGACATGACCTCACGCTGCATTTGGTGAACCTTGCCAAGAGACGCACAGAGGTTCGTTTGTCTGGCTTGAACGACGGGGAAGGTCAGCGGCAACTACTTCTATCACGCACAATGGAAATCAGTCCAACTGTCGTCATGCTTGTCATCTAGCATGACCTCTAATGATGACGTGTGACGGTTGTATATCTTTTTGGGGGACTGTGTCTTATGTAAAGCCAAATAATTCATGCAGTGTATTCGCGAATATTGTCTAAAAAAACGAAGCATGTTCGAACCACCGCCAGAAAAGGCGAAAGCATGCATACGAGAGTTCACTTGTGACGTCATATCCCCATGACTTGAACTAGCCTGAAAATGGTTTGACTTCGAAATATGTAAAATTAATTGATGAACAGGTACTGAAAACGTACTCGGGTTAACTCCAACTGCCCAGAAGTTATTAAAAAAAGGGGGCGTCCTGTTTCACATCCTCCAGGCCGTGCCAGGTTAAAGGACAGTGTATTTCAATGGACATATATTTGTATAGAATGCTTATCAAGCCAGGTATTCTAGGTCTATCAAGGCACTATAATGACATTCTGCATATTCTGGAGCCTTTGTCTTTTGCCTACAGTCAGAAATGATGAGCTACGCTATGATCGCTGCGTTCTTTACGTATTTTTTACAGTGAAACATATAGAAACTTCACATTAATTGTAGGCACGAAGAGGAATGGGTCAAAAACTGTTAATATTTTTGGTGTGATATTTTTCATTTTTGAAATTTTTTAATCACTTTTTTAAACTATTTTTAGAAATTATTTTTGAAGAATTTAACATTTTTCATGTGATATTTTTCAGTTCTTGACACCACTCTTTTCTAGCTCCGTCTTTTTCGTTTCATTTTTCAGCAACAATTAGAAAACAAAAATAGGCAACCATAATATCCGGTATCCGGCCAGCTATCCGGCATCCTGATCCGGTATATCCGGTATCCGTCAGGATCACAAAAATCCCGTTCCGGTGCATCCCTCTTTTACCTAATCATTTGTGCTTTTACCTAGACTTTTAAGCGCAGACCATGAGATTTAGGCCGCTTCTGGGTTTCATGCAGTCGGTTGTGAAGAAACATATATAGGACGCAAATGGCTTACATATTACCCAGAAATGAAAATAAGGCCATTTTCAAGCTCTACTTGTCACGAGCTTTCCAATTGTGTGCTTAGTAATTATCGTGCGACCAACCGCTCGTGAGTTAGAGGGGGGCGGTCAACCACCCTCCCCCTCATTCGGGCGTGGTCGGCGACGACCGCCAGTTGGACGCGGGTTGAAATCAACGTTCATCAATGTTTTTCTTTGATCCTCCTTAGGTTTTCCAGACGGCTTAAGTGTATGTTAGAACGTGTCACTTGGAAAACTTGCCTACATCAACTGGAATGGATCGAATGATACAAACAAGGCAGAGGATCTTGGTGGGACGAGAGGGTGCAGGCCCCAGTTCTCAAACTTGTGACATAAGGCCTAGTAAAATGGCTGGAAATTTACAATCAGATGTCTTCTGAGTACCCTCCAATAATTTTCGGAAATCTCAAGCCATGGATGCAAGTGCATTCTTTCGAGAGTTTCGTGAAACTTTCTTGATTTCTGGATGTCAGGCTATCTGTCAATGAGTGCCCATTTCGTACATATAATAGGCCCTGGCGATATTTGGCAGACTGAGTGGGGAAAGCGATAGAATAATGTTTCTTTTCCACTGTTTGTTCTACCCTGATGAAAGACTGTGCTACCGGTTTTCGGGCAGAAGTGCGTCGGACTAAAGTTCGTAGGGCAATATAGTTCGTTGGGCAATAGTTCGTAAGGGTAAAAGTTCGTCGGACAAAAGTTTGTCTAGGGTAAATGTTCGTATCGCGAAAGTTCGTATGGACAAAGTTCGTCTCGCAGAATTTCGTGCAGGGCAGAAATTCGTCCAGGACAAAAGTTCGTTTAAGGCAAAAGATTAGGTTAGGTTAGGTTAGGCTGCATTACTTTTTTAGGTCTGGTCCTTTTCCGATACAAACCTGAAGTTTATGAGCCCTTGGTTATGAACCTTTTTCCTTACGAACGTTTTCGCTTAAGAACCTTTTTCCTAACGGCCTTTTCCATGCGAACTTTTTGCAGTACGAGCGTTTTCCATAAGCGAGACAAACTTGTCCTAGACGAATTTTTGCCCTTGACGAACACTTGAACTAGACAAACTTCTGTATGATGGACTTTTATCCTAAACAAACTTTTGCCCTGTGAGAGCTTTTGCCTTATACGAACTTTCGTCCTAGACGAACTTCTGCAAGAACTTTTGTCCTTGACGACCCTTTGCCTTTGACGAATTTTCTGTGCTAGACGAACTTCTGCTTCTGCAAGACGAAATTTTGTCCTCGACAGACTTTTACCCTCGACGAATTTTTGCCCTAGACGAAGTTTTCCACGACGAACTTCAGCACGACAAACCTTTGTCCGACGAACTTCTGCGATACGAACTTTTGAAAATCCTGCCACTTTGATTCAGTTTATTCGGAACGACACGAGTAGGTGGCATAGGTGTCGTTGGAATAATTGAGCCGTCGTGATGAGGTCAAAATTGGGGCCACCTCCCCTTCGGATGAAAATCTCAGGGTAAACATGTCCTTCGGCTTCCGCTTTCCGAAGGACAGGAGAACAATTTCTATTTTCAAAACAAAATTCGTTTATGTACAAGGCAGTTTGAAAAAAAAAACGGTAAAATAAAGTGACGGGAATCCGAGAAAATCAACACCTGACGATAATTAGGTTACACAGATGAAAACCTGGCCCCTTATTAGTACGTAGTCTTGAAACGCCACTGGCATGGGAAGAAATATATCGGCTGCCACGTGGGACTTGGGAGAAGTTTACCCCTCGCCCAACAGAGCCATTTTTACACCCTCACACGGCGGGAAAGGATCCTAGGTCAACAGTACGATTTTGACCGAGCGCTTATTTCGAGGGAAAATAATCGTAGTAGTGGTTGCATGGCGTTTCAAATGCAAGACTGGTAAGTATTACTTACGATTTCAGCCGGAAAAACCTGAAACACACATTATTTCCCCCGAAACAGATAGCGTCGTCACTGGTATGCTAACCGCCAGACACTCGCGTAGGGATTTTTGACGTTTCTGCGTTAAATAGTTTGTTTACGGGACATCTCGACACTGATTGGTCGTCGGTCGGACAAAAGGTCCAATCAAGAGTAATAAAAAATTTTGGGGAAATAACTAATGCGATATAAATTATCTTTGAAATAAAAAAGTTAACCGTTGTATAAATAATTATAGTAGTAATAATAATAATAATAATAATAATAGTAATAATAATAATAATAATAATAATAATGATGATGATAATAAAGTACAAATATCACAAAGATGGCAAAGCGTAGTTGGAATTTGAAAAATACGAAAAAAAATAAAAAGCAGTGAAATAAAATATCTGAAAAAACTCAAGGAACAAAACTGGAAAATATTAGGAAGTGAAATAAAGCAGTGAATAAAAATTTACCCTAGCCTAACATAGTAACCAAACCTAACCTAACCTAACCTAACCTAACCTCAACTAACCTTATCTAACCTAGCCCGGCACAAGAAATCACGGAACAAAACTGGAAAATATTAGGAAGTGAAATAAAACAATAAATAAAAATTTACCCTAGCCTAACATAGTAACCTAACCTAACCTAACCTAACCTAATCTAACCTAACCTAACCTAGCCTAACCTAACCTAACTTAACCTAACCTAACCTAACCTAACCTTATCTAACCTAGCCCAGCACAACCCAACCTAGCAACCTAATCTAACGAGTATTAAATGTCATAATGTAATAATACTGATATCAGATATCCCAACAATTATCTAATACAATAATATAACGGCGTAATAATTCAGTAGTTCCTCCAAGTTCAGTTTGTGGCAACAGAACAGAATTTTCGTATATATGACGTCATTAATCGCTTGAAGATGCATGCAAGGTCTACACATCCTTGATGTCAATAACCTTAACCTTGGCGGCACTACATTTTCCGCCGCGGAATAATGTTGTTCTCCGCCAGTCGACTGCAGCACAGTATTACTGTTGGTACGTTATCGTTACGATTTTGTTGTTACTGTTTAGAAAATCAAGTAGTGGAAAGTACGGTTAGAAACAGGATGATACATTCTTTACATTGGTGGCAATTATACAAAGGATTGTTCACGATTTTGTCGGGCAGAAACTTACCTCTAGCCGGATCCCAAAACGATGCCATCCACTAACTTTTAAACAAAGAAAAACAGAGCAATGCAGTAAAAACCAGTGTTGCTTGTCACGTCAGTAACTCAACGATATACAATCCTTTTGGTTTTAGGTCAACAGGTGGCCTCCTAGATCCAGGGACGGCGGATTGCATTTTCGGCTGGGGGGAAAGCTCTGTCGGATCAACAGCCGACCTTATTTGGGTTACCTTCTTCCCCCATCCCGAAAAAAACTTTCTTTAAATAAGCAAACCCTTTTTCCAGTTTTAGGCGCTGGTGCATACTTGTGTTCTCCAACATGCGTTGATTTTTCTGTTCAGGTCTGTACCCATTGCCATTTTTCTTTGGCTTTGGGCATCCATCTTCAAAATGGCGAATGACGCAAACTTCTGCTTGTTATTCTGTTTGCGTTTACATCACGAATTCAACATTATTATGAAACACATTTGTAAACTGTTGAAAAGCAGTTTCTTCCAAAACATTAAATTATAACTCGACGCTTAGGAACAAAGCTCTTACAGACTATCATACGAGAACGAAATCATTATCTCAAGCACTTGCCAAAGCAGCTTTGCCTGTCCCCACGCACGTTACGTAACAATGCCAGCGCCAAATCTCCCACATAATGGATCAGGGGCGTAGCCAGGATTCCGCCCAGCGGGGCGGGCAAATCGGATCAAGGGGACCCTCGAAACCAATGGGAGCCCTCGCCAAGGGCGGATCCAAGATTTCGCTAAGGCGGGGGAGGGGGGTGGAGGCAAATGGTCAGCGCGGGGCCCCCATTGTTTGCCCTCCAGATATGAAAAATAATGTAATTCTGCTTTTTATGATATCAGATGACCAAGAAATTGAAACGCGCCATCTTATTTGGGAAAATTCTGCGTTTTATTTCCGAACACAGTGCCCGAAATATGACAAAAATGGCGAGATTTTAGGCGGCTCCGTCCCTCCCTTCATTTGAAATGTCGTATCTTTATCTGGTTCAGGAGCCCGTCAAACGCCCTCCCCCCAGTCCCGTAGCTTCTGGATTTTTTTAGTTTAGGTTAGTTTAGTCTAATTTAGTTCAGTTTAGGTCAGCTTAGTTTAGGTTCCGTCTTGCAATTACTGGGGCACTTTTGGTGGTCTCGGGGAGTCTGCCGTGCGAGGATCCTCTAGTAGTCTCAGGTTCCTTTTGCAGTTTGACGTGTCCCGCGGGACGTCTCAGGCCCTTCTTTGGCAGTTTCCCATCTAGTAGTTTCAGGGACGCTTAAACCATCTCGGATTCCTTCCTGTTGTCCCTGAGACGTTTTTGCCATCTAAGGAGCCCCTCAGGCACTAAAAAGGGCCCTGTGTAAGCCTCTCTCTGCTGTGACAAAGGGGGCCTCTTACAATCGTCCATGTCCTTTGGCCGTTTCACGAGCAGTCTGGACGTCTCAAGGTCTAGTAGTTTCAGGGGCCCCTCTGGTCGTCTCAGTGGCCCCTATTGCTAGAGACTTTTAGGTAGCAGTCTCAAAAGTCCCTCTCTAGCAGTCTCAGTGGACCCCCTGCGGTCCTGGATACCCCTCTTGTCGTCTCTGAGAAACATTTTTGCCATCTCAGGAGCCTTCTGGCAGTTACAAAACACCTTTTGGTAATTTCAGGGCCCCTTTGCAGTGTCATAGACCCTCTGAACGTGTCCGGTGGTCCCCATGGCTGTATCAGGGGTCTTCCTCTGTTACATGAGGTATATCTGGCAGTCTTTTAGGACCCCTCTAGCCGTGACAACCCTAGCCGTTTTATTGGCGCTTCATGGGCCTCGCTGGCAGTCTCAGGGGGATCTTGCCCGTGCCAGGAGCCCACTTATTACATTCGGGGACCCTCTGTCCGCCCAGGGCCCCCATAAAGCCCAAATACCGTCTCAGAGGCACTCTTATCGTCATCGTCTCGCAGGGATCCTGCGACCTTTTTGGCGTTCTCAGGGGTCATCTGCGGTGTACGGGCCCATCTTGCCGTCCCAGAAACCACCTCACCTTCCTGAGGACCCCTGACAGCATCAAGAACCCGAAAGGTTTCAAAAAGGCCAATGTAGCCCATTTGTGGCTCCTCTCGAGACTGAGTAGGTTATGGACGAATCCCCGTTCAGTGGGCCTCTCTGGCTGGCCAGGGTCTCCTTATGCCGTGCCAGGCGCCATCTAAAGTTCTTTCCGTCTCAGGTGCCTCTCTGGCAATGTTAGCGGTCTCGTGGACCTTTTACCGTGTTGGGGCCCTTGCAGTCCCAGGGGCCCTCGAAGAGTTTCAAGGACCCTTCTTTCTATCTTAGGGGCCATCTTACCGTGTCAGGGTCTCATTAACCTTCCCGGAGACCCTCTGACTACATCAAGAACCTTCAGCTTTTCACTCACAGGGGTCCCCTAGGGACTCAGTCCTCATCTTGGCCGTCTCAGGGGCCCTATGAGCCATCTGGCAGTCTCGGGAACAGTCTGCCGTACTGGGACCCTGCTGTGGTCTCAGAGGCCCTTTGGGAGCTTCAGGGGCCCTCTATGTGCCTCAGAGGTCATCTAGCCCTCCAGGAGGCGTCTCTGACTGCATCAAGAGCATGTCAGGTTTTTATAGAGACCCCGTGAAGCTCATACGGGGCCCCTTCGGGCCTTCTTTTAAGTCTGACAGGGACCTTTCTCAGTTCTCAGTGAGGACGGGGCGGCCACCCTAACTGCTTCCCCTTTGGATCCGCGCCTGGCCCTCGTAATGAGCGGGACCCCATGTGGTTAATTGATACTGATTGATATTGGGTTTTGAGGCGTGCCTCGACCTTTTGGTCATTATGCGCCGCCTGTAAAGTCTGTGTGAGTTACGTTACGTTAGAGTGTATGTGGCGATTTTAAAGATAGCGCAAGTGTTTCATTTAACGTTACAGGTTGAAAGAGTAATGGACACAAGTGCTTTTTACGTTAAGTTGTGTGTGTGACAAAAATTTGGATGCCGCTGAGAATATCGGCATGGTGTGGGGCCTCCGTGAAGCGGGGGCAAGACGCGCAGGGGAAAGAGGAAGGGAGTCGCCGCCTCTGTTACTATCAGCTACGTTATTTTGAGCCCTCCTGAAAAACTAGGAATTTAGGATTTACGTTTGATTTTGCCAAGGTGCCGGCACGTGGCCTACTCCTCGCGAAAAGCACCGAGGGGTCTTTATCGTGCAGGCTAGGAGGAGATTGCCCACACCGCCTCTCACGCTGGCTAAGCGTTCACCCTCTCACGCCGGGTGTTGCGGAAGAAAGGAAGGAGTGAGAAGGATTTGCGGTGTTGTGTGGCGTTAGAGTTTTCTGCTAGGTGTGTGTCATTTAGGTATCTGAATAGCAGCTGTAGTAGGTCTGGGTGCTGGTTACCCAGTAGGGTACACAGGGTGAGCTGAATTTTCTTTTGTTGGCAGAAGGCCTTAATGGGTCGTCTTTGTGTTTCGAAATCCCTACATTCCAGCAGGAGGTGACTTACGTTAAGTGGTGTGTTGCATGTGTGGCATTGTGGTGCTTGATAAGAGCCGTCCTCTAAGAGTGGTTGTGTGCATTGTGTGCGACCCGTTCTAAGTCTGGTGAGGACGACTTCTTGGCGCCTGTATTTTTGATTTGATGTGTCCCAGGCGCCAAGTGTGGGTTTGATACCGTACAGGTGTGCGTGGTGATGTTGTGTCCAGGTTTTCTGTTGGTGTTTACGGATGTGCTGTTGCAGGGCGGCCTTGCAGTCGTCGAGTGAAAATTTGGTATCAAAGCATGTGTCGAATGCTAGTGACTGTTTCGCAATCTGGTCTGCTCGCTCGTTACCTTTGATGTTAGCGTGTCCCGGTATCCAAAGGAAGGGAATGTCGTTTGCGTTAGGGGACACTTGCTGTTGTATGCAATCAATGATGTAGTGTGATGGGTCGGCCGTATTGCTGATGGCTTGTAGGACCGATTTTGAGTCAGAGCAGACAACTACGTTAACCATGTTGTGTCTGATTGCCATGCGAATGGCTGTCAGTATGGCCATGGCCTCTGCAGTGAAGATCGATGTTTGGTCTGGGAGGCGGTTGCCGAGCTCAGAGCCAGGCGATGTGAGTCCAAATCCGACTTTGTCGTCGATTTTGGACCCGTCTGTGTATATGAATGATTTGTGGTTGTTAACAGTGGTGTATTCGCGGAATTTTGCGAGTATCTCTGTTTGATTTATGTCTGTTTTAGGTTCCGTGAGAAGATATTCGATAGTGGGTGGTTTGTGAATCCAGAATGGCCTGAGGGGTGGTCTGGGTGCAATGGGCGGTACGGCAAACTGAAGGTCTGCCAGAGCCGTGCTTATTTGAACGTGAAAAGGTGGGCGTTTGCGTGCTGCACGGCTCTTGTCTAGTCTGTCGTGTTTGAAGCAAGACTGTGCCGGATGGTTTTCTGTAGTCTGAACTGTCATGTAGTACCGACACAGTTGTTGTGTTCGTCTGGTCTGTAGGGATGGCATATCCGCGTCGGCCAGAAGGCTGATAGTCGGGTACTGTACAATGCTCCAGTGGCTGCTCGAATGCTGTGATTTTGTATGGCTTCCAGTTTTTGTGCTAGGGACGGAGAGATGCTGTTGAAAATAAAGCTGTTGTATTCCAGAATGGGTCGAATGATGGCCTTGCAGAGCCTGAGTAGTGTTTGTCTGTCTCCGCCCCAGTCTGTTCCTGAGAGGCAGCGGAGGATGTTGGTGCGTTTTGCGCATCGTTTCGTGGTGTCTTTGATGTGTTGTTGGAATGTCAGTTTTTCGTCGAGGTGGATTCCGAGAAATTTGAAACTTTTAACCTGCTCTATGGCTTCGCCATGGATGTTCCGGTTGAGGGTGAGTGGTCCGGTGGCGCGAGCGTATGCGACTACTGCTGATTTTTCTGCGGACAGGGTGAAGCCCCATTTGTTACACCACTTTGCAATGTGGTCCAGTCCGGTTTGAACGGTGTTTTCGGCTTTGAAGAAGCAGTGGTCAGTGGCCCAAATGGCCACGTCGTCCGCAAAAAGTGAATAGTGTAGTGTTCTGCAGTGTAAATCGTCAAACATGTCGTTAATCATGATGAGAAAGAGTGTTGGTGAAATGACACTTCCTTGTGGAAGGCCCTGGTCTTGTGCTCCATAGCTGGAGGTGGTGTTGCCGCATCTGACCTGTACTGTTCTGTCCCGGAGGAAGTTCAGTAGAAAGTGTGCTAGGTGTCCGCGTAGACCTAGCTTGTAGAGTTTGTGTGCAAGTGCGGACTTGTGGACTCTGTCAAATGCGGCCGTGATCTCTAAGTGTGCTGCTACTGTGGTGCGTTTGTAATTCATGCCGTGTTTGATGTCGTGTACTATGCGTATGAGATTGTCTGCGGTGGACTTGTGTTTTCTGAAACCGCACTGGTGTTCGTCGAGCAGCTTTTTGTTTTCCAGAAAGTGTCGGAGGCGTGTGTTTACCATGCGCTCGACGAGTTTGCTGGCACAGCTGGTGAGAGATATTGGTCTGTATCCTTTTGGCTGAGTGTGGTCTTTTTGGGGCTTGGGCAAGGGAATGATTATATTTTGTCGCCAATTTGGCGGAAAGGAGTCGTTTAAGAAGAGATTGTTAATGGCCATCAACAGGTACGTTAAAGATATTTTGCTTAAGTGTCTGAAGAATTGGTAGTGAATGTCGTCCGGCCCAACCGACGTGTTGCCGCACTTGCTGAGGGCAAGGCGTAATTCATACATGGTGAATGGAGTGTTGTATGTTTCAGTGTTGGTCAACTGAATGTTTGCTTTTGCCGCAAGTGTTAGAAGTGAGGTTGTTAGTGTTGTGCCGTAAGTGTGGTTTGCGGAGACGTTGGTGTAATGAGTTTTGAAGTGTTCCACGACGTCGCCAGGTTCTGTGATGCGCTGATTGTTTATTGTGAGTTGCGGAAAGGGACCTGGCGGAGGGCGTTTGAGGTGGAAGCGTTTCATGAGTGTCCAGATGGTGCTTGTGGGTGTAAATCTATTAAATGTGGCTGCATGTTCCTGCCAAGCTGTTCTCCTCGCTCCACGTATGGTTGAGCGACAGAGTGCTTTTGCTCGACGGTATTCCAGGAGATGCGCTTCGCACATCACCCTTTTGTACCGCTTCAAAGCTCAGCGTCGTTTTGCGATGGCTTGTTGGCATTCCGGGGTCCACCAAGGCGCTGATGCCTTATTTCGGGTTTTTTTTTATTTTGGGACGGTGGCCTGTGCTGCTGAGCTGATGGCTCCTAAGACCTCACTTATGGTGTGGTCCGTTGAATTTACTAGTGCGAGGTCTACCATAGCCTCGTATTTTGGCCAGTCCGCCCTTTTCAAATTCCATGTGGGTGCGTGGAGTTTGGTATGGTGGATTGCAGCGGAATTACTGTCGGTTTGTAAAGGTACCTTGCTGAAGTGTAAACAGGCCCATGCTCACCTGTAAAGACGTTCATGGCGATCTGGCGGGTGCCTGTTACAGGTCGGCAGGGGCATCTGTACAGGAAAGCAGGGGCTCCTGAACGATCGTTTAGGGGCACCTGTTGGCCAGGGGGCCACTGGCTATCTGTAGAGAGCATTCTATCTGTCTGTTAAGGGCCCATGTCGACCTCTGGAGGCAGGGGCAGGGCCCTATTTCCAGACCCTTCAGAGGCTGGCAGGGATCCTTTATGGGTTTACAGGGGGCCCTCTTGAAACAAGCTGTGAATTCCCCTACAAGCTAGCAGGGGCCTCTAAAAGCTCCTTCAGACCACAGGCCTCTCTTCATAGCACAAAGCCTTCTTGTATATTCGGAGTACGTTTTCTTTCGGTTCGTACATCGATTTTTTTCTTTTTTTAATAGCGTAAGGCTGATTTTTCACGATTTTACTTGGTGCAGTGAACGAAATCTATGGGGGGCAAAAACATAGTTTTGCCCCCCTAGCCTGACGGCTGGGGGGGGGCGGCCGCCCCTCCTGCCCCCCTTTACCGCCGTCGCTACCTAGATCACAGCAATGACCTGAAAACGCGCTAGGGCAGTATGTCGAAGTTTTCTTGACAATATGGTTTCCAAACTTATGGGAATAAATCAGTTTCGTAGGTATCAACGTTTTGGCCGTTGCCTTAGCTACTGCGAAATGCATGGATGTTTTGGGCTAGATCAATGAGTTCCCTGCCAGGTCACGAAAATGTCATCATAGCTGAAACTGGCAATGGGAAACATCTCACCACACTTTTGTGGGGTCACCGGTCAAAGGAGCTACGACACGCATATCAAACTTGGTACACTGGTTCGCCTCGGATTGGAAGGATCCGAGTCGCCTATTTGGGCCGAAAAAGTCGCCTATGGGGTTGCGGTCACCTTAGTTCCCAAGATCGCCGCCAGGGGCGCTCATGTGGTCATATGGAAATCGCTTCTTGACGAAAAGCAGTCGAGCTAGAGCCACCAACTTTGGTGTGCAGGTAGACGAGCGCACGTTCTGTCTTAGAATACCACTGGGGTTGTCATGATGGTTTCTCAAGATCACCGCCAGGAGCGCAATGGGATTTTGAATTTTCGAATTTTCAAATGTCTCTGGCCCAGCGTGACCTTGCATGCAAATTGGCTTTGCATTACGCCAAACGATGCTCGTCAAAATAATGTTGACGTGGTGGGGAATAATAAAGTATTCTTGCAAGTGCAGGTATCATTTATCCGGTGCACAAAACTGCAATGGCGTTTGATGTCAATGCTTGATATTCACGATCACCAGATTAACCTCTGGTGACTTGACCCTTCCCATACACTAACGTGAAGTCATTGTCACCAGCGTTTATAAAAGGAGCATGTAACACAACATTGCATTACTTGGTTTCCAACAAATAGAATGTATTACTGTATTTGGTTAAAAGCACAACTGACATGGTCTTAGCAAAAGGTCACAGATGACGACCTATTGCATAAACGAATCTGAAAATTTTGCTCATCGTGTGGAGACGTTGAAAACTGAGCTACAGAAAAATCAGCCCTCTATTTTGGATCACTAAAAAGCAATTCAAGAAAAAGTGTGGAGGTTCTAAAACGACTCCCCGCCGGACGAGGGTAAAAGTTTAGACAAGACAGTTGTACTGACACAACTTAGATCGGTATTCACCTTCCGCTACTTGAGTTGCGCAGATTCCGCTGCACTGGCGGATCCAGAGAAGGACCCTTCCGGCTATGACCCCCTCCAATACCAAAGGATGGAAGTCAGCATGTTCTTTGGCCCCCTAAACGCTCAGCCGTAACCCGGCCCGTCATGGTGATCTTGCCTGCACAGCGCACATCCCGCCAAGGGGAACAGTTTGACCCCATCCTAAAATCCAAAGTAATGGTGATTAAGGACTGAAAGTGATACCATTGAACATACTCGTTCTTGTTCTCTGTAAAACCATCCTATTCGGCCTGCTTTGCGCGTTGTAACTTATATCAGGCCAGGTCAGATGGAAGCATGTTATGACATGTTAAAGCTTTGGCGACCGTTACCTTTTTGGCGGCTTGGTGGCTTTGAGCGTCCTGGAAAGTAGAATAAGGTTTAGGTATTTTCTTCATTGCCATGCGATGCAATTTCAAGTGGAAGGAACCCAAAAGACATCCGAGGTTATGTCAGGCTACGGTTCTTGCTGACAGTTACCCGCCTTTCGACGCGCGGCGGGCGGTGACCATTGATTCATACCTTAATATATCAGGAAGTTACTAAACGATTTCAAAGATAAAAATGGAACAGCTTTTAAACTGTTTATCCTTTTCAAACATGTTCCATGCGTTAAAAACCTTACTTAAATTTCCCAGAAGATACTCAAGAAAAAACAACCGGGGGTTCAAATTGCCTCTATTCCCAAGGACGACAAGGATAAGCAACGCGTACGATTTTATGGAAATAAAAATTATATGACATGCATGGAACTTTCGCGCTAACGTTTTTGTATCCACGGAATAGTGTTTTTTTCTTTATTGAGAACAGTTTCATATCAAAGAGATATTTTTGGAAAGCGCGGTTATCATCATCCGTGGCATCTCCTGTACTGTTGGTGTTGCCAATGCAACATGGTGTCATGATGATGTATGGAACGAGTGGAATTCAAACTGACTCGGGCAATACCAATAATTATCCAAAGCCTTCACCTTCAGGTATCATATATGCCACAATGACAGTTTAAAGGACAGTAAATGATAGCATTATAAACTTTACATATAAAGGGGGCTATGGGTGCAACCCTTAGTTTTCAAAGTGCAGCCCCATCGGAGAAAATGCTGAAATAGTGTCTGGAACCGCACGTAACGTACAGTTGATACTTTTGGCCGATAGCGAGGTTTGTACGTACGGAATCTGGTGAATGCTTGAGTTTCAACAGCAGTGTTCAGCGTCTATGGACGCTTCGAGCAGCGATTTTTTCCTTCGTGCGTTTAACCCTATTCCAGGAGGGCTAGACGGTATGGTCGATTCCCGGCGGGGGGGGGGCGGATTCGGTCCCCCCTGAGATCTCGAGAACTACACATCCGATTTCATCGCAACAAACGGCAATCGGTTTACCATGACGTGAACTACATTTTTATAAAAAGAAATTTGCAAAATTTTGAAACTTGTGGATACAGAAGGGCAAAAATGTCAAAATCAAAATCGGACTTCTTATAACTCCGTTGTTTATGGACCGGTTTCGATGAAACTGGCACGAATCGAGAGATTATGGATAGGACTTTTACCACTGGTGCACACATTTAAAATTTTGAGAAAATTCATGCACGTTCACAGGGTTTCAAAAATAGGAGGATTAGTTTTCTAACAACTGAATGAACAAAAGAGGCAAACACCCTTTTTTGGCTTCTGCTAGTCATGTTATACTAAAGAAGTACAAATCGCATTACAATGTTTGTATAATGTTAGCATAGGCGGTACCAGGGACATGAAAAAGAGGGAACTGTCATGGTCACACGTTCTGCAGATCAACTTGTGACCTTCGACCTTCAGTGACCTCCAGTGGCCTTGGAGTCACTCGGAATGATCTTGTGTGCATTAAATATTATCTGTAAACGTTTTCAATCATTTGAATTCACTCCATTTCAAAAATTTCATTTAATGGCTATTGCGATATAGGGCACGCGCACTGACATTTTAGGTCATAGCTCCGTGACCCGACCTGATATCAAGCTCAAACTTGATACACAAGTAGGGGGCACCTTTCTACGTCATATGTACTCTGGGTTTGGCATCTGAAAAAATGGCGCCGGAATTATTCCAATAAAACCAAATTTTGACTTTGGACCTTGACCTGACCTTGTAAAGTGACATCAGACGAACAAAATTGTATATGCGCATTGCCCAACTATTTAGCTACACATTCATATAAAGTTTGAAGTTCTATCTTAAAACCCTGTTTTTGGCAGCCATTTTCCTTTTACCCTCAACATGGCCAAAAATGTATTGAGGTGCCTCCCAAAAAAATTGCCTGGCTCCGCCCCTGAGCAAAATAAAATTTGGAAAATTTGTCATGGCACGTAGAAAGAATAGTTAGGAAAAGTCAACAAGTTTCGTGAAGCTGGGTTAAAAAGCCTGCAATTGGCAAGCAAAAAACCCGAGGGGGCGGATTTAGCCCCCCTGCCGGGAATAGGGTTAAAGCGTTTTCCCATTTACCTATATATCTGCGCATTGATGTGCACCATAACGATACTTTTTGGTCGAATATCAAAACCGCATCTTAAAGGTGATGTTTAACCATGAATACCATGAACACGTGAGCTGAGAAAGGTGTAATACCTTAAACGTCAACTTTTTATATACATCATGTCTGAAAACTCCAAAGTTATGAAGTCTCAAAGCGTTTTCTAGCGAATTTCCCCTTTGCCCTATTAAACTATGTCCTGTTGTCAGCTAACTTGTGTAATTTTTGAGTGGGCCCGGGCTAATGAGCGTTAGGAGAAGGCCCATGGGTGTGGTTTTCGGAAAATGATTCTGGGTGTCCAAAACGCATTTGGGGACATCCATTCATTGGAAATCGGAGGGGCAGGGGTTTATGCCTAAAGTTCAGAGAAATGAAGTTAAAAAGGTATTATGGAAAGTAAATTACGGAAGGATGGCTTCCGTAAACCATAGACGGCTTTATGGCGGCGACATCCTTAAAGGGAATATATCCGGTTTTTCCGGCATCCCAGAAACACATTCAGGGGAATATTTAAGATCGGTAACATTTGTGCATTTTGGTCATCTTAGACCAATATTTCATGCATTTTAGTTATTGTGTTTGTCGACAGTGATATCGGTATGCAAAGTGCAATACAAAATATTACAGAAAGGAGCCAACCGGCGAGCGGAAAATACGAAGGTAAACCTTCGATGCACCCGATGCTTACCCAACACACTGCCTTGATGTACCAGACGCAGTTACAAACGGCAGCGACAATTGTTTTGACAAACAACACTAACGTATTTCGACTCATTCACATAATACATATCTGTGAGGGGGATTCGAGGAACAGCACAAGTACTGGCCTGAACCTATGATGGCCGCCGTCATAATTTTGATGTTCGTCAACTGATGTTAGCTTCGACATCGCTGAGGTTAACGATACGCTAACCCGATTCATCGGCGATTTTAGTGTTGAAAAGAAATGGGGCAAATAAATTAAACTTGGGCTGGCTTATATTTTACTTTCATAAAATATTTCATTGGGGTACTCACGCACCCCAGTAAAATATGGGCAAACGAGAGTGACTTAGCAAGAATCAATGGTACCTACGTCTTGACTCATCAAAATGTCCTGTTCATTCGTACGTGCACAGTTAAAGAATCACGATTTGAGCAGATACACTCCCTTTAATGGAGGACCTTTCTTCAGGACCCGCCTTGACACAATGTTTCTTGGAGGATGGTGGGGAAAAGAAATTGGTGGGTGGCAATGAAGTGAATGAGTTCCGATTATTGTTTACAAAGCTGATTTTAGGTGGTTAACGTCATGGGACTGAGAATATAAGTATATTTCAATATTTAAACATAATTAAATTTGTGGGTGCCCAAATCGTATTGTGGGTGCCCATTTCAACTTTGTGGGTGACGGGGCACCCACAAAGAGATTGGGAACCACACCCCTGAGAAGGCCAGTACTTTGGCTCACCAGCGAATCATGTCAGAAAACAGTTTTTGGTTATTTATTATTATTTAAGGTGCTTTTGGCTATTCATCAGAAAATAAATGCTGAGGATGTTATCAGCAACACGTTTTGCACCATGCTAGGAGATTCTGGTTGGGTGTTCAAAGTTTTCGGGTTTCGGAAATTCTTCGGACCTGGGCAGAATTTTGTCCCCAGGTTTATGTTGTACTCACCTATAATCAACGTTGCAAATGCTGCTCTTAGTAAAATCTAATGTCAAACAAAAAAAAAAGATGCGTGAAAGTCAAATCGCATCGCATCACAAGTCAAATCGCAGCGGACGACATCTGCGTTATACATAAGACTTGTCTTCACTTGCAATGAAACGCAGTTTGCGGTTTCAAGAAATCCTTGCAGTAACGACTACAGAGCTCAAAAAACGAACGCTTGGTAGGAACATTTAGACGCAAATGCAAATGATCTAAGTGCAAGAGAAAAAACCAGGACACACCAGGCAAGGTCCTGTAACCAGTAAAACACATCGCCTCTTCCCTCATTGGTAAGCCCGGGTAACGACGTACTCAACGGGACACGTTTTGAGTCATTGGAATGCGTCTCGTATTAGATGAGGGAAAAACGCTCCGGTATGATGAATTGAGTGCTCAACTTATTCGATATTTCCATGTTGTACGTACTGAGATGCTACTAATCCGTCTGTAGTAGATACCGGTTATTAACACTAACTTCCGCCGTTACTTTTAGGACTTTGAACGGCACTAGATCTTTACCGGCGACTGGTCCTTCGTCTATGGCCGCCGTCAATAGTGATGCTTCTGGCGCCCTCTGCTGCTAATTTATTGGGCCCTTCAGAAGACTGACCAGATTCTGATGCTCTCAGTCCAGGCTACACTGGACTGGAGGTTTGTACGCGGCTCCTAATTCTAAGCATGTGACTCGACGGTGCGAACGAGAACTGTCGTACAGCGCATCAGACGGAGTTGCGGCAGCCCAACGTGGTGAACAGGAGCGGTAAGAGGGACGTTATTGATACTCGAACAGTTTTTGTGGATTACCTGTCCCTAATTATGATCATCATTATTATCAGCATAGCATCATTATCGCAGCAGAAGCAACCGAGACCGTGCCATATTGCAGAAGCAATATGGTAATGGTATGCACTTTGAACAGTTTTACCTCTAAGACAATTACGTTCTAATGACTGCGCAAGAATACCGCTGTCCTGTTATCACTGTCATAATTATTCGAACTACCTACAGAATTTGCTATTTCTTTCATTGTACGATTGTTCGCGATTAACACACTTTGTCATTTGCCTGTAAAACATGCCCAATTACAGTGTATTTTTACCTCATGCCTTTCCCAGTACGATCGCGTTTTTTGTTGCTGATGGTGAAAAATAAACAAACAACGGTTCATCCCAACCTTATCATGTTATCCTCGCACCGAAATCCCGAAATATATGGCGCAATTACGAACATGTGACGTCATCTACGCGGCAGACTTCTTAATGCGTAGAATAGAAGACATGCGTATCGTGCGTCGTATTCATGACTCCATGCGACGTTGTAAAACGCGTTCATTGCGTCGTAGCGACTTCTAACTATGGAACAGTACCGCACATTTGAGAACGAGTTTTACAGTTCTTAAGTCTGCACTTTGATTACGAGTTTCCCATGACCTTAGCACACCATGCATCTTCGTAGCGATGTCCAGGCGACGTCGGTACAACTTCCACTTCTTAATCTTATTTCCGTATGGGGGAGCTTCTGAAACTCGTTCGGGTTTTGCTTGCCATTTCCAGGGTTTCTCGAGCAACTTCACGAAACTTAATAAAGTTTCATATCTATTCTTTCTACGTATTATAGCTAATGTTCACAGTTTCACTTTGCCCAGGGTCTAAGCCCAGTCAAGTTTTTGGGAGGTACCTCAGACGTTTTTTGGCACTTTTTAATGTAAAAGAAAAGAACCCGTGAAAAACAGAGCTTTAAAGGAAAATCTTTAAACGTGTATGGCTGCACAGGACAAACGCCCAAAATAATTTGCAGACCTGAGATCATTTCGCAAGGTCAGGTTGAGAACGAAAGTTAAAATTGCTAGTAGTTCTTGTGATGGTTTCTCACGTTTAAGTTTTGGAAAAACTCATTAATTACCAGTGTGCACCGTTTGCGTTGCTTTATTCGCTAGAGCTTTTCTTTTTCCAAAATATGCGATTTTTAAGGCTTTTCGAACTGATTGGTATTACTTGCAGCTGTGCGAGCCAGCTCTGCCATTTTCTAACCGTTCTGAGTAATTCATCGCTGATTTTCATGGTGACGCATTTGGGCCCATAACAGTTGTTCGTGATCTGACCTTACGTCAATGGCTGGAAGTCATTGATACTTTGTCCTCTGACGGCAACTGGATGTCTGCATCACCCACACTAAAAATGTTACAAAAAATTCTGTCACATTCCGAAAAAACGACGACACGTGTTGAAAATGGCTTTACCTTAGGTCAATGACCCGGAAAATCCCAAAAATCTAAGATGGCAGATTCGTTTCATCTATCAGTATGTCTAATCTCTGAAAAATTTATTGTCACATCATGTTTTCCGAAAAGTTACAGGGCACGAATTGTTTGGACATAGGTTCACTTGACTTAACTTAGGTCAGACGCTTGACTTGACCTGAGGTCTAAATATTGACACAAGGCGTAAAAATGACAAAGCAAAAGGTACATAAAGTTTCGTGGCGCTGCGTTTGTTCGTTCTCTCGTAATATTTGAAAAACCTTGGTAGGACGATCAACCGCCACCCCATACCCACTCGAGGACGGATTTAAAAAAACAAATGTAGTCAACTTTTTCGTTACTTTTGTTTTCAAATTATTAATATCTTTTTCTAGTCCTATTTTCAAAATTTCTCTCCTTTTGTAGTTCACGTAATGTCGAGTCGACAGCTGTTTCTCTGCTATCGAATCGGACGAGTAGTTCTCGAGGTCTCAGGAAAGGTGGGACCGCGTAAGTCCCCGCCCCCGTGCCAGAATGCATTCATGCGTCATGGGTACGAGAATAGGGTTAACGTCGTCACCATGTTGTCAGAGCAACGTCCATACTACGTCGCAACGACGTTCCTACGATGTCCGCCCAATGTTTGTACGACGCCTAACGTGATTATAACGTCGGCACAACGCCCACACTGCGTCATTGTGACATTTCCAAAACATGCGCGCAGCTTAACCAGCTCATTCCCAGGTGTCCGAATCGCCCTTCGTTTAACCGGAGGGGGGGGGGCTGGCTAGCTGTCGAGAACCCCGCCATGACTTCGAGGACTAAGAGAGCTACGAAGATGAGAGTGGCACCAATCGAAAGGTCGTCAATGTTTATGAAGAATGAACGCATATTTATTGGCACTCAGTTATTATTTTCGGGCCAGGAGGTCAAGCAATGACATAACGTCCAAAACTTGTGGGCAACAAAAGCAAATATTACCGTACTATAAACTGGTCTTGAGTATTGAACAGTCTCAGAATAACCAAAAATGTTTTATCATTGTCAGAAAGTAATTTGCTTTTTCTCAGGTCATTTCTCAGGGTTAGGTCAACAGTCCTTGGAACATAACACTGATGTATGTCGAAACTGGCACCAAGCACAGTTACTTCAAGTATACGTTTTGCAATCACTATTGCAAATGTTTGGTCAGATATGGTAACTTTTATCACGAAAAGATTAATATAGCTCAGCTAAGGTCATACCAGTCCAACTAAGGCCAGATCTTACAGCTCTTAGGTCTTGTGATCGGCTGAAGGTACAAATGTCAAACAACGCCCTTTTCATTTCATTCATTCATTCATCCCTATAATCATGCCAATGTCTTGTTGAATGACATGGAAGTCAAGGGCATGGAAGTTAGGCTATGTTGAGGGCGACAGCATGCAAAATGTGTCTGTCTCGTTCGAAAAATCGCGGTGCCACAAAACAAAACGAAGTACTGAAACACGCCCGAGATCATGCAAACAGCGCGAAGTCTGTATCACAAGAGCTCTTGCGGTCAGTACAGTCATGCAAGGTCAGCCTAGGTCCAATGAATAATCGTTTACATCTCAGACACAAATCCACGGAAAGATATGAAACCATCTCAATACGTCGTCTCAAAACATTTTCATGAACTTTTACGGCGTCGGAAGCGACAGATGATCTTTAAATGAATCACGGCCGCAGCGATCTTTAAAAAATCCCCCAAAATTTTGGAGTGTGTTTGTTCCCAAGGTCCTATTTTCGCAATTTTTGGGATCCGGAATTGGAGACCTCGTTGAAACACACTGAATGACATTCGTCCCATCAACAATGGACAAATGAATCTCGAGATCTCTGGGGGGGGGGGGCAGAATTGGTAATCTTTACCTTTCGGCCAATGCATATTTCGAAGGTGCAAAAGTGGCAACGGCTCATAGCATGTTTGTGTTTGGGTCCTCACTTCTGCGTAGGCAAAAAATAATGTGTCAGCCGAAAGATGTTTCGGCCAATGAATATTTTTTTTCGGGGACGCAGAAGTGGTAACTCGAATCGCATGGACAATGCAGCCTGTCCTCCAAGTTAAAAATGACTTATCCTAACCGAACCAAAAACCTACAGTATGGTTGCAGGGGTTGCCCTAGATGGGCATGTAAATCTGATTTTTGGTTAGGTTGAATGTACCTGTTTTTTGGTTTGGTTAACTCGTATTGGCTGAAGACAAACATGACTCAGCTGAATCAAAATGCAAGACTTACCTAGCCAGGTCAGTTTACACACCCAGTAAGGGCCAGTGCTTAGAAAAATACCTGAATGGGCGATATTGTCCATGCAATTTGCACTTCCACTTCCGCGTCTGCAAAAAATACGCATAAGCGTCGGCCGAAAGGTAAAGATTGCCGCAGATCTGCCCCCCCCCCCGCAGGCTAATGTAAATCTTACTGCTTGCACGGAATATGGTTAACGCAAATAATCCAAGCAATAGTCGACAAGCTTCATAATTATACTTCACTACTGACAACTTATTGTGCACATTCTGTTCTCACTTGGAAATATTGTAAATAATGTTTCTTCTTGATATGTGCCTTTAGGTCTGAAAGGCTACTCTTGTGACCTTGATTATAACCTCTTTCGGTCGGCACAGGACACACGTAAAGATGACGTTTATTTCCCTCCTCCTTCTTAAACTCAAAGTACGTTTCTAGATGTGGCCATGGGTGACACAGACCGGGTTCGTCCTCTGTCTCCGAAGCTGAGGCACCGTCGGAATCGGAGTCAGGGTTTTCAACCTCCAGTGGCGGCGTAAGGAGGCCTTGATGGGACATTTCAGTGTCAAGTAATTAAAATTTCAGGCCTTTTGGGAGTCAGGAATCAATCACCACTCCATCGCCCCATGGACATCACAGATCCAACGCTATGGCGGCAGTAATCACGTGCTCTATAATCTTGTGTGATCTTGGCGGGGAACCGTGTGGCGGCGGTAAGCAAGCCGTGACTGACTTGAGATAACATTGGAAACTGCCGTCAGCTGGCTGTTCCAGCATAAATGGAGCTTTGTAGCTTTGTAGTCTTTTAGCCTGAAAACGATGATTGGTTAATTTATCATTGTAAATCACAGCAAACTTACGCATAATTCAATACTTTGGTCCCAAAAAAAACAAAGTCAGCGGGCCTTTATTCCGAGCCATTGCTGCCAGCTTGCCGTCAACGTTTATCAGCTGACGAATATTGTCAACAAGTCGACTCCGCGATTGTCAGCTGAGTGCGTGCCCAGCCCTGTTTGTATCGACGAACGCTATTGGGTGTTGGCTATTAAAGCAGCCAATAGCGTGTGCCGATGCAAATAAAGCTGGGCGGTGACTGTAAGGAGTTTAAAAAGTAACGGAGTCACGGAGTAACGGACCAAAAAGTAACGGAGTAACGGACCACCAAAGCAACTTCCGTTACTCGGTCCGTTACAGCAGAATAACAGTAACTGGTCCGTTACTCCGTTACTCAAAAAAGTAACGGAGTAACGGAGTAACGGACCAGTGCCCACCTGTGCTGGTAAAGTGTGTTTAGGCCAAGGTTTGTCAGAAATGACATTAAGAACAGTCACTACGTTTCTTGGATTCATCTTGGAAGGTTCAGGATTTCCAGGCAAAAAAAACACGGAGTGATTCTTCCGCCGTGTTAAACGCCATTGCGCGGTCGGACCGGCGGGCCGCTGGGGGTTTCGTGGCGTCACAACCAATCGCACGCCGTTTCAGCCGGGTGCCACTTTGAGGACTGAAAAGAGCAATTTCCGTTGCCATTTTTTTCACTTCTGGCGACGAATTTGGAATCAGGGGATCGGAATTAAACAGATAGCACGAAAAACAAGACAGTGTATCTAGAGGCCCCAACTCTATAGGGACGTCCCCACAACGAAGCCTTACCTTGCATACAATGTCGCCTGGCGACGCCCTTACAATGTTGTCACGAAGTCATAGACCATATTGCAGTGACAGCGCCGCTGCATTATTCAGTGGCGGGGGCAAACAATGCGTTCAAGTCCTTGCTTTCCTTGTGCTGCCGTTGGGATAGTGTTAAATTATCTTCGGGGGAGGGGGGTTCTCCCATTGTCCCCATGGCGCTGCCAGTACAACGTTGTGATGAGATATGTAGGAGTTTAACTTTTATGTTGTGACGGCGTAATGCAAGAACTTTGCCTGTACTAAAACGGCATCGTGACGACTGTGCCACAACGTCATGTCGTTAACCAGGATACCCCTATAATTAATCCGCCCCCGACTGGGGGGGGGGGGGCTGTTGACAGCCCCCCCCCTGAGGTTTTTCTGGGATTGCGAGAGCAAAACAAACACAGAGCCACGAAACTTTGTGCACCTTTTGCTTCATCATTATCTTGTGTCAAAATTTTGACCTCAGGTCAGGTCAGGTGCCTGACCTAGGTCAGGTCAAACGGACCTATGTCGAAAAAAGTTTAGCGCCTTTAACTTCTTCGGAAAACAAGATATCTCAATAATAATACAATAATACAATAATACAGGAATTGGTGACCTGACAGGATAGATGCAACAAATCTCCTATCTCAGATTTTTCGGAACTTTCCGGGTCATTGACCAAAGGTCAAACCCATTTTTAAACCATGTCGTTTTCTCGGGAATTGACGGAATATTTTATAACATTTTTAGTGTGGAGTGAAGCAGACATCTGGTTCCCGTCATTGGGCAAAGTATCAATGACTTCCAACCATTGACCTGAGGTCAGGTCACGAATAACTGTAGTGAGCCAAAATGCACCACCGTCAAAATCGGCGAGGAACTACTCAGAATGGTTAGAAAATGGCAGAACTGGCTTGCACAGACGGAAATAATGCCAGGAACCTCAAAAAATTGAAAAAGTAGCATATTGTGACAATAAACAGGCTCTCGCGAACTAAGCTCCGCCAATTGTGTAGATTGGTAACTAACGATTTTCCCAAAATTTAAGCATGGAAAACCATCAGAGAACCAATAAGATGAATAAAATTTCCATGGATAGGCTTTTTTCGCTAAAAGAAAGGAACGCTAAAATTAGTTCCCGTCAATTTGTTACCGCATACGGCAGTGGCGCACGCCGACAGCTGGCGCGAGAAATACCGTGTATTTAACTCGACTTTTCGGCGTATATATTTAACAAAGCTGAGAAATAAGATGTGTGTCGGCATTTGCAGACCTTTACTTGTGCGCTGGTGCCTTTATTTATGCGTTATTAGTCATAGTCCTTGAGATTCAGGCCATTTCTCGGTCTCATGCAGTCGACTATGAGAAAAGATATATAGGGCGTAAATTGCTTACATATTATCTAAAACTAAAAATGAGACCAGTTTCGAGCTCCACTCGTCACAAGCTTTCCAACGGTGTGCTTATTTTTATTGTGCGACCAACCGTTTGCGAGTTAGAGGGGGCGGCCAACAGCCCCCCCCCCCCAGTCGCGCACGATCTTAACGGACCGAAGGTTGTGCGCGGGTTAAGCCTATACAAGCGACCAGACCCATAGATAGCAGCAGGGGTGGAACTTGCTATGCTTTTGGTGGTGCCTTGTCCCCACTATTTTTGATTTGGGCCCCAACGACTTGATTTTGTCCCTAATTCACTGAAAAAGGAAAGTAATTAACGACTGCAGAACATATATGATATAGTACACGCTTTCGATACCGGAAGGTTAACTTAAATAAAAGACCAGGTATAAATCGCTGAATGTATATCAGGGGTGCTGGAACCGGGGTGCAAGGGGGGGGGCAGCTGTTCCCCAGCTTTGGGCAGCATTTAACATTAACCTTACGGCACTGAATGGGAAAAATCAGGTAAAAATCATGTTTGCTCCCCTCCCCCCTCATCTCCACAGAGTTTCCACCGCTTCTGATATAGACTGCCAAAATCTCACTTCTCGTTGTACGAGGAGTGGACTTGGTCTCGGCCATGAAAGCTCTGGCCTTCTTAGAGCCACATTTTGTCAGTGCGCTTTTCGCTGTAAAACTTAGACCAAATAAACGAGTTTTCCGAACCCGAAAATATAGTGGACGAATACGATAAGTTTTTTCTTATATTTAAAGGTGGTAGAACTTGTAAGGCATAGCTGGGGCCCACCAGCACTCTCAAAAACCCTACTAATGGATAACAGCATTAACCTTAAGTGATGTAATTTACTTATGGGTTGCGGAAATGAAGTAACGATATATATATATATATATATATATATATATATATATATATATATGGTGTTTTTTTCTCCGAGATGGTTATTAGTGGTAGGGAAAGGGAAGCACACTTGTCCCACTATGATGATTCCTTATCTCATTATTAAATTGATGTAACAGGAAGTAATTTTTCGAATCACAACTATCCGATTATACAGATAACTTTTCATCTTCTGAGAAAGGTTGTCAGTAAAAACTCTATGTCAAAAAACGGCCTAATGCAGTTAAATCCACTGATATTGAATCCACGTTTGACCAAATTGGGCCATAGCAAAGTAATCTGTCCGATCCCCTTAAAATTTAGTGCAGATAATGGGATATCACGAAATCGACTATACCGAAACTCCATTTTGGACTTAAGTCCGACTTCGGCTAGATTTAGGGTAGTTTTTGGTCAAGCTGAAAATTCCCGATCTTCTGGACAGCATGAAACAGAATATGAAGAATTATTCAATACACTCATGCTTATCACCAGAAAACTTTAAACCGGAGGCACCCTCACCAAAGATGAAGGCACTTTTTTGGTGAGGGTACTAAAGGAGATACCTTTCTTTGATGGGGGTTTATCTGCTTCTGTCCTGCCGGAAATTCGCACTTAACTCGCGCGCTGGTGAACCTCAGAATAACGCGCACTGATGGAGTCGGGGCATATTTTGCTCCCTCGCTATCCTGTGATCTACTTTGTCAGAAGAAAGCTTGCACAGTGAACATACATCATTCGGCTTAGGTCACGTCTGTTAACCCTATTCCCGGCAGGGGGGCTGAATCCGCCCCCCTCGGGTTTTTTGCTTGCCAATTCCAGGATTTTTAACGCAGCTTCACCAAATTTGGTGCCTTTTTCTAGCTATTCTTCCTACATGCCGTGACAAAATTTCAAAATTTTATTTTGCTCAGGGGCGGAGCCAAGCAACGTTTTTGGGAGGCACCTCATGCCATTTTTGGCCATGTTGAGGGTATGTATGTATGTATTGAAGGCGTCCACGACGTGGCTATTCTGCCCTCTCGTCAAAATTACAAAAACGATGATACACAGTCACTTGTCAGGCGAAGTAAAACGCACTCATTTGAATACGAACGGCAGTCACGGTGTCAGATGTTTCAAATGTTTTAAGAATGATGCGCGTGAGGCGGCATTCGAGACTGCCGGAGGCAGGCGGTTCCAAGCCACTGCGGCTCGGTAGGAGAAGAGCCGCTGGGTCGCCGCCAGCCGCACGCGAGGCAGGTGTATGGCACTTGTGCCAATAGCAACCGCGCGGGTGCGGCGGTTGCTAATTTCTTTTTATAAAAATGAAGTTCGCGTCATGGCCAATCGATTGCCGTTTGTTGCGATGAAATCGGATGTGTAGTTCTCAAGATCTCAGGGGGGGGCCGAATCCGCCCCCCCCCCCTCTGCCGGGAATCGACCATACCGTCTAGCCCTCAGGGAATAGGGTTAAGGCCAAGCGAATGAACTGTCGTATTGAACTGGTATCTTCCTCCAAAGCTATCGGGCCAATAGCAACAAAATTTTCTAGAGCTGTAGTTCATGTTATGGCCTTGCATTCCGCGAAGCGAGGTTGTCCTAAGTCAGGTCAAGCAAGATCATCCGAAGTCAACATCTGAAAATACTGCATTTCGTCGAAATCGATCATAATACAATGCAGTGGGTTGTTAGTGGGTAATATGCCCTTGTATAGACTTGTATGCATTATATAGTTATTTTCCTTATTATACACCTTCGTGTACGTTAAGTGACTTACATACGTCATCTGAAGCCATCCAAGGCCTTCCGAGGCCATCCGGGGTCAATAACATGCATCATCTCAAAATGCCTTTGAGATCGTTTGGGTGGATCTGGAGAAAAATAAGTAATTCTTTATTTGCACTAACTGGCCCTGGATACCTCAGTGAACATCACCTAGATACGCAGAATAATGCCCTTCCCTCGGTCCGACAAGCGTGGCGCCGTTCGCCGCTGAGCAAGGATTGGCCGCGCGACCGGCCTCTCGACTTCGCAGCGCTGTAGTGACAAAAGTTCCCGAACAACGTTTAAATTTAAAACGGTAAAAGATTATAAGCTCAGCAGGATACAGGCAAAATTATCATTATATATAATTATATTATTATATTATACGGCCTAGCTTTATTGCCGCAGACCAGGGGCGCAGGCAGGATGTTCTTAAGGGGGAGGGGGGCGGAGCTAACCGTGAATCGAAATCATACGAAAGCCGCTTGATGAAAAGACGATGAAAATGGTTTTCGCAAAAAAATGCGTGCCTAAGTGGGGCCGGGCCCCCGGATCCCCCTTGGCTGCGCCTGTGCCGCGGACATGATCCACAGAGGAACATGAGGGGTCGGCAGTTCTTGCGCCCATCATTGCCAGGTTAAATCTTTTGATCGGCGGCATCGGCTGCGCGGTCGACAAGTGCGCCTGGGTACAACAAAGATACGACGAGCAGAGACGGGGACGAACGCAACCGTATCTTCTTCTGAGGGTGTGCTCATTCCACAATGACTGTACCGAGCAACAACGACCTGCTTTAATATTGCAGCAGAAAGTTAATATGTTAGATGTAGCTGAGGAAGCGGGTCCTGCGTCAGAGGAAAGCAAAATTGTTGAAGGTTTCAAGAGTCTGACCTCAACGTTGTCACCGATACTTGAGAGCATGGGTGACATCAAAAGAAGGCTCTTGCCGTTGTGCTCTGCTTTTCTTGTGACTTCGTAATCCATATCGTTTAATTTTACCCTTTGTGGGACTGAGAGTCATGACAAATCCCTCCGGTTTTCTGAAGCCAGTCAAAAAATGAAAAGGCGCAGAGATGCAAGACTTTGGACGCCTGTTCATGCATTACTTTTAAACTTTGTGTCAATTTTAAATCCATGGTCACCTCAGCTGACTGACCTAGAACAGGCCAAGTAAGATCATGCTCCAAAAAAGGAACTGATTTAACATGTTATGAAATATTTTATTTTACATGAAACGTGGCATATTGACAGAACATGACAAATGTAACAATTTTGCTATCCCGATTTTGTAAAAATTTGCAGTTCATTGATCTAAAGTTAGCTGAACTTTCGGCCTTTTTTGTTTGCCGTTGAGATTGTGGGAATGGTTCGACTTTGAAGGTTTGACTTTGAAGTTTGGATGTACACTTGGTAGGGGAAGCTGCCGACTTTGCGCTGCCTTTTCGAAAAAGGGGGACTGTGACTATGATATGGCAAACATTCTCCCATTTCTTTCTCATATATCTTCTCTGGTCTTTTGATCACCGTAATATCTGGTGTTTGAGTACTTCGGTCTTTGTCTACTATTTTTTTTATTTAATATCCAGTAAGGCACTGCAAAAGGCGCAATTAAGGCAGCCAGCCATATGTGCGCTACATGATGTGCCTAATTGCGCCACCATAGATATGATATGGAGTTCCAGTTACTTCTGCGACAGCAAAGAAAACAATACACCACTATTTGGTATATTTGGGCAGTTTCACGTATTGTTCCTTCTAATTCCTTCATATGTGTCCTGCATCTTCCCTCTTCTTCCTTTTGTTCTATATACCGCCATTCGCTCTTTCTCTTCGCTATGCACATGGCTTTAACACCCACCCTAAGTGCACCATCTCTTTACTGCAACACACGCGCGACATCGTTGTTCATAAAAGTCAATGGAGCGCAACGTTATGAGGGCGAAATGCCGACAAGGAACAAAAACGAACATGCCTTCTTTGGTTGTGGCTGCCCGGCCACCCTCCTATGAACATGTTTCTTTGGGAGTGGCTGCCCTGCCGAATTCAGCGACAAAAGTCGCACACGTAGCCCTGAGATGTTCCAGCACCGGCCGTGCGTTCCCTGTGGCTCCACTTCTTGCACTTGGTGCTACAATGCCTTCGCCACACATCATACACGTGTCGTCTCGCTGTTGGACTCATTTATTTCCTTGCTCTTCTACTCTTTATTTTTTCCTCGAGGCTTTGCCTTGCCCCTGCTCTTCTCTTTTTCCCTTTTTCATTTTTCAGTACTCTAGCTTTCATGGGCGAACTAGACAGCATTTCAGACCTCTAGCAGCAACGTTTACGTTTTTTTCTCCATCTCACTTAGTTTCCGCGGTGCCGGGAACTGCTCGATGTCCGCATCTGTTGCAGACCTATCCCCATCTGCTGTCGCCTCCATCAGTGTGTCAGTGATGACACTGACCAACTCTGTGTCAAGTGACCAGCTCTGTGTCAGGGCTTCACAGATTTACCGGGCTCTCCTGAGCGGGCAGCTGGCACGCATGTGGCTGTCTCGAGCCGCAATTAACCTCGCTGCCGGTCGCAGTGCTGTCTGAGCCTATGTTATGAGGGGCTGGGCTGCGTGAAGTCGGGCCAAGATGTGCGGAGCTGACCTGGTATCGCGCTGTGATGCCTTCAGTTCTGGTGAGATCGCCTGCTCGGCGTCCCTCGGCACCCAAACGTTCTCCACATGCCGGAAGTCATAATCCCCAAATGGGCAAATGAAGGGAGGTATGGGCCCCGTAGCCCTGAACGCACTCCCTGCTCTTTCAGCCGAGGCAACCTTAAGGAAGGCCTGACCGGTGATTTCTGCCATCTCATACTGTGTGATGCGCTGACCGGGGTGGGCCCGCATCCACTGAAGGGACAGCTCGGCCGTCTCGGCCTGGTATGCGCTGAAGAACCTCACGTCCAGGGGCTGGATCCTGTGGGACGTGTGTGGTGGGATACTGACCATGTGGATTTGGTTAGCTCTGGCGGACTCCCATATTTCTGCGGAGATGTGGGACTAGTGATTGTCCAGTATTAGGACATCCTGCCCTCACGTGCCCCACTCATGCACTGGAAGTGCCTTAGCCAGGCCAGGAACGTGTCAGCCGCCCATCCTTTGACTGAGACGGTGAAGATCGTCCCCGGAGCCGCCCCACGCTGGAGCTGCTGACTGAGGCGTTTGCGCGGGAAGATTATTTGGGGCGAGAGATGCACACCTGACGCTGACATGCAATGAGTGGTGGTTATGTTTATTCCCCTCTCCGCAGAGGCCACTGTTCCAATGCGGCGTGCTCCCTTCGGTGACATGACCTTGGGTGGGCGTGGCACCGTGGTGTTTTTAGTTTCGTCGACGTTGTGCACTCGTGGTGCACCGGATTTGTACTTGTCGTTATGTTCATAGAGCAGACCGTAGACCCGCTCCACAGGATCCTTTCTGAAGCCAAGAAGGCGATTGATGCTGATGGATTCTGGCGTTCTCGGGGTGATGTCAGGGTGACGCTTTCGGACCAGCCGCATCCACTTCGTTCCGGCCATTCCTTCACTGTCCTTCAACCCGTGATTCACTCCCTTCATGTTACCAACGTTAAACACAATGCTGCGGATCTCAGTCTCGGTAAGTCCGTAGAACCTGGCGCTCATCTCCCAGATGCCGGTAACTATCTGTTCCTCACATTCTTCATCGACAATCCTGCGCGAGCCCCTCTTCTGGGCACAAGGTGAGCACCCTGATTTACTTCTGATACGATTGGAAACATGATCTTGAAGCGTTTTACTTGGTATTCTGGAAGACGAGGGATTGAGGTGCCTATGGGATCATGTGGCGAAAAGAGAAAGGAAACGGGAGACTGGATTCAGTGTGAGAGCGCGTCATGATAGAAAAAAATAGAAAAAGAATCAGTCGAACAAGTGGAGTCGCTCACTAAAGTAACTGAAACTGCTACATGCACTAACCCAAACTTCAGAGATGTTTTCTTGACAGACATTCCACTCGCCACGTTGTTCCTTGCTTCAGTCAAACCTCTTATGGTCCAGGATGGTTTAACCCCATTCCCGGCAAGGGGAGGCTGAATCCGCCCCCTCGGGTTTTTGGTTGCCAATTCCAGGGTTTTTGACGAAGCTCTACGAAACTTGGTGACCTTTCCTAGCTATTCCTTCTACGGATTGTGACAAAATTTCAAAGTTCTTTTTTGCTCAGGGGCGGAACCAGGCAACGTTTCTGGTCCTGTCGAGGGTAAAAGGAAAATGGCTGCCAAAAGTAGTGTGTTTAAAATAGACCTTAAAACTTTATACGGATGTATAGGTGAATAGTTGGGCAACATACGAGTATAATTTTGTTTGTCTGAGGTCATTTTACAAAGTCAGGCCACGGTCAAAAGTCAAAATTAGCTTTTAGAGTAATAATTTCAACGCCAGTTTTTCAAATATCAAACACGAAATATTTATGACGTAAAAGGGTGCCCTCTACTCGTGTACCAAGTTTCAGCTTGATATCAGGTCAGGGCACGGAGCTATGACCTAAAATGTCAGTGCGCTTGCCGTACATCACAATAGCCGTAAAATGGAATTCCTGAAATAGAGTGGACTGAAATGATTGAAAACGTTTTCAGATAATGTTAAAGGCACTCGAGATCATTCCAAGTGACTCCAAGGTCACTGGAGATCATTTATGGTCAAAGGCCATAAGTTGATCTGAAGAACATGTGACCAGGACAGTTCCCTCCTTCTTCATGTCCCTGATGCCGCCTATGGTGACATTATACAAATATTGTAATACCATTTGTACTTCTTCAGCATAACATGACTAGCAGAAACCAAAAAATGCTTTTATCTTTTTTGTTCATTCAGTTGTTGAAAAAATAATCCCTCTATTGTTGAAACACTGAACGCCTACGAACTTTCTCATAATCTGAAATGTGTGTACCAATGGTAAAAGTCGCACCAATTATCTCTCTATTCATTCCAGTTTCATCGAAATCTGTCAATAAACAACGGAGTTATAAAAAGTCCAAAAATACCCCCATTTTGACATTTTTCTCTGTATCCACCCCTTTCATAATTTTGAAAACTTCTTTTTTAAAAGCGCAGTTTACGTCATGGCAAATCGACTGCCGTTTATTGCGATGAAGTCGGAAGTGTAGTAGTAGTAGATTTCGAGATCTCAGGGGGGGGGGGCGAATCCGCCCCCTGCCGAGAATCGGCCATACCGTCTATCCCTCCGGGAATAGGGTTAACCATCTTTCGGTGTTGAACCACGCGATCTGTGAGCTCTGGAAGAAGACAACATTCGCTGCCTTAGAATGAAAGACTCACAGTTGTAACTAGCCAACACTTATCCATCGTAGACCCAAACCCACTCGTAGCAATGCCAAAATGCATCTTATGCGATGTGGGATGGGCTGCCTCACAGAACGGTAAGAGGTCCCTGGAGCCCGGCACGGCGCTGGGCAGACCCGAAGGAGGGGGCTACATTGTCGCGTGCTTGGTAGACGATATGTTTGGTCTCTTTTGGTCCGAAAACGTTTCGCTCTTGAGCGGCCCCTCTAAATAAATTTGCCGATGTTTGAAACAAAAGTTTTCCCCGCACGATCCATTGCAGCCCGTGGGTGTCACCATGATTCTCGTCCTGATACTTGACTGACTCTCGTAGTATACTTACCTGACTCTCGTAGATACTTGGGGCTGCGATTCCATGATGAATGATATAACGCGATATTTTACATAAGTTTGCTCGGTCCGCATTGTCGCAGGATGCTGAACAGGCTCCTTGGGGGTAGGGGCTACAGCTCCCTCCCCCCCATGAGGGTTCTGGTGATGTTTCTGCCTCACTCACAAAGAACCCTCTCTACAGCCGAAATCTGCCGCTGGTTCCGTCCTTAAATACGCCCCAGACACATACGAAACGCTAGGACAACCATCAGTACATGATTATATGATCCTGCCCCAATTGCGCCACTGGCGCAATAAGGCCCGATAAATAGTGGCGCTAATAGGACAATAAGCTCCACTGTAACAAAACTCTCCGCAGACAAAAACTGCGCTCTCGTATCATCTCCATTCTGATCACATTTAAATCAGAATTCCACGACGGATGCATAGCTTAGGATCACATTTGGTTCACGTCATTGATAACACCGTTATACAAGGATATCACAAGTCAGCAAATTATTTCAAACTTGTATTAAAACGTCGCGGACCTACAGCACGTCTGCACCACTACCGGGGAGGAAAAAAAGAGGTCAAATCTACAATGATGCCGTCTCTCTAAAAAAATATTGCTGATCTGGCAATCAGCTGTCGCAACTAGGAGATAATGGGGAGTGCCGCATTTAGGCAGGATGGCGCTCATTGGGCAGTTTCCCCTACTTCTCACGTCATTTGCACACGTAATTATATACCTAGACCGATGACTTCGGATCAGGTCACGTTTCATCCCGACATTAGCGACCCAAAACCGAGTACAGCTATTTGGTTTACAGATTTGAAACGTGTATTGGTTGTCAATATGAGTTTGAAAAGTACTAATATATGACAATAACTTATTTGACAAGGGTGACCCAACCCCACGTGGCTCAGGCTGACCTGATCTGATCTTTTGAAATATTATGCTTGTTTTCAGTGCGAGTACACTATTTCCATAAATGATAAGAACTGTACTCATGGATATCTCCTATCCTGCTATGCAGTTTTCCCTGCCTTGGATACTCTTATTTTTGGTCTCCAACATAAAAACCAGTACGTCGCGAAAATAACTCACCGCCAAATATTGAACTTTTGCATTGCGGATGTGCCCGCCGCCCGCCATCTGACTTCCGTGAAAGATGCTTTGGACAGCGGGTTTCATGATGTAGAAGGTATATGACATGATGCGATGTTATAACATTTTATGCCGCATTGTGTTTCGGCTATGATAATGCGGCACATGATACAACAGACGCCAGAAACGCTCAACGTGTAGGGGAAAAGAGGTCAAAGTTTGGGAGAATCCACAGAAATCCATTAGATGACCACAAAAAGCACCTCAACCTGCTTATTGATTCAGCCATCGCCAAGATAGGAGGGCTGAAATTTCCACGAATCACGGGTGACTCTAACCCAGGATACTTCTACGGTAACATCAAAATGCACAAGGCCGGAAATCCAATAAGACCTATCATGTCCTAGATATCGACACCATCGCCTTGGCCAAGTATCTAAACACACTGATACCGGATGGGTTTATTCAGATTTTAAAAGTGGACGAGAGGCGTGGACTGACGGCATCCTTGGACGTCCAGAACCTTTTCACGAACGTTCCCGTCGATCAGACGAAAGACAATCGATGTCATCCTGGATTATGTCTGTCAACATCCAACCCTACCTCGACCCAAAGTTTCAAGAGGGGCTGCTTGCTGACATGCTCAGGACGTGCACCAAGAAGGCCCCCTTCCGATGCCCTGAAGGCAGTGTTTATTATCAGTTTGATTGGGCTGCAATGGGCTCACCTCTTGGCGTGCCCTTTGCAGAAAACTACATGAGCTATGTTGTGCAAAAGGCCTTAACCCGCGCACGACCGTCGGTCCGTCCCGAACACCGGCGACTGGGGGGGGGGGGCAGTTGACTGCCCCCCTCTAACTCACGAACGGTTGGTCGCACGATAAAAATAAGCATACCGTTGGAAAGCCTGTCACGAGTAGAGCTCGAAACTGGTCTCATTTTTAGTTTTAGATAATATGTAAGCCAATTTACGCCCTATATATGTTTTCTCATAGCCGACTGCATGAGACCGAGAAGTGGCCTGAATCTCAAGGACTGTGACTAACAACGCATAGGTAAAGGCACCAGCGCACAAGTAAATGTCCGCAGATGCCGATACACGTCTAATTTCCTCAGATTTGTTCAATATATACGCCGAAACGTTGAGTTAAAGACACCGTCATTCTCCCGTCAGCCGTCAGTGTGCGCCGCGGCCGTATGCGGTACCAAATTGACGGGAACTAATTTTGTCGTTCCTTTATTTTCGCGAAAAAAGACGATCTTTGCCAATTTTATTGATCTTTGTGGTTCTTGTGATGGTTTCTCATGCTTAAATTTTGGAAAAATTGATTAGTTGCCAATCTACAAAGTTGGCGGAGCTTTATTCGCGAGAGCCTGTTTCTTTCCAAAATATGCTACTTTTTCAACCTTTTTGAGGTTCCTGGTATTAATTACGACTGTGCAAGCTAGTTCTGCCATTTTCTACCCATTCTGAGTAATTCATCGTCGATTTTGACGGTGGTCCATTTTGGCCCACTACAGTTATTCGTGACCTGACCTCAGGTCAATGGCTGGAAGTCACTGATACTTTGCCCAATGACGGTAACTAGATGTCTGCTCCACTCCACACTAAAAATGCTACGGAATATTCCGTCAATTTCCGAAAAAAACGGCGACACAAGTTAAAAATGGGCTTGACCTTAGGTCAATGACCCGGAAAATTCCGAAAAATCTGAGATAGCAGATTTGTTGCATTCATCACGATAACTAATCCCTGAAAGTATTACTGAGATATCTTGTTTTGCGAAAAAGTTAGAGGGCGCTAAACTTTTTTTGACATAGGTCTGTTTGACCTGGCCTAGGTCAAACATCTGACCTGACCTGAGGTCAAAATTTTGACACGAGACGTAAAATTGATGGAGCAAAAGGTACACAAAGTTTCGTGTTTCTGTGTTTGTTGGTTCTCTCTCAATCGCAGAAAAACCTCAGGGGGGGCAGCCAACTGCCCCCCCCGGTCGGGGACGGGTTAAATGACATAACAACTAAACCCTTGACCTACTGTCGCTACACTGATGACATCTTTGTCGTCATCAAAGACGAAGAAACGCTTCAGACATTGAAAATGAAGTTGGAACAAATGTAATGTCTTACTTTCACCGTTGAAAACAGCAAACTCCCATTCTCGGACAAAGACACCGACGCCTCTGAAAGACTATTCACCACCAAGGTCTACGGAAAAGCCACCAACAGCGGGCATTGTTTGAATGGACGCAGCAAGTGCCCTGACCGCTACAACAGAAGCGTTTTCAAAGCTTATGTTCATCGCGCCTTCAGACATTGCTCTTCTTGGCAACTTGTTCACCAATAGATGCAAAGAGTCCGAAAATACTGGTGAACAACAACTACTCCCTTACAGATATCGACAACGAAATCAGACTCAAGCTGGACCAGCTGCACTCAGCAGAGAACACGACCGATAACGAACAGAACCCCAACGGCCAAACCTTCCGTCTCTTCTACGAAAACCAGATGTCATCATCGTACTAGAAAGATGAGAAGGTCATCCGCACCATCATCACTGAAAACTGCCAACCCGTTCACTCAGCAGACAAAATTCAACTGATCATCTTTTACAGAAGCCCCAAGGTGTCTGCTCTAGTCATGAAAAACAACCTCTCCAAGGATAAGTCACCTGTGAATGAAACCAATGTAGTGTACCCATTCAATTGCACAACTGGTGACTGTGCGCATCGGCCAAACAGTACCTACATTGGCTATACTACCACGACCCTAGGGAGGAGGATGACAATGCACCTACGAGACGGCGGACCTGAGAGACATCTCAGAGATGCCCACCATGTCACCATCACCAGGGAAACCCTCCTAAACCAAACGACCATACTCACTCGCTGCTCAGAAAAACATAAACTGCAAATACTGGAAGTTGTATACATCATAGATTGTGGTGCTCTTATCAACAGGCAGGCCAACGCCCAGGGTACCCTCTCTCAGTGTAATGGACCCCCGTTTGGAGACAGGGTATGAGACTGTTCAGATTTGTAACGTTATGCTTTTCCACGTAGTCAACCGGAAGTGCCCGAAATTTTAGGGAGCACACGTTGCCAAATAGTTAGCCGAAACACTGTTCAGGTTATTTCGTGTCATTTCATTAGAAACCAACGATCGCGATAAGAAACAACCCTTACCCAGTCATTCCTCACATTTATGATATTTTAATTACGTTGTTAGCCAGACATGTCATATGTATGTATGTATGTATGTGTAATGTGTTGAATATTTACCTGACGATGTTTATGAGAAATGAATGAAACGTTGCGTGATTTTGAAGGATTGTTGTTTTGCCTGGAGAAAAAAGAGTGAAAGCTCGCAGGAAGAAAAGAAACTTACGGAAGAAGACAATGACAACCAACTTCGCTGCCGTATTTAATCAAACTTACGTATATATATGTTTGTTTTGTGGCTACCGCTGTAGGAAAGTTTGCTTTTAACGAGTTTCCCGGAAGACCCCCACAAAGTCGTTATAATTGCGAAATTACCTGTCAAGTGCAGCCAACATTTTAACCACCGGCAGTAAGGTGATGCAACCCTCGCGTGAGGGTTTCCGCGAGTTAACCCAGAATGACCGCTTCGATCATTCTGGAATTTTGCATAGCTGGGTCTTGAACTTTGTAATGTTTTATGTGAAAACATCGACTTATGACCTCTTTCCTCGAGGGCACGTCATGGGGGAATAACGGTACGGCGAGAGTCCTTATGAGGACCGTTGCCATACTGTTTGGTAAGGGGGGTTTCCAAGCTGAAAAAGGTCTATAGTAAATACTTAATACTCTTATCATTTTCATTTCAAACGTGTCGAAATGACCCTATGAAGTTGCACGCTTGGATATTTTGAAAACAGAAGCACATTACCCTTTAATCCCAGCAAATTTTGTCCATATTACAGTTCTTATTCTCCATATATCGCCACTGGAATAAATTTTCCCGAACAAGAGGCCGGTTGCCCAAGCTGCCCCCCCCCCGCTCCCCCTGCAGCGCACGTGCTGTGTTACATATTGTCGGCCATATTGAAGCCACTGCCAGTCACTGTTGCATACGAAGGACAGGTGCTAGACTAGCCTGTTACGTCACCGCCGAAAAGTATACCATGATATACCATCATTTAAAGGATACTGCAAATTAACCTAAAGTAGTATCAATATGTTCCATCCAGGCCAAAGGAGCTAAAAAAGGTTAGGAACGGGCACTTTTGGTGAGCTTATGAGAAAAACGGCGAAGACTCAGTAAAACAGTGGGGCGATGAGTAAAGGGATTGGGAAACAGGTAAATTCCGAGAAACCGATAATTACTATCCATTCTATTTTCCATTGCCTCATCGATGCTTTCGAAGTTTACAACCCACTCAATTTGTTCTTCCTTAAAAAGAAGACGCCTTGGTGTATGCGCATGTTTTGTCTAAATCACTTGTGATAACTGTGATATGTGCGTAGTGCCTGGATCGCGTTATTAGTGAAGCAGACGTTGTCGGAAGGGGTGGGCCCGCAGCTTGTGGAATGTCATTGGATCATTGAGGTTTATCAGGCTTCTGAATCTCTCCGTTGTGGTTCGTTAACGTTTTTACCGCGGGAAATATTACAGGCATACCCCAGCTGGACTCGACGGAAAAGGTACGCCTTCCTTTGGATCTGGAGGTGCTGTACACATTTCCTGTGTTGAAGTATCCAGGCATTCATAAGTAAAACTGGTCAGTTCTGTCCAGGAGAAAGGCATTTATTGGAGGCATTTTCAAGAAATATGATATGTTAATTTGAGAGTTGGGGAACCATTAACTGTCGTGTACATTTGGAGGCGGGAGCACCACTGAAGTGAGTACATCAGAACAGCCACCCAGAAAATGGTTTTATTTCTAATTGCCACTAATGGACTCATCAAATTCCTTGATTCTGATCATACCAAAGCTCTGGTACTATATGTTTCTGCCATTGCAACTAACTATGGTCTGAAATGACATTTCCTTTCCTGATTTAAATAAAAACATCCAAGCTGCTCTTGGTAATGAGACTTATTTTGGAAATGTAAGCTTAAGTGTATTCTTTTCAGCCTTGGCAGCATGGTTCTGTTAATGCTTTGTAACTTCTGGAATGCATTCACTTGGAATGCACTTTTTCATTATCTGCCCAGAACTTACAACTGTAGATCATCAGTTTTCTGGTGTCCAGTGCAGTGGCCAAAAAGTTAATGAAATGCTGTCAGAGCAGCACTTGTGGTTCCATTCAGGTAGATTGGCATGTTTCTGAAAGCTTAAAGCTCCTAGTGCACCAGAGGGAATGGCAGAATGTATGCAAAATAGTTGAGACAAATGTACCATCTTTCAAAGCATATAGAATACAATAGCAGATAGAAAGGCATCATTGTTGCACAGTAAATTTTGATGAGAAAGCTGAAGGAAAGGTGGGGGTAAACAGATCTTTGGACATTGAAGCTGATTTTTAACATAAACTTATGAAAGTGTGTTCATGCTGGAGATGGCTTGGAAAGGTTATGTTAAATTAATTTATCTTTGTGAATGCATTCATGCAAATTTGACATCCATTTTAGCTTGATACAGTCCATTACCTTAGGGCCTAGGACCTCATGGATTTGGGAAAAGTAGGCTGCAAGGGCATCCTGTAGACTCTTGCCCTGTAAAGCTTGTTGTTTTTACTCTGCTTCAATATGGATCTTGTATGTCTGGCCATATTTTCCAGTATATATTCCACTTGGTTTGGCTTTTGAAATTAATTACTGTGTTATTGCTGTTTATACTGAAATGATGTAGCAGATTGTGGAAGATGTAGCAGATAACATTTGTACAAGCAACTAATGATCATTTTATGTTTCACTAATTTTATTGTTGTCTTTTGGCATATACATCATTGTTACATTACATTGAAAAATCAAATAGATATCATTTATCTTATGGTTTAATTGCCTTAATTTGGCTTTGGAAGCCTGCTGCTGTACACTGATAACAAGATTAAGAGCAAAATTCCACCCAATATGCCATGCAACCATTCATTGAGGAAAACCAATGTCCATCATCTTACATTCTTTTTCTTTTGACAAAATTTGCTGTGCTTGCATGCCAGTTTCAATCTCAGTTGTGCTAATGGTCATTAAGCTATTGTTCCAAACAACTTACATGTGTATTTTATTATTGTCTTGATCAGAGTTTTGTTAAAACCATTAACTATGACATTAATCTTTGCTCATGCATGGAAGGGTCTTGAATACCATCCTCAGGTCCTTTGGTTTGATCTCATGGTCATAAACCTTAGGGTGTGGAAGTATAATTTTAAGCTTGCTTTCCAGATATTGTGCAAAAAGAAGAGGTAACATGGAAATCTCAGTACCTGTTAGTACATAATTTTTGTATCTTGTGACTGTGCTTCAAAATCTGGTCATGTTATGTCACTGACTTTTTTTGAACTTAAAGCAAGGCATTTCCAAAAATATTTAAGCATGTGCCAGTGATTGTCAGAAAGATATATTGGCAAACAGATCTGATGTTTTTTCTTGGGGGGAGGGGGAACTATTTGACCTGGCCTAAGAACCCAACTTGTTCTTTGCAAATGTTCTTTTCTTGGGGGGGGGTAGGAATTATTTGACTTGACCTCAGAACAACCATACTGAGAGGCTGTTTTTTGGTCTTTTTGCCCAAAATTACCCTGAACAGAATTCTTTGTTGGGATGAAAGATGGATACAAATCATCTGATACACTGTTTGAATGATGAAACTAACCTGAGGTCAGGTGAGATGGTTACAGAATTGAATGTGTGGCAGAATGGGCACTAAATGCATTTGCCATTCTTTTCTGGTGAGGCATGATAGGTTACATTTCAGTTAATGCTCATGAAGGCATAATTTCAAAGGTCACGTGCCTCTTGGCATGCCATAAAATTTCATGACATGTCTTAAGACAATATGTAGAGTTAGTTTCACATGTTAACTTCTATTTGTTTCTGAGATACAAATAACTATTCATTCGACATTGGTTGACCTTTCATGACTATTTGGCTGTAACAGGTCTTGTGTTAATGACTTCAGGCTGTGTTTATGATGCCAGATGTGTTTCAGTACACCATTTACTTCTGTGGCACCTTTATTGTAAGAGCAGACATACATTTTTTGCCTGCTATCACCCTTGATCTGACCTGACCTGACCCATCCTTAATGTCCACATCATTCAAGAACACCTTAGCATGATGATAGGGATTAAATGACATTGTTTGACATTCTATCCTTTATTCAGCCATGACATCTGAATTGCAGCATCTGACCTTAATTGGGCTGATATGACGTGAGTTGACCTACAGTAATCTTTTCCTGATAGGAGTTACTGTGTCTAACCAAACATTTGCGATGGTGATTCCAAAACATATGCTTTCAGTAACTTTACTTGAGTGCCAGGTTTGACAAATCATTGTTGTATTCCAGTGACTGTTGACCTGACCTGATATGACCTGAGGAGCAGCAAATTACTTTCTGACAATGGCAAAACGCCTCTGGTGGTTTTTGGACTGTTCAGCACTCAAGATCAGTTGAAAGGATTGCCATATTTGTTTTTATTCCCTGCAGACTTTGGTCGTCATGGCATGACATTCTTTGACCTCTTGACCCTAAGGTACTAATTTATTGTGAGTAAATGTTAATTTATTCTTTGTAACAGCTTGATGGATTTTCGATTGATGTCACTTGTTTCTGTAACCCCATTAGTTCTGAAGATCACAGGGCTCATCTTGAGACCCCCCTGCCATAGTAAGCAGAGGGTATTTGGGACACCTGGGAGTGCACAGGTCAAGTGCTTAATAACTGGTGATGGAATGATATCAGTAGTCTTTTACTGTATGATTTGTCCACTAGCAATATTTATTTTTGCCTTCTTATGCAGTTTCATTGCACATTATGCTGTTGAACTAGGCATGTTTTTGTTCTTTCGGAATACAATGGTAAAAATGGTTTTGATGCCTGCTGCTGCCTAATATATTTTGCTGGTAACATGGCAACAGCTACCTCAAATTAAAATTATTCAGGTTCATAACAGTTCGGATTGTCACAAGATAGCCGTATAATAATATATGGTCAGTGCAAGATGGCATTAAATTTGATGCAGCAGTGTTGTCGCGAAACTGTTAATGTAAGAAATCACTTCAAGGAAAACTTGAAGAAAGAAAAAACTTTAATGTAAAAAAAGGATGATTCATATCATGCCTATTGTTTGTGTTAAATGTTCATGTTTTTTTCGTTTTTTTAGACAAACTGCTGTGTAAAAAACCTCCAGACCCCCAAATTTTCCAAATTTGGAGGCCCTCGTACCTTTCTTCCCACTTGTGGTACTATCTGAAACTTCACTGAAAGCAATGTGTTGAGAGTCATGATACAAAATTGAGAGATTAAACTCCTTAAGCATTTGTTGATCTTTAATCAAATATTGAGCAACTAGAGCAGCAAGGCGAATGAAAACAAAACCGCATAGTCTGTCGCGACTTTGGCGTTTACAGCCAGAAAGTCTGCTCCACCTTCTCATTTTCACAACAAGGCAGGTTTTACTTATTTGTCTAAGGTGGCGTGCATGGTTACAAGATGGAGCCGGAAATGGGCGCTCTGTGGGATGTACTTAAATGTTTGACTGGGCTCTCTGAACTGTGTATGGCGCCGGCTGTCGAGATTCTGAGGGTGTCAGTCGATTTCCTGCGGGCCCATAACCTGTTAACACATGTACCCTGTGTCCTTTTGCGATCATTCCAGCCACTGACGTTGTTTAGCGAGCCTTCACAATGGAGCAAGCTGAGCAGGTGGTTGTCATGCGCCATCTTGAACGTGTTTTACATTTCGGATGACTGTATTCCTATTCAGCCACTTACATGAGGCCTGCATTTTCGAAGGCCCGTGTTTTGTGAAGCCAGATAGCCGAGCTGCTGCGGATCTGTTTTGGTGACTCAGCCGCTAGCTCTGTTCCGTTCCCGAGAATTGTGTCGACCCTAGCGCCGGCCGTGCCGTGTTGTTTGTAGGCCGATGTTGGCCGGTGCTGCGCTGGCGGACGGCTCCGGCGCGCGTCGTCGTCTGGGCGTCACCGGGCGCCGGTCGAGCCGCTCATTGCAGTGCGTTTTGTCCGCAGGGAATGCACAGCGTGGTGGACATGCCGCGCTCCGACCAGCCCAAGAAGCGGCGCACGCTGCCCCGCTTCTCGCTGCAGCACCTCATCTTCGGCTCGCCGCGCAAGAGGAAGTCGAGTCGTTCGGCGTCCCGCTCCAGCGCCAATGGTGAGTGAGCCCGATTGACACGGTGGTCGGCCCTGTGGCACGGGGATGGCTGGGTTCGCCCGGCGACCCGTTCGGCAGCCGTCGTTAGGCTGTGCGGGGCCTCATCGGGACCTCGGAACAGTGTCCGTTCCACTGAATGACGATGCAGTTTCGTTCTGTCACGTGACGCTCTCCACCGCCATCCTGATCGCAGAAACTTGTCAGTGGGGGGGGGGGATGAGAATACGCGTAATTGTCGATGCATGCTAAGCTCGCATGATATCAGGAGGGCTTTGGGCGTTGCGTTCATTGAATCGCTCGAGGACGGTATGTAGTAGCGATGCCCCCTTGCTGAGGCGCATCGTTCGCCAGCCCGTTGTCGCGGAGTCGTGGGTCGGCGGCGTGCTGCAAAGCTCTCCGCCGACGACGTGGGACGAAACTCCCCTCAGGAACGATCGATTGTGCCGCGCGCCCCGTGGCGACCGTCCGACGCTGTGGTCTGGACGTCGGCCCGTCCGGCCTTTGTTCGCTCCGACTGACGTCCAGCACTGGCTCGGGAGACTGCGTGGCCGCTGTCTGACGGCAGGCTGGCTTGGTGGCCTGGCTGTGTGTTACCGCTGTCGGACGGTTATCCGGTCTGGTGACCTGCCTTGCCCGCCGTCTGACTGTTGCCCGATCTGTTGACATTTTCTTGCTCGCCGTCTCGCAGTTGCTCGACCTGGGGCCGTTTCCTTGGGCATCTGACGATTGCTCATCGGACTGGCCCCTGATTAACCCTGACCTCCTGTTTCGCCAGGTCAGCCGGACAGGGTCATCTCACTGGAGAGCCTGGCCGTGGCCGGGCCGTCCCACCTGAGCGCCATGGACGCGGTCAGTCAATGGCCGCCCGCCGCCGTCACAACTGGAAACCGCCCCCGACCCCGCCCCCGCCCCCGCCGCCTTCGCGACGACCTCAGAATAACTCATCCAGGCGCGGCGGGAGCTTGCCCCAGCCTCCACTTGGCCCTTGGCTCGCCCGCAGCTAAGATTTTGTCAGTTGTAAACTCGTCCGATCTCCGTGTGGTTGTCGGTTTCAGATAACGTTGATCTGAGGTGCTAAGCATTCTTTGTGTGGACAGATTTTTAAATTATCCTACAGTTTTATTCGGCTGGCCCCCGTCCGACAGTGTGAGGGCTGCAAGAGAAGGTAACTGTACAGTTTTTGCTTGTTTCGGCCTAGCAGCTCGTTTACGTAACGTCAGCTTGTGTAAGTCTGGCGACGTTTTTCTAGCGGACGCTCGAGACGACACAAAACTGCCGCGTGCCGAGGCACATTTGGTCTGAGCAATTCTGTTCTGGCCTGCCGGCTCTGTCGGTTAAACAGTGCGCCCCGTTTGCGGCGCCAGCTGTGGATGACAGGCTGAGGGCCTGGCAGCTCGGCCTTCTGCCCGGGTGTCTGCTGCTGGCTGGCTGCCGGTGACTCCGCCTCCGCTGCAGCCGGCCGAGCGGCAGCTGGCCCGTCGTACCGCTGGAAACCGTGTCTGTTATCCCCGGACCTGACCCTGAACTGCGGTCTGCCGCGGCCGGACGACCGGAAACGCGACGGAAGAGTGTCGAACGTTGCCGGCCTCGTGCTCAGTGTGGCTGGCCCTCCGTGTGTCGCCGCGGATCAGTCAGGACGGGGATGTGCCCCTGGCGCTATTGATTTTCTGTCTAGCCGGCCATCACCTGTCTGACGGCGTGCTGCTGTTCTCAGATCAGCGAGGACGTGACGATCGAGTGTCCGGTGTGCCTGGAGACGCTGCCGGCCGCCAGCTTTCCCCGACTGACCTACTGTTCGCACAAGAGCTGCCGCTCCTGCCTCAAGCAGTACCTGACGATCGAGATCATGGAGTCGCGGGTCCGCATCCTGTGTCCGCAGTGCAATGAGCCGCTCCACCCCACTGGTCAGTGGCGCCCACAGTGGCGGCAGCACCCTCAGCCCAGCCGGGCCGGGCCCTTGCTCACGGTTGGTCTGCGTGTATCATGGGTCTTCTTGGACTTGTTGTGTCACCATTAGCTAGAGTCGCTTTTATGACGAGCTGAAACTATTGAATTTTTTTGTCATGGCTGAAGCTATTATGACATTTTTCTCAAGAAGAAGACGTCAGCACAAAACTGTGATTGCGAAAGCACCGAAGCCGTGTCTTATTAAGTTTCTGTATGGGAAAATGAGGCTCGTTTTAGGGATTGCACAGTTTTGCAGTACGTGAAAAGGACATCAGCCAAAACGTTACACCATTAGCACTGTTTTGCTACTGTGTATGATTTGCAGTGTGTTTTAGCAATGGCCGTTCCCTGAAGAGAAGTTGGACGTGTCGCGGAACATGGGATTAATTTGCGACCGCTCATGTAGGTCATGCTCCGCGCAGATTCTTCTTAGCATTCGAATGACTGCTATGTGCGTACTCTGTCCTTATAACGAATGCTCACCTTATCCCGCCGTGGATGCTTTGCATTTGGTGGGGATCAAATGACGCTTTTTGTGTCGCCGACAGACATAAAGCACATTGTGGATGACCCGCTGCTGATGAACAAGTACGACGAGTTCATGGTGCGGCGAGCGTTGGCCACGGACGCCGACGCCCGCTGGTGCCCGGCGCCAGACTGCGGGTACGTGGGTTATGGGTAGCTGGTGTCAGGCGCGAGACTCCAGTCCAGCAGCTCGTGTGGGCTGCGGGACTGGGTACGTGGGTTAGCAGCTGTTGTTGGCGCCAGACTGCGGGTTTGTGGGTTATGGCTACCTGGCATCTTGTGTCAGGTACGAGCTATACTGGATACTTGTATTATGGGCAGGTCCTGGCCTGTGCTAGGGTTAATGATGACTGCCGTGGGATGTGGGATACAGGTAGCGTTCTGCATATATCTTTGAGCATATCGGTGGCGCTACAAAACAAACAATGAGTTTAAGTTCATGTCCTTCGGAATTTTTTTTCTCCGTTTTCTTTTTGAGAACTTTCAGAGAAGTTGTCTGACTTTGTATGTTTTTTGGCGTCTTTCTCGGAGCGATGCCTTTGGATTCTTATGACGTACCTTGACGTGAGCGTCGCCGACGTCTCGCTCATCGCCGGGCCAGGGTCTGTGAGACGACGCTGTCGCATGTTGTTGCCGAGCCTGGATCGCCTCTGTGACGACTCTGTTTTTACTGCCGGTCGCTGCTCTTGAGACCGGGCGTCGCCCCAGTGACGGCGTTGTCGCTCTCGACGGGCGTCACATCGCCCCTGCCGCGATGGCTGCGCCGTTTATGACGTCAGCGCCCCCTCCCCCGGGTTTTCCCGCTGTGACGACTGATGTCGCTCTCGTCTGTGCCTGCGAATCTGTATAGTCATTTAATTATGTGTTGCATATATCCGTGGGTTCCAAAACACTTGGCTGTTACCACCGCGCCGTCATACAAGTGCAAAAAATAGAATACAGTGGATAGATAAAAGAAATGTCAATAAAAATTACTAAACTAAGGGAACCGGGATCACACAGTAAAATATGGCTGACAAGCAAACGAAGTGTAGCCACCTGATTGAAAGAAACAGCTCTGTGTTGTAGTTTTCCTCGTCGTCGAATTCTCCTCCGCCCATTATTGCAGTTTTCTCGAAAGCATTGGACGGTAAATCACGATTCTAATCCGATTTCTGCCAGTCAACACCCGCATGCTGCCTGTTAAATAACTCGACCATTGAGTGGGTGACTGCCAATTCACATTCGATTTCAGGGTGGCGCCCATGATGCTGCCTCGGCCGCGGTCCGTCTCAGAGCTGGTGTCGTGTGCTGGCAGGTACGCCGTGATCGCGGCCGGCTGCGCCAGCTGCCCACGGCTCGAGTGCGGCCGGCCCGGCTGCAGCGCCTCCTTCTGCTACCACTGCCAGGCCGAGTGGCACCCGAACCAAACCTGCGACACGGCGCGCTCCGAACGGCTGGCGCAGTTCCGCTCCAGCGCCGGACAGCAGTCCCCCACCAGTTCCCTCAGTGGTACGTCTGTAGGTCACAGCAGTCCCCCACCAGCTCCCTCAGCGGTACGTCTGTAGGTCACAGCAGTCCTCCACCAGCTCCCCCGTGGTACGTCTGTAGGTCACAGCAGTCCTCCACCAGCTCCCCCAGTGGTATGTCTGTAGGTCACAGCAGTCCTCCACCAGCTGCCCATTGGTACGTCTGTAGGTCACAGCAGTCCTCCACCAGCTCCCTCAGCGGTACGTCTGTAGGTCACAGCAGTCCTCCACCAGCTCCCCCAGTGGTACGTCTGTAGGTCACAGCAGTCCTCCACCAGCTCCCCCAGTGGTACGTCTGTAGGTCACAGCAGTCCCCCACCAGCTCCCCCAGTGGTACGTCGGTAGGTTACAACATTCCCACCACCAGCTCCCTCAGCGATACGTCTGTAGGTCACAGCACTCCTCCACCAGCTCCCTCGGCGATACGTCTTTAGGTCACAGCAGTCCCCCACCAGTTCCTCCAGTGGTACGTCGGTAGCTTACAACATTTCCACCAGCAGCTCCCCAAGTGGCACGTATTTACGTCGCAGCATGTCCCCACGAGATCCCTGGGTGTTACGCATGAAATCATATCACAGCAACTCCACACGGGCCGTAGAATGGCATGACTTGAACGGGAGAGCTTCCGGAGTATAACGACGCACCTGGTAGCAGTCATTGTAGACTGATAGGCCATGCTATTCTGACATCTGTTCCGATACCTGGCAGTCTGTTCGCCTCGTACTCTGACATCTGTCTTGACGTGCCGCTGTCCCAGGTAGGTTGACACGACATTTGATAGGGGAAATTCTGAAGGCACCGTAGCGAATGCTGCACAATGCTCGATCAGACGTCGGCAAGTCAACCTTCTGGACAGGCCTCGGTCGGCCAACTTTCATTAGCGATTGTGGCGCCCTTCTGTGCTCAATAAGTAGTATATTGTCAGCGGCGATAAAGTCTGTCTGATGGTCGTATTCTTGCGCCACACAAAGCAGTAGGAAAGGTATATGCTTTTTTAGTTGTATGTGCAAGGCATTGCGTTGCGTGTCTTTTATGGGCTTTGTATTTCTGTGTTTTATTTACGTAATAGCCTGTTACAAATTTAACAGGCTGCTGTTTTCATGTGGGACTTTCGTCTCACGCTTTGGTAAACATTAAGTCTTCAGAATCATGCAGCTGCTGCATCAGTGGAATTTTCGTTTGCACTGTTCATAATTTAGTTTTGCAGCACATGACGCAGTACGACTAATGTAGGCCTATTTACGGTTTCGTTCGTTTGCCTGTTGCTGTTGTTTCTGGACGACATGTGGTCTGTGACGGTACGCCGTAGATGAAGTGGCGTATTATCCTGTTTTACAAAGTGCTGTCCACCTGCCACAAAAACCCCAAACACATGTTATACACGTGTATGCGCTGCCCTAGGAATTCGTACTACCTTGCGACACTCCCTTTTGCGCGGAAGTTTTCCCAGGGAAGCCTGCTGGCTGGCATGTGTGAGTGCTGTTCAATTTCTGATGTCTTTTCTGAGATGTCTTGGCACCCCCCCCCCCATGTGCTCTTCGATGTTTTGGCCCAGAGGACGTCTCTCGTACCCAGGTGTGTGCTCGGTTACGTTTTCGTATTAACAAGACAGGAGAGGACGTGCGAACCAAATGGTTCCTTTTTGTGCAGCCCTTTATGGTTCATGTTATATTTTCGATGGCACGTCGCCAATTGAAATCAGCTTGCGTCGGCGAAGTTACTGAATCTCCCTTCCTGCTGTCCGCTACAAGGCTTGTCAACGCGAACATTTTGTTTAGTGATAAATATAGGAGATGCAGTTCCTTCATTGAAATTGGCAGCGTTCGTCCTCCATGGCGCTGCCCGGGTTGCAAATGCTAGTGGGCTTTGGGTTGGGTATTGTTCACTCTTGGTTGGGTCGTTCCTGTCCTGGGCACCTCGCGAGGTGGCTTGCCGCAGCTGCGACGCCGGCTGGTGCTCGGCTCCGAGTTTGAACACCGTCCTGCTTTCCGGATCAGATCAGTTAGTCAGTTGTCGGGTGTGGGTCGCGAAGCGTACCACTAGTGTAATGGAAGTTCGCAAGACTGGACGAAAACGGAAATGGACAAAGTAAAGACAGGCGTAGTGCACGCTACGATACGTCTTGCGTTCTGCCTCGCGACGCGTGAGAAGGGAGGGAGGACAGTTTGGATTTCGCGGGCCGTGCGCGTTTGAGACTGCGCCGGTTTCATCAAATGCCGATGAAATTCCACTGCGTCGTTAAACTGATTCCTCTTTTGTTAGGTTGCTAGGGTGCCGTGATATGCCTTTTTTGTTCCCACGCCTCGCCGAAGAATACAAGTGGTTATGTCGGTCGAATATGAGAGCTTTCTTGGCGCCCTGTGGTATATTGCGCTTGGATAGCTTGGATCATTTTCTCTCAGCGTCAACTCATATTTCGTGATTTAGTGTTCCATCATTCTTTGTATTTGTCGAGGGTTGGCGATTGTGATTGTATTTTTCCTGACATCCTTGTCTTTGGGATTTGACCGCTGCTACTTAATTCCTTTGCGTTTTTTTGCAATACCTGGACACGGTGCCTCATTTGATGAGCGCAGTTATGCGTAGAGACGTCTTACCAGTTGGTCGTGCTGATGAATGTATGTGTGCAGTCAAGCACTGCGTGAAAGCCTTAGGTCCGTTCAGCCCTCTATTTTTACCTGTCACTGTTTGAGATGGGCGATGTGAAGCCGTGACTGACCGGCGCTGCGACACAGCATCACAGTAATCTGCTGCATTTACCTCGACGGCCCATCTCTCAGTCACAGTGGACCGCACTGGCGTTTCGGGGGTGTTCAGGTGGAGCCACTCACTGCGTTTCTTTGGGCCATTACCGTATGTCCGTGGTTTTGGCGTGTCTCAGAGAACTCTTTCGCGAACCAGTTTCCCATTGGCCTGCTTTGAGCGGCGTGAAGCGCACGTGGCGTAGGAGGCGGGTCGCCGGGCGTCTGTGGAGCTGACACTAACTGCCAGGTCCACTCTTAGGTGACAACATCAAGAACTGCCCGCGGTGCCGGATCGTGATCGTGAAGATGGACGACGGCTCGTGCAACCACATGACATGCGGACTGTGCGGTGCAGAATTCTGCTGGCTCTGTATGCAGGAGATATCTGACCTCCACTACCTCAGGTCAGGCCCAACACGCGACACTGTACCTTGTCGAGACCTGCTGGTCCTGCATGCTGCAAATGTTTAACCTCCAGTACTTCGGGTCAGCTCCCTGTTATCAGTCGCACGCCTGTGTGCGCGTTTGAGGACGCCAGCGCTGTCGGCTCGTTCATCCAGCGCAGCGGGGACCGTCTGACGCTTCCCTCCCCTGGCCGCAGCCCGTCCGGCTGCACCTTCTGGGGCAAGAAGCCATGGAGCCGCAAGAAGAAGATCCTGTGGCAGCTGGGCACGCTCGTGGGCGCGCCAGTCGGCGTGGCGCTGCTGGCTGGCATTGCCATGCCAGCGATGATAATCGGTACGGCCTGGGGCGCGGCCACGTCGGCCGAGCGCCGGGCCCCACACGCGCCGGATCCAGCATTCATGGCCGTCGGGTGGCCGCCGGTCCGCTGTTCCCCTGCGACGCCCGATCGCCGGGGGTCCCGTGTGGGGCCGCCCACCGTCGCCGGTGCAGGGGCGCCGGCAGACTTGGCACCACTGTGTTCCGTTTGTTTGTCGTGGGGATGGTCGTCCGGAAAGTTTTGTCGCGAAGATTTACGCTCATGGAAGCTTCCGGGCTTTTACAACGGGTGGGCAGGCGGGTGTGTTCTGCTGTAATCATTTGATGTACCTGGTTGTGTTCAGCGGTGCGGCATTGAAAAACACGAATAAAAGCCCTATATGTTTTTTTTTTTTTTTTTTACCGAATGTTTCGCAGTTTCACGGGCCGTCCGCTTGTGTTTCACGTGTGTTGCGTGCGCGTAACGGCTTGCATTGTATTCCTGTCTCTGACTCCGTGCCTGTGACTGTGTGGGTAACCCGTCCCCGCTTTTCGCCAGGCATCCCAGTGTGGGTGGGCAAGAAGATTCAGACCCGGTACAGGTCGAGCAGCCGTCACCGGCGTAACGCGGCCATAGGCGGCGGGGTGCTTCTGGCGGTGAGTACCGACCGGCGGTGGCCCGCCTTGGTGCCTGACGCCCGACACCCCTCCCCGGCTCGGAGGACTGACGCGAGCCGGTCCGAGCTGCTGGATGTTCGCTCCGATCGCTGACCCTCACACAGTGTCTCTCACTCACTCACTCACTTTCAGTCTCACTCTGCTGCGGGTGACGTTGAGCCGCCTCCAGTGGCGGCCAGGCGGTCTGGAATAATTGGCTCTGCGGCGCCGACTCAGCGGTGTCGGCCTCCGACGGCCCTGGCCGCGCGGCTTTGATCTGATTTACTTCATCGGCCGCTCGGCGCCGGCGGTGACGGCCCTTCAGCGCTGCGGTGTGTGCGAAGCCGGCGGACGGCGGCGTTCGTTGTGAGCGCCACCTGTTGCGATCGAACAGCAGCCGCTCGGGCGGGGGCGGCCCGCTTCGGCGCTGGGGCCCAGGGATCGAACGCGATCGGATGGGAACGCTCCACCGCCGACGTGCGGGACTCAATAACTCTGAGTAGCCGAACTCCGGCGAGGCGACGCCCTTCACTCGTTTGAGTGCAGGCTGAATTACGTCCTCAGTTGGGTTTGGTCCCGGCGGCAGTGTTCAGGTTGAAATGAGAATCTCCTCCAGGAGCCGCTTCGCCCGCTTTTGTGAAGGACAGTTTTCTCCGAACGGTCGTTCTCGCTCTTCTGCGAATAATTGCTTGTCCGCATTACGTCCAAGGGACAGACCATGAGAGGAATCTGGATGATCTTCGAACTCTCAAAAGAATGGACGTTAGTGTCGTGCCGGCTGCGATTCGTTATCATTGGGACGTCCCTCAGCTAAGGACAAAACGAAAGGGCCATCGCTGGCCATTAGGGTCTCGCCGTATTCTGCCCTGAACAAGCTTCGGCAGGAATATGCTGGAATAAATACACGCCATATTTAGTACGTTATATGGGGGAAAATATTGAGGTTTCACTAACCCACAGTATCATGAATTTAACCGCATTTATTATCACTCATTGAAAGAGGACCTGCGTTGAAATATGAGCAGCGTTGTAATTTATTCAAGTGAATGAACCATCGTTTAATGCAGACCGAACCAGTTGGTTCAGGACATTTGGACATCTGACAACGACAAGGTTGTAAGGGTCAGTGGCCTGTGACGAACCGTAGGCTGGCAGACGACATGACAGATTTCCTGCCCTGTAGACCGACGTGACGGTTGACGCTGCGGGTTTCTTCGGTGGTCCTGTCTCGGATTTCTTTCCCCGTATTGACATTCGACGTCCTGAGCCCTCATCGTCTTAAGCCCCAGACACGTTTGTTGCTCACCACTGCTGTAACAGTCCCGCGATGCATGGTGCCGTCTGTGCAGGCGACGCATTTGGCGTTAAACGCTGCCGCATATTGACTGTGTTAGTAAGCATAGCCAGTCTGGGCCGGGCTCCTGTGTGCTGCCAAAGCCCGACCGACAGTCGGGGGACAACTGCCGCCGGCCACCGTAGGGAGGGCACCGCTGTCAGAGCGGGATCGGCCACCAGGGACGCCCAGGCTGGAGGAAGGGGCCTCGCAGCCGGACGGCGGCAGGGACACCGCCGTCCTGTCGGGGGCCGCTCGGCTCCAATCGATGTGGCGCGGGGGCCGCACTGATACCTGGCCGTCCGGGCGCTCGTCCCACGGCCGGCATCGATTTAACAGCGCGCGCCGCCGCTCAATGGCGGCCGACGATGGTCCGGCGGCGCCCACCGGCCGGCGGCGGCGCCGGACACAAGCTGCCGGCTGATTACGGGGGAGGAGCCGCCTGATGAGCCGCGGCCACGGCTCAAAGGCCGCCAGAATAGGCCTAATGCGCCGTGGGAGCGGTCCCGTCATGAGGAGCGACTGTGGGGCGGGCCGCAGAAGAGCGGGTAATGATGTTACGGGAGTGAATGGTCAAAGAATTCATGCTGTGATTGCTTCAGGAAAAAATACTCGTTGGGTTTTTCGATCGTAGAAGGCGTAGTGTCTCCGTGAAGCGCCTCCAGGAGCGGGATGATAATGGCAGGTGGCGGTTGAAGCGTACCGAATCTGGCTGGTGGTGTCACGGAATGGTGATGTACTAGTAGGGTCATGCAGTATCATTGTTTTATATCCTGCTCGCCGAGGATACCTCTGGTCCACCGTGCCGAAATTACAGATCTACTTGCGCATCAGGTCCCTCTGGCGTCGTGACCACCCAGTCGGAGCACCCTTAACCCTCATCCGTATAGGGGAGGGGTTGATGCAACCCCCCTGAGGTTTTCCGAGGACAACTTCGGAACGGTTTGTTTGATCCATCTGAAACTTGTAACTTCTGGGGCATCCTTTCCGCATCTCATGGTGAAAAATCCTCCTTCCTTGCCTTGGTGACGAGCTATGACGTCATGACGGCAACCATGTCAGCCGTTTGCGCGCGCCGACGCGGCCGGTTTACAACGGTCTCAGTTTTGTCTCAGTGTAAGACGGTTGGAGTGCACAAATGCAATGAAATATATATCATTCGACTCCAATTTTATGTTTTTTTAAGACTATACATAGATTTAATTGGCCTTTGCTTGGTACCGGGATTATCGAGGGCGTAAGCTGAGGTCATGAGCTACGGCGGGAAACACGTTTCTTTTTACGTTTGGGAATGCGATAGGAAATGGGTATCGCAAAACAACGTGTATATTCGGATAGCTTGGTGTGTACGGAATCGAATGATATAAATTTGGTGCAGTTTATCTGTTTTCATCAAAAGATGGCGCAATGCAGCGAACACCTCACTTGCTCCGACGGGCGGAACGACGTCGGCCGCGGTGTGATGAGTCTGCAATACCACGGCATGCGTAAAATTAGATTTGGTGTTCGATATCAACTCGAAGAACGCTTTCAGGTATCTGAGTTACGATTTTTAGCTAATCAGACGTCATTCTAGGTCATTGGCTCTGTGTAATCCCGAATGACCTAAGATGGCTGTGGATAAGCTAAGATGACCTTTATGTGTTGTTCGACTATAGTGCTTGTGATTTGAGACGCTACATTTTATTTCATCATCTGTTATTATTTCCAAAAATGTTTCTGCAACTTCAGAAAGCATTTAAGCCGACGACCCCGCACGACAGGGATTGACCTAGTATGACCTGGGTCGGACTTATGGGTAAAATACAATCATGTTGTGTACAAATAGACTCATAATTGATTGACGAACACTAAGATATCCGTTTCGTTTCATCATGGTGTATTCTTTGGCGTGTATTTGCGCTTAAACTCGAAAAAATAGCCACTTCCTGACATTTTTTTATCTTTGACCCAACCTGGGAGGTCATCCGTTGACCTGAGGCCTTAAAAAGAGATGTCACTCGCGAGATCTGGTCACGCGCAACACGCCATTTTTTCCGCGACACTCTAGGACGCACGGCATGGAAATGGCAGGGGGGTCGTACCAACCCCTCCCCTACACGTTCGCGTTATGCAGAAGATCCTATTTGACCTCGGGTCGGGGGCGTTGTGATACAAGGGCCCCGCCGCGCGGTGGACGTTGGAGCGGGTATGGGCTGCCGCCCAGTGTATTATTGTTTTTGTTTTTGTTTTTGTTTTCTTCTGGAGTCAGTTCGATGCGCTGTCTGTCCTGCCGGTGGAGCTGGTGTGGGCTGCCAGTCCGTGTGTTTTTATTTGTTTTTTTTCTGGAGTCAGTTCGACGCGTTATATGTCCTGCCGTCCCCCCCCCCCATTGGACGATACACCAGACGATGATGCGGGTGGGGGGTAGATGTTGCCGCGAGCAGAGACGAGTTGATAATGCTGCCCCGGAAATCAGCGTACGCCGGTGAGGGAAGTGCCGTGTCTCGTGCTGTAAAGAAGTGTGCACTACCAGAAATGCTGAGGGGATCTGGAGTCAAAGAATGTTTGGAAAGTTCGCAGCAGACCGGCAGTTCTTTGGTTTTGTCTTCGTGCTTGTGAATTTGTTCAGCTGCTGTTGGAACCATTGGGTATTAATATGCTTCTGGAGTCAGTGGATATTAAATGGCAAGGTTGGCAGTTTAACCGGACAAAATTCTTTTCTGCTCCTTGTGGGTTAAAAGCGGTTAAAAGAGGGCTGAAATGGTGGAAATTGGCACAAATTGATTTAACACATTAAATGTTTCTAGTGCATTAAGATAGCGTTAATTTTGCGTGTAACTTCTAAATGACTCAATATTGCGCAAAACACAGCAAATAGGGGATCATTTAAATGCAAAACTCACGACATAAAACATCAGTTGGCGTATGGCAGACAGCATACTCTGCCACAATTGACTCCCAACCTGTCAATGTAAGTGTTGTGCATAGGAACGGGGACGGGCAGGGTACAACCATGGAGCAGTATACAGCTGATTCATAGGCAGAATTGTGGCAAGCGAACTTATACCTAAACCTTAACCTTTCTAGCTTTTCTGTTTTAAACCTTAGGAGTATGTTTGAACACAGTTGTCAAACACCAGCCATCACTAAGGTTTAGGGCCGTGTTGCGAAAACGGTCTTCAGTGCCTGTCTCAATGACTAGGTATATGGTTTGCCATATTGCCATGACTGAATACTGCATTTATTAGTACGGTTTGGAACAATTTGTATTTTGTGCCGACTTATGAGCAATCTGTTGCTGATCCGCCAACTCAATGGCCATTAAATACTGTCTTAATGCAGTGTAAAATATGTGTTGAAGTTGTTCTGACGTACCTTTTTTAAGCTAGTTTCAGACGCGTGACTGCACATGTGACACACATCTTGTCTATGATGCAGGTCAGCGATTCAATCGAAACACATTGTGTCCTAGTTCTTCAGTCTTAAGTTTATCATCTCTCATTTTTCGTATATTTCACACGCAAACGAGTTGAAATACTTACCATGCCGTCACTTGTCCTGAAAAAAAACAAAAGGGCTCTTTTTATAATGAAGTTTACGCTGAAATATTTTCTGCCGCTGTTACCATTTCCTGCCACCCCTGTTGTAGTTGGCGGGTGTAACCGTTTTGAACCGGTGGCAGAAATTAATTTCAGCCGGCTGCTGCGAACCCTGATAAATTGATGCTGACATCATTGGGTTAACGTTACCGAATAGAAGGGAAGCGTCACTGAGTAGGTGGAAAATGTTTTTATCCACTCCGTCGTCGCTGAGATTGACTTAAGGTGTACCCAGTGGCAGCATTCAGACGTTGATATGTGGCTACGTCTGCGCTGAGGTACGTGCAGTTGCTTCAAAACTGCGACGATGTGGTCATTAGCCGGTAATCACACCATACCAGTCGTTTGGCGGTATGAATTTCGGCGAAGGACCTCGCCGTTGGGATTTGTACGGATTTGTACGTATTTGTGCGGGTTTGTACGCATTTGTACGCTTCAATCAGTCCCCGGGCTTGCTTTTTCACAGCCTCTTAGCTTCGAGTCGAAACCGATTGTCACTGGTTGTGTGGATCACCAGGTGTAGTGTTGGCCGGCTCGTGAAATGACAGCATGTCACCTCATTGACCGCGACGTGAGCGAGTTGGTGCCGCTCCCCCCCTCCCCTCAGAGCGGGAGCGGTACCGCTCGTCCTCCCGCTGGGATCGGAGGCCGCTGGTAAACGTCGGCCCGTCGCGTCCTGGGCTAATTTGGACGTCACACAAGCGAAGTTATAATGAGCCCGGGCCTGTGGGCTTCAGGTGCGACTTGGAGAGCTTCATCAGGCGCTGATGATCAGGCTCTGTGGGGAATACTTTAGCGACTGGGATATCGACTCTGGCTCTTCAGACGTCGATCCGGCCATGCCTTTCCCTGGCTGGTTTTTGCTCGTTGTGAAATGGTTGGTCGGTTTTAGCCACACCCGGCTTCAGATATTTGCAGTGATTGTGTCTGATTGCCACCTGTGGTCATGTGTTTTGTTAGTCTTGCGCAGAGGTGGATATGTCATTCACTGACCAGTTGTTCCTAATGCTGAGTCCAGGTTTGTTCAGTCTGTTCTAATAGGTCACGCATGGCTTTGTTTGCGCGTGAGTCGCATTAGGTAAAGCTGTGTAGATGCGTTCAGTACGTTTTTGTTAAGAGGAAAATTCGCCAACTTCAGTTCGGAAGGTTCACAGGTTGCTGACTGTGTTGTATGCTTGGTTGGTCGGCGGAGGCTGGAAGACTTTAGAACCAGTTTCGGTCGGGGCCCGAGCAGTACAGAGCGGGCAGTCGTCAGTGTGGTCGCACTGCTCGGCGGCGTTCGGGGTGGCCCGCCGGCAGCAGTTGCCGGTGATCCCGGGCCGGCCGGTGTGGACGGGTCGCCGTCGGCGTGTCGGCGGCGCCCTCCGCTCGCGGCCTAGCTCAGCTCGGCTCGACAGGCTGAGCTACACACGACATGCTTCAGTCGCCGCCGGTCGATCCGCCGGTGCCGTGTATTATCGACGCCATCCCGTGCACGACGCACACGCTCACAGCCGCCGACCGCCAGCGGCGCCTGTGAGCCGGCCGGGCCGGGCACACGCGTCCACGCGCGCTCGCGATCGCGGCGCGGGTCAATACGAGGGATAAGGAGCCGGTTCGCCGCGACCACGTCTCGCAGTGGGTCGCGTCAGCGGCGCCTCCGCGCCTCGTCGAGCCGAGCGGCCGCCTCCTCGTCCGGGCGGACGGCGCCGGCCAAGATGGATGCCTTGTCTCGGTTCAGATCGGCTCCGCGCTGCCTTGAAAACATGATCACTTTGTCCGGGCTGTTTGCCGGAGATGCCGTCCGATGATGTGATGTATTGGTAGCGAAGAAAGTGGATTCCAGAGAGGGTTTAAAGGAACTGGAACGATAAGTTATGCGCGGATAAGTTGTACGAGCTATATACAGACTTTAGAATGTCAAGCAGATGTTCCGGTTAAAAAGCGTAACGAAAGGCGAGAGAGTGGACTGGACGAGGAATGGACTGTTTTGATGGTGATGGGGACGGCTGTGATGGCCGGACGATCATCACGTGCGGGTGACAGTAGCCGCCGACTGTCCAGCTGTCCTGCGGGCGCCGAGACGCCCCGCCGGCGTGGTCCGACTGCAGACCGCGCCAGGCCGAGCCGCTCACCCTCCACCTGACGCGACGCTCGATCTCACACGGGTGCACCAGTATCACAGCCGGCCGGCCGCGCTCCCGCCGCCCCGGGACCGGGACTGTCGCGGTCACGCCGCATCCGAAACAGGACCTCTGGTCCCGCCGTGTCCGGACCGGCACTGCCGTGGACCCGCCGAGTCCGAACCAGGACCTCTGTGGTCCCGCCGTGTCTGGACCAGGACTGCCTTGGCCCCGCCGAGTCCGGACCAGGACCTCTGTGGTCCCGCCGTGTCTGGACCAGGCATGCCGTGGTCCCGCCGAGTCTGGACCAGAAGTGCCACTGTCTCACCGTGTCTGGGTCCGTATTGCCGCGGTTCTGTGGTGTGATGCCATCGTGCAGAGGGCGGCGGCAGAGCGTGGCCAGTCCTCGGCTGTCCTGACGCTGCTTTCGAGTCCTGTCTTCTGGAGAGCGCTGGACTGGCACTCTCTGGTCACCTGTGCGTCAGCCTCACGTCTGGCTGCAGGAGGCGAGTACTGGGGGCGCCCGGTCGGCCCGGTGTCAGCGGCAGACGGCGTCGGTCACCGCCGACGGAGCTGTCGGGCGGCGCCCGGTCCGCCGCGCCCGGCGCCGGGCCGCCGCTCGGCCGGCCGCCGCTAGAACACGCCCTCGGCGTACATGTCTGTGAGCAGCGCCAGCAGCCGCTGCTCGCGCTGCCGGCAGCCCTGCGTGACGTCCACGGAGCCGGCGCAGAGCAGCAGCGCCAGCTTCCTGCTGCGCCGGAAGTCCTGCTCGAGTCGCTCCAGCGAGTACTCGTACTCGGTCTCCAGGCTGATGCCGAAGCGGCCGGCGGTGGCGGTCAGCTCGGCCCAGTAGTGCTGCAGCAGGGCGGGCGTGCGCGCGCGCCGCACCTCGGCCGACAGCGACGAGAGCAGCAGCAGCGCCACGTCGTTGGTGGGCGTGCCGACCTGCGCCAGCTGCCAGTCGACGACTCGGCAGCGCTCTCCGGCGTCGTCGCCGTCGTCGCGGAAGAGCAGGTTGTTGCACCAGAAGTCGCTGTGCGTCAGCGCCGACAGGTGGCTCTTGGCGGTGACCAGGCTGTGGAAGAGCGGCGTGTTGTCGGTGACGTACGTCTTGAGGCGCGTCACCACGCCGGCCAGCTCGGGCCGCTGCAGGCTCTTCAGGAAGTCGATCAGGTGCGGCAGGCCGCGCCCCAGGAAGTGGTCGTAGAGCACGGCGGCCTGCTGCGGCCGCAGCAGGAAGTCATACTTGGCCAGCAGGTCGACGCCGTCGCGCACGCGCATGGCGAATGTGGAGGCGTGCAGGCGGGCGGCCTGCGTCAGCGCGGCGCGCGCCCGCTTCTCGGTCAAGCACTGCGAGAAGTCGGCCAGCCGGAAGCCGTCGGCGCGCAGGTCCTCCAGCACCAGGATGCTCTCGCAGTCGGGCTTGTGCTCGGCGTGGTAGCAAACGGGCGCCACGCGCGGCAGCGGCGCGCCCAGACAGCGGCGCTGGAAGGCGCGCACGTCCGGCAGCAGGCGCCGGTAGACTCCGATCTCGCGCTGGTCGAAGCGCGACTCCTGCACGGTCAGCCTGCTGACGGGGTCCTGCGGCAGCAGCTTGGCCACCAGACGCGCCTGTCGGCTCTCGCCGCCGCCGCCGCCGCTCCTGAAGCGCACCGTGATGGCCAGCAGGTCGCTGAGCATGCTGTCCCGCGCGTCCAGCGCGTTGATCTCGTAGTCCTCGACGACGGGTGCCGGCGCGTCGGCGTCGGCGTCGGGGTTGGCGCCGCGCTCTCGCTCCAGGTAGGCGACCAGCACCGTCTCTAGCCACGCGTGGGTGATGCTCTCCTCCCCAGACATGGCGCTGATGTCCTCAGCAGGTCCAGCCGACAGTCCAGCGCAGTCTCCGTCCGCTGTTGGCAGAGAACAGATGTCAGCCTCTGAGCACTGCGGTCAGATGGTACGCTTAATGACTACATCGTCACCTGATTACCGCCGGTACAGTCACGTCGTCACCTCATCACCGCCACCAGCCACGTCACCGGAGTGACGTCATCGCGTGATCACCGCCACCAGAGCGGCGTCATCACTCGATCACCCCCACCAGAGCGGCGGCGTCAACTGATCACCGCCACCGGTATCACGTCAGCATCTGATCACCGCCACCAGAGTCACGTCACCACCTGATCACCGCCGACAGCGCTCCGCCATCGACTGACTGATTACCGCCAGCGAAACCACATCACCACCTGATCCCCGCCTCCGTGGGAGGACAGGCTCCGCGGCCGTTGCTAGGTTACAGTGCGGCGGCGGCGGGCGCGCCGGATTGATTCGCGGATGTCCGCTCGGACTTCAGCGCCGCCCGGCCGCCCGCCGCCACTAATGAGGCCGCCGGCCGGCTCGGCCGCGACGAGGGGCCGTCAGGCGGCTCTCCCCGCGCCGGCCGGACGCGCTCGGCGGCCGCTCCACGGGCGACGCTGACGGTGCCCACAGCCCGGCGGCCGGACGGCTCGGCCGCGGACCGACGCGTGCTGACGGCGCGGCGGAGCGGTCCGTCTGCCGCCGGAGACGGTCCGCCTCACGCGCGGCTCGCCTGTCGCTGCGGCCGCCTCAGAGGAGTCGGGCGGCCGGTCGCTGGGGTCCGCCGCCGCCGCGTCGTTGGAGGGAGGCGGTGTTTGGGTAACGGTGCGGCACGGTCACCGTGGCCGGACGCCATTGCCGGGCTGGCCGGGACGCCATCAGCCGAGTGCGGCGGGCCGCGGGCAGAGGAGGCGCGGCTCTATTGCCGGACGGAAAACGCCGCCGCCGCCACCGCCGTCGCGGCTGAGGTCCGGCACTCCGCGGCAGGGCTCGACTTGTTTCGTTTGTATATGGGACTGTGAAGGAACTTCATCGTCCGAGGCTGCATTGCTTGGAATGTTCCAAGCCATTTGTGGACTCGGCCGCAGGGTTCACCTCCATTTGCGGCCGTTGTGTCGCATCATTACTTATCCAGTTTCATTAGGTTGAGGCTTTCTGGGGCTATTTCGGACGCGTTTTGGCCCTCTGCCGAGGAGTGCAGTGAATGAAATGTTTTTTTTTTCATTTGTGCTGTCATGTTCCAGAAAGAATTCCGCCCAGCAAAGGAATCGTATCCCTAGGTTTTCGATTTGTCCGAAGAGTTGCGACATTGTCATCATTGTAACCTCGCTCCGTAGTATGTCGACTACCTCAAGCTCTCCGAGCGTGCTCACGGCGAGCGTTGTCCGGGCTGCGGACCGGAAGGGGCCACATCCGGTGCGCCGGTGCCGCCGGAAGTGGGCTAATGCCGAGTGCGGCCCATCATGGCGGCCGGACGGGCGACTGCCGGGCCGCTGGCCGGCCGCCGGTGCCCGCCCGGTGAGCGGCGGCGGCGGCGGCGGCGGCGGAGGGGCGCACCAGCCCGTGATCGGTCGGTCGACCGGCGGGGCCGCCCCGCGTCGATCGGCGCCGGAAGATGGATGGACGGCGGCTGCGGACCGACGACGACGTGTCCTGTGTCGCCGGGCAGAAGCTTTGTCGGGCGCCGGGCGGGGCCCACAGGCGGTGCCTTGGCAGCAGGCCGTTGTGCGAACCTTCCCGGCGCAGAGGGCCGGGATTCAGATGTGATGGACGTGTGCGCTTCAGATTGCTTGTAGGACAAAACACGACAGCGGCGTGCAGGTCGCCTAGTCAGCGAGGTTTGCCCCTCTTACGATCCCGAGCCTTGCTGGTCGCAACGAATGAAAGAAATCAGTCACGAATGTTAAACGCGTCGCTAACAAGACGCGCAGTGAGACGGCGTGTCTGCGCCGAGGCTAATGAGGCGGCGGCGGCCCAGGGAGCCGGCGAGCGCCTCCGGTACCGTGCAGTTGCCGCGCTAGCAGGTGGCGGCGGCGCCCGACTCTCTCGCTCTCTCTGTCCCTCTCACTCTCTCTCTCTCTGTCTCTCTCTCACCTGATGACGCGGACGGACGGGCCGGGGTGACGGGATCGATGGGCCGCGGCCGCTGCCGCCGCCGCCGCACACCTGGCCTCAGGGGCGCTGCCGGGCCACTGCGGCCGGCGGCGGGCCCCGCGCCGGCCGCCGAGCCGCCACAGTGGCCGAGCCCCGCCCGACACCGCTACCCCACACCGCTGCCCCGTCACGGCCGGTCTGGACGCCCCAGCGATTCGGTGCAGCCGCCGTGCGAGATATTTCTTTTGTTTTGTTTTAGGTCACGGCGCTGGGTACTTGCTTTGTTTTAGGCATCAAGCGCAGGAGGAAATTTGCTACATGGTCGTAGTTCATGCAGTTTTTGGAAGTGACGTATTACACGTTTAAGTTTTCTTTCAGAGAAGGAAATGTGAGCACGGGCACACTGTGTATATAAACCGCTTGTTGTTATGTCGTTCTCTAAAATATCTTCAGTGGAACGAGGGGATGTGATTATGAACGTGGCACTGGAATCTTTGAAAGTCGGTAAAGCCGTAAACATGTTTGAAGCCGTTTTCATTGGAACGTGATACGCCTGTAACGACTTTCCAGCAGATGCCCGTCCCATACTCGTCAAACGCTTGCTGATATGACGTTGCCCCTGTAGCACTGTTTTTAAAATTTGCGAAACGTTTCGAATCATACAGTTCCAGACACACTTGTTTCAGAATGGATTTCGTAATTAAAATATAGGCAAATTGCGTTCAGTTTCAGGTGACATTTTCGAGGTTTTTAAGCTGTTGTGGCGAATTTTCCTCGAACAGCTCCGTAATTCTGGCACTATTTTCGGTAAATTCTTGGCGCGTGCATATGGCAGCGCGACGCGGGACACGGCCTGCTAGCCACTGGCTTGGCTTCGCTGCCCACCCCACGCCGGAAGCTGGCGGAGGTCAAAGCTCCGGCGCCGCCGGCCAACCGTCACGCCGAACCGGCGCGTGACGGCGCCGTGACGTCACGCCGCCCGGTCGGTGTCGTCACGGTGGCGCGCCGGGAACGTGAGGTGACGTGGAACCGGCCGGCGGCGCGGGCGGGGCCACTGCATGTTTGATGTGGTTCGAGCCGGTTTGGAGCGGCGCCGTTACGGGCCGGGCTGGGCGGTGTCGGTCGTGGAGTCGGGGCGACCTTCTGCTGGGTCGGCACGGGAGCCGCCACGAAGTGCTGTTGCAGTTAACCGGCGACGGCTGTTCGTTGTAATCGGTGCCGCCGGGCAGCATTGCCGTGATCGGCCATGCCCCCCCCCCCCCCCCCCTATCGACGGGACGATGGCGACAGATCCACACTGTCCGGCTCGTGGCGGCTGACCCGGGGCGGCGGCCGGCGGTGGCGTGGACGTCTGTGTACCCAGCCCCGCTCGTCTGAGCCGTTCGGCCCGGCGGCGATCAAAGCTGGCGTCCGGCGGCGGGCCGGCTGGGGCACGGCGGCGCCGTCACCGCCTCGCCCGACCGGCCACCCGTCAGTCCTGCCGGCGGCGGCGGCGGCGGCCTGGCCAGCCTGATGTCGGGCCTCTGTCCCCGGCAGCCGACGGCGTGACGAGCCGCCGTCACGCGCCAGGCGGGCGTGACGTGACGGGACGGTGTCTTGTCTTGTTTGTCGGCGCGATTATCGGTAAGGCCGGATATCATTGCGGTGGCATAGTGAAGTCCGGCTTTCGCGACGTAAAATAGGCTTCCTGAACGGGCCGTCTGTGGCTCTGCATTACGATGTCTTGTAGCGTTTTAGTTTGTTCATGCTTTGGAAGTGCGTACAGGTACTGTTTACATAGTTTGCATTCGCGCCGCAAACAGAGAGGGTGTTGGCGAATTTAGGAATAGCGTGACGCCTGGCTGCTGCAGGTTAGGTAGCGTTGCATACGGCGAAGTGCTGGCATAGCCTCATTCTGATACTCTTAGTCCGGGTACATCGACACATTGCAAGAAGCAGTGCTCCATCGTCGTCTATTCTCAGAAATAGATTTGGTTGGTCAGAAAGCGTCGCTGGCCGTATTTTCAGCACCCGGTTCTCCGAAAATATGTGGAAAAATATGAAACGCAGAACATATGATTAGTCAGATATTATGTTTTGACGTCGCCCATTTATGATGACGCATTACAAATATTCCGTTAACGTCCACTGGCCGCGCTGGCTCACAAGAGCTGGTTGTTGGACGTGGATGATTAGAATACGGGGAACTTCCCGGAAGTCACTTTGAATGTCTGTGAAAGTTGTGAGGCGTACTGTTTGTTTGAAATCGATTTCTAAGGCTGCAGGCTATTACTTTTAACTCAGTCCAAAATTTGTGCTGGAATTGGGACATTCCTTTCAAGATGCGAAGCGTGGCATTTGCTTCAAGGGTTCTCACTGCTTTTTGCAACAGTGGCTCGGGTGTTCACTAAAGCGTTAAAGTGCTAAAGGGTTTTCCATGCCCTTATTTTGGGTGACTGTTCTCATCATCTGGTCCTTTCACCAGACGTTTCTATTGCCGGTAGTTTCCATCGGTGTATCAGTGCAGATGAGCGTCGTTCTAATGAAAGCCTCTAAGCTGCATCTTCTACAGCTAAGATATGTACGTTGTGCGGATCTAATGGAGAATGCGGCCTTGACTGGACTGACCTGCCCAGAAGCGGTCACTGCTCGGCGCTGCCTCGTCGCCCTGCCATCTGTCGGATGTTCCCTGCCGGACTCAGTCTCGGCGCTGGGCCGTCCTGGGTTGTCTGGCCCCAGCACCGGATCGCTGCCGGCCCCGGGTCAGGCAGTGGGCGACCTTCTGTCGCCTGTGCCGACACCCCGCGGACCCCCTGTGGCGCCGGCCGCCGGCTCGGTCAGCTGATGACCCTCTGTCGTCGGTAGCGGGTCTCGACCGGTTCGAGCCGCCCTCCGGGACAGACCGTCCAGCCGATGACCCCGGCGCTGGTCCGCGGCGGCGGCGGCGTCCGGTGCGTCCCCTCCGCTTGGCTGCCCCCGCTGGTCTGCCCTTCGCCGCTGGTCTCTCCGCGGCGGCTGGTCTGTGCGCAGCTGACTGGCCGGCCGCCGCTGTCCGAGGCGGCCTCTGCGCTCTTGGTCGGCGTGCCGCCGGACCGGGCCGACTCGGCGCCGGTCAGGAAGCCCCAGTGGCGGCGCCAGTGGTCGCTGGCCCGCTGCTCGCGCCGGATGCGCTCGGCCCAGATCAGGTGCTGCCGGTGCAGGCTGCTGTCGAGGCCGCCACGCTCGGCCCGCGCTCGCCCGGCCGGCTGGCTCATCCGCGGCCGGCGGCGCGCTCGGCGGCGGCCGTTGAGGTCGCCCTGGCCGGCCCGGAGGCGCCGGCGGTCCTGCGGCGCGCCCTCGGACGCTCACTAGCCGCCTCCTGCAAGACCCAGCCGCGCCGCCGCTGTAAAGTTGGCCTCCAGCTCAGTCAGGCCTGGCATTCCACAGACGGACGCGACATCTAACACAGGCCTTTTCCTTGAGTAGGAGCTGTGGCAAATGGTCAAGAAGGTACTCGGCGTCTTGACTCGTCGACTGTAGCCTATTGCGGCTGGGTTTTGCGTGTCTGCGAGGACCTGTGCCTGTGCGTGTTGCGTGCTAGGACTACAGCCTTCTTACTGGAAGCCGGCCGTGTGCCTGCTGCCAGCGCTCAACAGTCGAGACGCTTCTGGCTGGTAGTCACATCACGTGATGTGGCTTTTTCAGCGTCTCGTTTCCTGCCAGACGCGGGATTGCGACAGTGGGCTTTCTCGTCGTGCTGCTGGAGATTGACTTGGACATGTTTATCGGGGAGGAGTGGACTGGGTTTTCAGGCTGGGATGTTACAGTAGCCGCTTGGTATCTTTTTTTTGTTTGTTGTACTGGGCTGGTAATGTCATAGTGGCGTTGCGCTGGCTGTGTTGGTGAGACAGTGGGTGAAAGCGCTTCGGATTTGTTGAGCATTAAATAAAAATCCTCCTGAGAAATTCCCGTCACGTGTCGAGACCACAGTACCAAGTCGTTTTCCGTGGGCCTTGCCGGCCGCGGCTCTTGTTGCGTGGGTCAAGTGCTCCGACATACCCGCGCGTACCGCTGTGTGTCCACACTGATGCCATGATACTGTCTCAGTAAAGCGACACGATCCAGTAGCCGCGCCCCTTTGTACATCGCTATAGCGGTGGCAGCTTCTCACCTGGGTTCAGCGGGCCCGGTCCGGCAGTCTGGTCCGGTGGTCCGGCGGCCCGGTGGTTCGGCGGTCCGGCGGTCTGGTCCGGTGACCAGCGGTCCGCTGGTCTGAGGCCGTGTCGTCGGCGCGGCGGTGCCGCCACCACTGACCGGACTCGCTCGGGAGGTCCGGGCCAAGGCGCCGGCCCAGCCGCCCGCAGACTTCCCGTATCGACCTGGCATCACCCTGCTCCGCCCCTCCCCGCCCCGCCCCGCCCCGCCCCACCCCGCCCTGGCTACCGGCGACCGCAGGACACTGCCCCTCTGACTGCCGAGTACCAGCAGCGCACACTGAGGCACCCGGGGCACACAGGTGTCGGTCGGCGTAGGACGACCCGTCTCCGCTGCTGAACACCGATAAAAGGCGTAGTTCCTCCCTTGGTCGCGAGCGACTGTGTTAACCCCGCAGCCGGCTCAGTGCCCCGTCCCAGCTAGTTCAGGGTACTGGAAACGTCAGATCGTGTTGAGAACATGACGGACTTGAAGTGGCATGCTGGACACGATGCATATGTTATAATAAATGGGTGCTGGCGCTCTCTGTTGTGTTTATCAGAATATTTCCTATTAAGTTCTTAGTCTGCAGTTACTGGCTCGATTTGCACATTTTCTCTCCGATATAGTCTTAGAAATCGGTCTAATGTGGTGCGGTGCAAGTTGTAAACAGATCTCGTCCCTTCTCGTCTTGTCCTTGATTGTCTTGGCTCACGTTAAAGTAGTTTACCACCTTGCTGGCCGCTGTGGTTATGAGCATTGTTGTGGCGTACGTTCTGGGCCGTAGATATGCCATTGCGTTTGTCGTGTTCATTGCACTCTGCGCTTGCAACCCTCGGTCCAGTCCGCCACCTGTCGGTGTGCCTGCACGCCGCAGTTGGCTGCCTCTCACGGGCGCTGACCTGGCCCGCCATTTGTGGGCGTTCCCTCACACTGACACGGCCCGTGTCGGCCTTCAGGCGCTGACCTCGCCGGCTCTCTCGCTGATGGCCGTCAGTATCGGCGTGCCGATCCTGCTGGCCTACATCTACGGCGTGGTGCCGTTCTCGCTGTGTCGCGCCGGCGGCTGCGGCCTCTCCACCACCCCGCAGGGCGTGCGCTTCGAGTTTGATGACGAGAACGACGCGCTGGACCTGGCGACCGGCGGCCGACCGGCAGGTGAGATGGGCGCCGAATGACCCTGTAGTCGGTGCGCCCCTAAGCCCCAATAACCGACCAACCAACCCGGCAGGTGAGATAGCAGCAGGAGAAGGGGTGCGGGGGGGGGGCTCAGTCGGCGCCGACGGCGGCCTTTTTTAGAAGGCAGGGGTGAGGGACTGTCGGAGCTTCGGGCCACGGAACGCTCAACATTACCGTCGGTGGATAAAAGTTGGTTTGTTTCCCTATGTCTTTGGATCGCGGAACATATGGATGCGCTGTTTTTCTGTACTGTTGCGGTGTGAGTGTTTCAGGGAAGCTTTTTATACTGGCCATCATTCACATTGGGTGCGTTGTTAAAGCCACTTGCCTGTTTCGTTTGTGTCGCCCGTCGTCACCTGCCACTCAGGACCGATTTGTGCAAAGGCGTCATTCCGCTGACGTCCTCGGGAGACCCTTCGTTTTTATCATCCCACATACCTTGTTTAAACTGAGGTGTCTTTTCCTCCACTAGCAGCGTATTTGAGCCTCCATCCAGTGTCTAGTCGGGAACAGTTCGAGACGTCCGCGAGTATGTGACAAACGTCGAATGACGCTGGTACTGACCAACGCTCTGATGCGTCGATGCGGCTTGCTTCATCAGCACATACGTCTTGCGTCATCAACACAGTCACGTGGCCAGCCGTGCGTCGTTGTATTTTTGACGCGAATCCCGTCGCTCCTGTGTTGATCGTCACGACGTGCTGAGCTCTGCTTGGAAGGTCCGCCGTCATGTGCCTGCCGTTTGACGCAGTGCGTGTGACCGTTGCAGACGCCACCAGCACGGACACGCTGTCGCACCGGCCGAGCACGCCGTACCCGTCGATCGGCGAGGTGTCCGGCCTGTGGTCGTCCGGCTCCCAGCTGGACCGCGCCATCGCCGGGCCCGGAGAGAGCGACCGCGAGTCGGCCAGCGTCACGGCCGTGGCGCCCGACAGCCTGACGCCGAGCGTCTACAGCGGCGCCAACAGGTAACCCCGGGCACAGGGTAGCGGCAGGAGACCGTGGAGACGGTGCCAGACGGCCTGACGCCCGGCGTCTACAGCGGCGCCAAGAGGTAACGCCGGGCACTGAGCAGCGGCAGGTGGTGTTTAGATGTGGTGGTACCAGGCTGTCCGGTACCCAGTTTTTGCAGTGCTGGCCGTTGTGTCTCTGCAGAGACAGAGGCGCCGACTCGTGACGGCCGGTCGCAGCGAACGGAGCGGCACAGACAGTAGCTGTACTGTATTGTATTGTTGCTGTCCACAGCGCAGTGGCTCTGCGACGCAGAGGCTAAGGGCAAGCACAGTCACATACCTTTACACATGCGTCATCGCAAGAAAACTACATCCTGCAAGCTCAGTAAATAAAAACCACGCATTGCCAGTCCGACAACCTTTCAAATGACACTAGAGTTGAACCTCGACTAAAACAGGTTCTCTCATCATGCAGTATAGAATTGTAAAGCGCGGGCGCACGGCAACAAAAACGCCGCTTCCCGGCCGTGTGGGATCAAGACACATGCAGGTCGTGGTTTCTCCTCGTGCTCCTGTGTCTGCTCAGCTGGATGTCCTGGTCAGTAGAGTCCGGTTGTCCGCAATCCAGGGCTGTTTTGAGCAGACACAGTGCTGTTATGGGAAGTGCTGGTCAGCTGTCAACCATCTTCCCTCATATCCGTCACATCGTCAAATTTTCATCGGCCAAAAAGTGCTCTTGCGGCAAAGTTGAAGGTTTTCTGGATCCGGAACAGGTTTTTCTTGGTGCCGCTGCCGTATACCGGAAAGAAGTAGTGTTTCTAAGAGAGAACATAGGCGGTTACCAGTGCCATCACGGCGTTTTCCGGGATGTAGTGCCGTGTCAGAGAGAGATCTGATAAAATACCAAAGCAAGTGCGGCACAGGGCGGTTATCTGTGAGTCCCAAGCCACGCTTTTACCAAAGATTGCTCCTAGATTTTTGGCTTCAGGACTTGGCGAAAGGTTTGCTTCGTCAGATTGTACGCTTAACCCGGCACCACCTGGGAGAGTGTCAAGTAGGGCGCCCCTCGTTTTTCTCTGGAGTAACTTCTGAAACGTTAGCGTCAGCCCAGCCAAATGTTTTATACCTATTCAACAATCAGTTCTACATGTTTTGACATCAAAACCATTCCCATGCTAGGTCAGGTCACGGAGATATGACGTCATAAGCGAACCCTTCCAAGCTTGTTTTTTTGCTTCTTCGAGCGGTGGCGCGAACATACTTCATTTGTTTCATAATATTTGCGAACATAATGCATAGATGATTTGGATTCGCGTAGGAGACGGTCCCCAAAAGGATATACAATCGTGACATGTCAACATTAGAGGTCATGCTAGGTCACATGCATGATGGCCGTTGGACTGATTCGCATTGTGGTTGATAGAAGTGGTTTCCGCTGACTTTCCCCATCATTTAAGTCAGACGAGCAAATCCATATGCACTTTTTAGCAAAGTGCACCAAATGCAACGTGGGGTCATGTCAGGTCAGGTCACGTCATAGGTACGTGTCAAAACGAAATGAAATGCAGTATTGTCTGTGGAAGATCGTTCTGTAACAGCAGACAGCAATTATTGTTCCTAGTCAGAAAAAGAAAAACGACAATCTGGCTCTGGTCCGGATCTGGCTTGATCTTGACCCGCTAAAGAACAGACAGAGTATATTTAATCACCTCGAAATGTCATTTCAGTCTTGTACTTGACGCAGTTAAGAATCGCAGCGAATAATGTTTGCTCTGTGTCAGAAAGAATAATGCAACCTTATTTGGCCTGACCTAGACTGACCTTGACTTGGTGAAACGCAAATACTGTAAAACTGGCTGTAAGACGTTGTCACTTTCATCCTTTTTGTCGCATAGAAATGGCTAAAGGCTGCGAGTACGGGTCGATATTTGGCATGTAAAGTAAGACCAATATTTCGCCTGACCAAGGTTGACCTTGACCTAACGTTTTATGACATTTTGGCATGCTGCAGAAGACCACTGTTGGCGATGATATGAAGTGCAAACCGATGTCGGTTTTTCCGACGTCATGTTATGCCAGCGCTAACAAAGTATTTTCTGAATAACAATACTCCGGGCTATCGATCGGTGATAGACCGGTTCAGATCCAACGGTTGGATCCTGGGATAGCGGGGATGTCCTTTTTGACATCCCCGGGCGGTCGCGGGGACAAAAAAAAAACCCGGGTTAGGTTACCTATTTTCTGAGGGCTTAGGCGGCGCCCAAGCAGGAGCAGATGGGTCATGCCCTCATTAACTGAGGCCACAGGCACCAAACCAGCGCCCTAATGAAGGAAGCGATGTCCCGAGCCTTGGGAACGTGTCCCTGAGGGCCGCCCTGGGGCCACTCATTAGTATCGGGGTGTCGTTCGCATGTTGAAAGAACTTCGCCTCCTGGACGTATAGACCGAAGTTGTTAGAAAAGACCGTGAACAGCAAGGGGCCCAGGGAGGAACCGTGAAAAACACCCGTGATGTTAGGTAACAATTTAGGAACAAGCCGTAATCCAGATGCATCAATAGCACAAACGCTTTGGGTATGGCCAGACAGGTAGGAGCGGAAGTAGGAAGTAAAAATACCGTATCCCCGGAGTTTTTGAAGTAGAAGGCCGTGATCAGTAACGTCAAAACTTTTACTAACATCAGTTAGGCAAGGGAAAGAGACTGTGGCCACAGGAAACAAAGTAAAAGTAATAGACACGGCATCACGTTGAGGCTCCAACAAAAAAAATAGCCACGTCAGGCGACCAGACGCCCAGTAGTGCAAACGAGCCTCATTTCATTCCCGCATCGTTAAACAGAGAGCCAAGACGGATGATGAGTGTATCTCCTAAATGTTGCCTTCTCCGCCGCCGTGTTTTTTTTGTGTTGAGCACGGTTCATTGTTCTCTGCTGGATGTGTGGTCATTTTTCTCATGATGTCAGTGTGGTCTGCTCTCGTCATCTGATTGTATCATCCCGTGATCTGTCGAGTTGGCTGTCACTTGCAGGATTGATTTGTGGCGTGGAAAACGCCACCGTTGCATGTCCCACTGAAAACACTGAGATGGCTGCTGCTGCTCTCAGGCCGTACGGTTGCGATACGGTCTGTTCACGTGCTGCGTCACGCCATCTTTTTTTGACGCCGTGCCGGCTGTCACTGCACGGCTGATTCCTTCTCGTTTCGCGCTGGCGGTGGCCTGTTTGTCCGAGTTGAGCCGCGCAGTTCCCCGCCGTCCTGCTGGTGCCTCCCTGACCGTGGCCCGTTGTCCGGGTTAAGCCGGTCCAGACCCCCGGAGCCGTACCTGTCCCTCCCTGACTGTGGCCTGTCTGTCCGGGTTAAGCCGGTCCAGACCCCCGGAGCCGTACCTGTCCCTCCCTGACTGTGACCTGTCTGTCCGGGTTAAGCCGGTCCAGACCCCCGGAGCCGTACCTGTCCCGCCCTGACTGTGACCCGTCTGCCCGGGTTAAGCCGGTCCAGACCCCCGGAGCCGTGCCTGTCCCGCCCTGACTGTGACCCGTCTGTCCGGGTTAAGCCGGTCCAGACCCCCGGAGCCGTACCTGTCCCGCCCTGACTGTGACTCGTCTGCCCGGGTTAAGCCGGTCCAGACCCCCGGAGCCGTACCTGTCCCTCCCTGACTGTGACCCGTCTGCCCGGGTTAAGCCGGTCCAGACCCCTGGAGCCGTACCTGTCCCGCCCTGACTGTGACCCGTCTGCCCGGGGCTTGACCTGGATCCGGGCCTTGACTGTTGACGCCGCCCAGACCGTGTCGGCGGCGCGCTGACCGTGGCCGGCCCGTCTGCCGCCAGCTGTCGGCTGGAGGCCGGCTCTGGCAAGAGGCTGAGCTTCTGCAGCGACGCCCGCTCGGAACGTTCGCTTGGAGACACGTCGCTGGCGGCGGACGCCCGCTCCGAGCGTTCGGTGGGCACCATCTCGCTGCTGGAGGACCAGCCGGGCGCCAGCACGCGCGCCCTGGCCGGCAGCATCTTCAGCTACAAGGTGCGCGGCCATAAGGACAGACCGCGAGGAAACCATGGGGAGGGGGACGAAGGTGGTGACGGGGTTGGTCGGTTGTTTGTTTCTGTCGTCGTTGCCGGTGAACTGCGGTGGTCTGGCATAGCATCTAGATGAGTCGGTTGGCGTCATCGATTTTTGTGAAACGTTGATTGAAAATCAAATCCTGTCAGAGAACGTCACAGTTATGAGTCCTAATGAGGTGATCTGCGATTGTCTTTGTCATGTGATGTGTCGTTTTTCATGTCACGGTTAAAGAAAAAAACTTTGTAAACGTGAGTCGTGTACGGAATGATCGTGAATATTCGCAACAGGGTCGTCGCACCAGGCGCTCAAGGTTACCGGAGTTAGTAACGTTTCATTGCCCACTTTTTGTTGTATTGTTTTGCTGCACGCCCGCGATTGTTCCTGCGCGCATCGATCAGAAAAGAGATCCGAGCGCCACCTGAGTCTGTCGCGAAATTGGGCTTCCGCCGTTGTCCGCCAGATGTCAGACACGTTGTCCCAGCTGTCTGCGGCCGAGCACGGCGGCCGCTCCGTCTCGCCGGGCTCCAGCTTCTCGGGCGACGAGACGGCCGCGCTGGCGGCCGTGCGCCGCTGCGGTCGACGCGCCACGCTCGACAGACAGGTACGGCCGACGACCGCGGCCAGAGAGCGACGGCGGGCCGTCGCTCTCTATATCGGCGCTGTATATAATCGGCGGCGGCCCCGCTCCGTCCCAGGTCGGCCGCGCCGCCGGAGACGCCGTGCCGTGGTCCGCGGCCGTGAGGAGCTGGTGGGCATGTCGACGTCGGCGCGTTGTCGCTGATCGTCGACGTAGCATAGCGATTAAGACGACCGATGTGGAGGCGTGAGACATGTTCCGCTTGTTTGCCCTCCTTGGGAGTGTACACTTCTGATTTATTCATCTCAAGGTCAGTCGATGAGCCGCCTTGGCCACTAAGGTTGGCGGTAGCTAAGCACGTGGGCGTACATCGGGCTTCCTGGAAGGTCACATTCCCCGAGCCGTTTTTATTCGCCGGGCTCAGTTGTACCAGGCTCTACGACAAAAATGGCAGAATATTAGTGTCGTCTGACGGTGTAACTGCCAGATCGCTTGGTCACCCCGTCCGATTAACCTGTTTTGTAAAAAAACAAAACAAACGTTTTGTGTGCTGATCATAAGGTGCTTGTCGACAGGAATTATTTGTAATCCGCCGAGTAAGCGGCCGACGCCAGGAATACTGCACCGCAGTGCATCTGACGTTAGTCACAGTCCCTGTCTGATTGCTGGTCTGGTTGCTGGACCGTGGTCATATTCCAAAGAATCATCGTCGCGAACGTCCGTTGAACATCATGGCGCATAGGGTTGATATCCATGTGCATGAGCTCGGGTATCGAATTTTTTGAGGATTTAAACACCTCTTGTTAAGCCGTCTCTGTCAGTGAAAACACAGTCTGTAGAGCCGCCGTTTTCGATGAGTTATTTAGTTCTTATATACATATGTGTGTATATATTATATATATATATATATATATATATATATATGTATATATAATATATATATATATATATATATATATAGAATATATATAGTCTTCATTAATCTTATAGTTCGTGCGTCGTTCAGTACGCCGCTGAATAACTTCGTGATCCCCGAACACTTGCGCGTCGTGGTATCCGCTGGGTTGTCGCGTCTCGCGTCCGTGTGCTACTTTCTGTTTGTCCAGGTTCTGTTTGTCCACGACGTTCTGTTTGTCCAGGTTTCCTATGTTCGACCGGCCCAGATTTGTACTGATTTACTCTTAGGACTGACGTATTCGCAGTTTCTCATAGTCATGTCAACAGAGCGGTACGTACGCAGATATCTACATCCGTGGTGCGTGTCCCGTCACTTTTCTCTAAGAGCCGTGAGCGGTGTTGGGGGGGGGGGAGGGTGTGATAGCGCCTGCTGCCCCCTGCCCCGGCCGCCCCTCTGCTGGTCCGTACGGTAGCCAGCCCCGCAGCCGGCGGCCCACGGTCGCTGTGGCCACGCTCGGGGACCGCCCGGCGGATTAGTGGCGACGGTGGATCCTCAGCCCCGCGGAGGGGTGAATCAGCGACCTGTGCCGCGCCGCGCCCCCTCCCCCCACCCCCCGCTCATCGGAAGTCCGGAGTTTGTCCCGCGCCGTGATCCCGACGCTTGGCAGATTGAAAACAGGTGAAGAATCAGTTGCATTGGTCTCTCAGGTCACTCCCTTTGGGCGCGAGCAAACTGCTGCTTTAAAACGCAAATGATGGCATAGGGGATCAACTCAGTGATGAAAATATGTTGGTGGCCCCTTTTAGGGGCATCGTTGTACTCATAGCCATAGCGCTTGGAAATGGTAGTGACGGCGGCGACGTTGGCTGCTGAAGGGTTGTTGCGCTCGTGGGTACAGCCTCTGAGCGGTCATCAACCGTTTTGAAGTGTGCAGTAGACTTTCCCTTTCATCTTGATTTCCGTGTCGTGCAGGAATTCGGTGCCGTCCCCAGGAATGGCCCCGTGCTTAGAATTCAGGCCCGCGAACGGCCCAGTCGTCAAACAGCTCGGCAGCGCGGCAGACTGGCGGGCCAGTGATGAATTGTTTGCGCCCCGGTCTGCCGGGCGAGCGGGCTGGCTCGAGTCCGGGCGGCACGCGGCCGGGCCGCCGGCGGCGCGGCCTCTGCGCCGTATTTGGCGCCGGCCGTCCTCGGTCGGCGGCGACCAGATGGGCGCGGGGATACGGCCGCCAAAGCCGGTTGCCGTGCAGCGGCCGTGCACGGAGCGGCGTGCACTTACACGGGATCAGCGGCCCAGTCGGCCTTTCGCTCTGGCCGCGGCCTCGGCCGGCAGGGGAGAGCGGCGGGGCCCGCGCGGCGGCGGCGCCGCGTCCAGCCTGTCGTCCTCAGAACTCCTTGATTGGAGGTCGTCAACAGGCCTGCCCTGAAATCGCCGCGACGATGTTGGACACTACTGCCGAGAGACTGAAGAGAGAGACGCGCTGTTCACACTGCTCGCCTCGTCCCGGAGTGGTCGCGAAACGAGTCGCGGGAACGAGCGCTGGCGTTCTGGAGCGCCAGCTGGCTGTAGGGCCGCTGGTTGCCGTGGCCTTCATGCTGGTGACTTCACCTGTGGTCCCGGCAACGGGGATCAGTTGGGGTTAACACTGGTTTCGTGCGGTGGATTTTCATCGAAATCCATCCGGACCGCCAGGGATTTGCCGATCTGCCAGACCGATTTCGACAAAAGGCCTGTACGAAAGACCGATCTGCACTAACTTGTCCGAAATGCGAAATTGGCAGAACTGGTCAGTGGCGCATTCAAGAGAGCAAAACAAAGGGCAAAGGGCCGAATTTCGTTTGCGGGCCTACGGCGCTCCAAACACTCGCATTAACTGATATCATCTATTTGGCCTTGAATTAGCCGCATTGGATCGTGCAGGCTGCGAACGTAGAAACGTTTGGGTTTCTACAGTTACGTACAAACGTTTGGGTCATATCTCTTTCATTTTTACCTGATTGGGTTGGTCAGGTTTGATATCCGTCTGTGAGGCACTGGTGGGTCCAGTACACCAGAACAGGGACTGGCAGTATTCTACTGAAGGTGTCTGTGACGTAATGAGAAAATCAAACCGGCGTTCGTACTTCTCGTTTCTTTGTACTGTTCTTGAATCCTCCCCTGCCAATGCATGTAGCTGTATCCGGTACGTGCAGTTTCCTTGTATGTCATTACGGGGGTGGAATCAGTGATGTAAACCACTGATGCGTGTGGATCTAAGTCTGACCCACCAGACTGTCTACGCTTGGCTATGCCCCTCATCCGTAATTGCGTTCCATCTACGAAATGAGTCCTTTGCGAACGCCATGGGAAAAGTTTACTTGGTTATTTTGTTACTGCTTACTTGCTGACTTTGCGTTTAGAGTGCAGATCCCGCGTCTGCATGATGTTGCGCTATCCCCTGTTATGTTGTGTCGGCCCTTGAGTCTCCAAACGTTTTTTTTTTGGGGGGGGAGGTGTGCAGATGGTCCTTTACAATAAGTGGCATATATGGAAGTCAAGGTTGTCAGATACTGATTTTCAGCAGAAATGAGCAAAAACGCGTTTGAAACTGCCGCAGAGTAGTCCGACTTGCGCCCGAGAAACGTCTCCTGGAGCTACTCTCCTGGTCCTTGCAGCATTTTCAGATTTCATTGTGATGTACGAAAAAGGAAACGCGTCAAAAGTCGACGGACTATAGTGCGGCAGCGAAAACGGTTTGGCTGTGGCGTCGGAAAGACCGCCTAGGGTTGCGAATCAGTCGGACGCATGAAGATCAGATTGAGGCGTGCTTGTTGCTCCGTCGGACATCTGGGCAGACCGTGAACGGCACCGTCGAGCGGTGGAATCCCGCCCCCCCCCTACACGTGCCGGCTGCCATGGGCCCGGGCAGAGGTGGCCACGGCGAGCGGCCCAGCGGGAGGTCCGACCTGGACCGAGCCGCGGTCATTGCCGACGTCACGGTCCTGCTGACGTCACGGCCGGCGGTCATAGTGTCACGCTGGGACGCGGCGTACCCCGCCGTGCGGCTCGGTCGCAAAAACCTGACAAGCTGGCCGTCGTCCGCTGCCGGCCGGCCCAAGGTCACGCGTCGGATAAGAGAGCCTTGGGAGCCGTGGCTGGCGGGTCGTGTGCTGGAGGTCCCGCCGTGCGGTGCGACGCATCTCATGGGCAGAGGCGCCCCGGACGGCTCGCCTCGGGATGTTCGTCGTATTGTTGCAGATCTCGGCTTCATCGAACGTGACCGCGTCTCGCAGCTGATGAGCTGTTATTGGGCGACCGTTCGCGCGCCTGCAGTCGGCAGTTTGGCGTCCGTTAAGAGGCACACGAGCTCCAGGGGGTTGGGCCTCGTCTCGGGCACTTTTCTTCTCTGGTCGGAGGATGATCCAGTTTCAAGGCCGCGGCACCGGTCGGCGAGATGTCTGCGGGTGAAAAATCCTAATCCCTCGGTACATGGTGGCCGCCGCTTGCGTCACGGCCGACAGCGTCGTCCGTCAGCGTCGGCGGCGGCCGTCGCCGCCACCGGAAGACATGCGGCACGGGACGGACGCCGCTCGGGGCGCTGAATTCGGGGATCATCGGCGCGGAGGGGGGTGGCGGGTTCCCGGGGTGCGATGTCGGCGGGTGGCCTGTGTGATGTCCCGTCCGCGGTCGCTGGGTTCCCGGGGTGCGATGTCGGCGGGTGGCCTGTGCGATGTCCCGTCCGCGGTCGCTGGGTTCCCGGGGTGCGATGTCGGCGGGTGGCCTGTGCGATGTCCCGTCCGCGGTCGCTGGGTTCCCGGGGTGCGATGTCGGCGGGTGGCCTGTGTGATGTCCCGTCCGCGGTCGCTGGGTTCCCGGGGTGCGATGTCGGCGGGTGGCCTGTGCGATGTCCCGTCCGCGGTCGCTGGGTTCCCGGGGTGCGATGTCGGCGGGTGGCCTGTGCGATGTCCCGTCCGCGGTCGCTGGGTTCCCGGGGTGCGATGTCGGCGGGTGGCCGTGTGATGTCCCGTCCGCGGTCGCTGGGTTCCCGGGGTGCGATGTCGGCGGGTGGCCTGTGCGATGTCCCGTCCGCGGTCGCTGGGTTCCCGGGGTGCGATGTCGGCGGGTGGCCTGTGCGATGTCCCGTCCGCGGTCGCTGGGTTCCCGGGGTGCGATGTCGGCGGGTGGCCTGTGTGATGTCCCGTCCGCGGTCGCTGGGTTCCCGGGGTGCGATGTCGGCGGGTGGCCTGTGCGATGTCCCGTCCGCGGTCGCTTTCTCCCGGATGTGAAGATGTAAGTGAGGTAGCAGCAGGGCGGGAGGACGACCTTGTGGCTGTCTCATTTGTATCATCGCTTTAAGGACTTTTTCGTCTGAGCCGAGATTGCCCGCATTAGCGCTCGTGACAGGGATGTTCGTGGAATGGTTTTGGCCGATTGAGAAAATGTGTCGGTGTTGGCTACTGACGCAAGAACGAAGTGATTTTCGTTGCTGGGTGTTAGGCTGGATTATTTCACGTGACTAGGTGCGAATTCTTGGTCGCCCGTCCCCGTCGCACTGAGGCTGGCCCGGCGGTTCTACCACCCGGTCTTTGTCAGGCCGGTGTGACGAGGTGCCGGCGGGTCTGTCTGTGCAGACCCGGCCTGGGTTACCCCGGTCTGACGGGATGACCGGCGGGCTGTCTGTCCAGACCCGGTTTGGGTCGGTCCGATCTGATGAGGTGACCGGCGGGGCCGTCTGTCCAGACCCGGTCTGGGTCAGCCCGGTCTGATGAAGTGGCCGGTGGGTACTGTTGCGGCGACATTCGGACCTGATCCGCCTCACTGCGACCTGGCGAGACAGCCGGCGAGGTCCGCCGTGTGGGCCTGACGGCCTGGATGGTCCGGGCGAGATCCGGCTGGCCAGGTCCGCCACTGGACGCTGCGGCCCCCTGTGAGAGAACCGCACCCGCTGATCAGTCACCATCGGTCCTGGCTGTGGTCCTTTATGACCTGGACTGTCGTTTGGCTATTGCCAAAATCACGTGTTTCTAGAAGTGCGGGCTTTGGGCTCGCATCTTAGTATGTTCAGGCGGCTTACAACCTGATGACTTTGTCGTGTTTCGTTCGATGCCGTTCGGCGTAAAAGTTGTTTGTAATGAAAGTGAGATTAGCCTATGCAAAGGAGCGATAGATGGCGCCACATTCTGCACCTCCTGGATCCGCGTTTTACACCACGGGTGGCCTGATATTGTCTTTTCCATCCTACCTCATCAGTTTGTTGCTGGTCAGTGTTTTTACATAGAGAGCTGAGGGTATTAGTTTGGATTAAAGAAACTACGTTTGTTTGGCTTTCCCTGAAAATCGCCAGTGATGCCTCGTCCTTAAATCTGTCTCGCCCGTCAGTCGCGCTGAAAGCGGTTTCCGCTTTTTGCGTTTAATTTTTCTGATCACGATCGTCGGACATTGTCTCAGTTTGAAGTCATATGCTGTCATGATTTATCACTGCATCTAGACAGTCTCGAAGTGTTGTGCATGATTGCATCCCATAAGCTGTCCGTGTATACCTTCCGTAACTTCAGTTTTTCTTGACCTGTCGAAGATGGAGGCTTCGCTGCTTTTATTCTGTTAGAATGGTTGTATGATTTTAGGCATCCATCAGCAAATATTTTTCTCACACTGTTATTTAGGTCAGTTGCTTGTGGTGGTACCAGGGATTTACTTGTGGTGGTACCAGGGATTTGGCCTAGAACAGGTTATCGTCGAAGGGCGATAACCAAAAGTATTCATTTGAAACAATACGTTTGTCTTGTTGGGGACAACTACCAACGGTTCTGAAAAATTTCGGGGTTAACACCCCTTTCTCAGATGGCATGTTGTTGGCCTTTCCGTGGTAAGGCTTTGGTATTGTGTTTGGAGTAAGAACACATGAACCACTGTTTTTGTCTTCTTAAGGATGCATACTAATCGTTGCATGTGGCACGGGGACGTGTAACTGGAAAAATTGCATCTCTTCATACTTGGATGCCCGAAAATAAGAACGGTGAGAACGATGGGAAGAACCATTGCGATATGTTACGAAGATTTTAGGTTTCAGATGAGTCTTGAAGCGACAAGTTGTTGTTTTACGTGGGGAAAGGAACAACTGATCTTCTTCGCAAGGGAGAATAGCATCCTCCATTTTTTCTGCATAAATCCCACGGATGTTCCTTTGGAGTTGTATGCGGAATAACAGACTCTTGTGTTGCAGTTCCTTTTGTAAATCGTACTCCGTAATTGTTTACGATTCATTATCTCTGGATTTGCACGTGCAAATGTGAGTCGTGTCATCAGATAGCTTTACAACAGATAATTGGACCAGTAAGAATATACCCGTTATGAAGCTGAGCAGAAGGCCAGAACTCACGTTGAGCGGAAGAGGACTGATTCGGCATGATTTGAGTTGTGTGCAGAATCCCAGAATCTTGTGTTGATGTACCCTTTTGTAAATTGTACTCAGTAAGTGTTCGCGACGCATTACGTTTAGATTATCACGTGCAGATGTGAGTAATGTGTCAAGACGGCTTCATTACAAATAGTAGGACGAGTAAAAATATAACCGCTATGAAGCTGAGTAGACCAGAATTTACTTTCAGTGGAAGAGGACTAGGAGTTGAGATAGTTCAGGGGTCAAGACTTGTCTGTAAGGAACACGTTATGAATGTGTCTTCCAGCGACATGAGGCGTCTTCATCACCAAATGCCACGTGTGCTGGGAATTTTTCATGTGGCAGAAAGACTCGTGCGGTCAGCATGTTCTTCAGTCAGTCGTGCCAGTCAGATCAGGCTTGCGGTACACATCCTGTTCTGGTTGTGATGTATGGCACGGAAGCAAAGCAATCTGGAAGCGGGTTTCTGCTGAGTAGTTGGCTTACAGTTCACGGCGTGTTTATGTTTCGTCGGGCGCTTGGCCGGAACGCTGTACGCTCGGGAGAGGCCGGCCGTCTGAGCACGCTGGACGCGTCGGCCCGGCTGGCGTGCCGGGCGGCTCTGAACGTCTCGCGTATCCGGATGCACGGCCGGCCGGGCGGCTGGCGGATGTCACTGGCCCGGTGCTTACCGGGTGTTAGTGCCCTCTGTGACGCGGGACCGCCGCCGCCACCTGCCGCCTGTGACGCAGGCCGCCTCCCCGAGCGTAATCGGCGTGTGACGGGGGTCGGCCAGCCGGAGATCCGCCACCGGAGCGGCTCCCGTCCGTCCGCCGGCAACACCTCCGCAGGTCACCCAGGTCACAGACTGACGGGGGCGGTCCGGCGAGCACGCGATGGCACCGTCCGGCGCCGTGGGCCCGTGGTGGCACGGTGAGTCCTGTTGGACTGTCGGGATTAGGCGCGGTTAGGCCAGTCTGACCGGGATGACCCGCCGGGCCGACTCGGCGGCGCCACGGCCGGGAGCCGAGCCCCTGGAGTGCGGTGGGAGTGTGCGGTGTATCGCATGCCGTCCCTGCTGGCTTAACATTAATACCGCTTTGTGTTGCACCGGCATCCGTATGGATGATCGCTATGCAGGACTTGTCAAACGCAGTAATCCCAGCATCGGACTTTGTAGCAAAAATTGAAATTGTGGTGGTTGGTCTTAGTAAACTTTGGATGTAGCAGGGCGTTTTGACATTTGGATCAGCTGCTTCAAGTCCTGGACGACATAATTGCAAGAGCCTGTTTCGACGCGTCGTTCGCATCTTTGATCCCAATTTATTTCGAAACTGAACACCTTGTTCCTGAAGATTGACAATGCAGCGAGCCGCGTAATCTCGAATATTTGGTCGAGGTCCCAATGTATATCCAAATGTTGCAACACAAAGCTGTCCTGTCCAATTTCTTAACCAAACCTATGCAATGACGAGCTCGGCATCCTCCGCACGGCGCACGGCGGGCGATGTGGAGGTCGCCCTGCCGGAGCTGCCCGCTCTGTTTTGAAACACTGCAGGCGCGATCCAGTGTCGGGCGGCTGTCCTCGCCGGCGGCAGACTGTCGCACCGCACGGAATGTGGCGAGCCTTCTTCTGCGGGAGGTGTTGAGCGGAGTGGCCGGCGGCCAGGTCGGAGGCCGTCACTCGGCCGCTGGACGGTCGGGACTGGTCGGGCCGGAGCGGAGTGGCCGGCGGCCAGGTCAGAGGCCGTCACTCGGCCGCTGGACGGTCGGGACTGGTCGGGCCGATCTGGGCGACGATCACCGTGGCGGCCGGCGTCGGGGGTGTCTGAGTTCGACCGGCCGGCACGCTCGGAGCGATCCCCGCCGCCGCCGGGCACCTGGGGGCGGCTGACTGCGTCGAGGCGTAGCTGGTCGGTGGCTGGTGTTGGCGCGAGGTCTTCAGCCGGCCTGCAAACGTTTCCGGAGAAGCCCAGTGCTCCTTTTGGCGGTCGTGTTTCATGCCAGTTGCCCATGATCGCCTGACGGCAGTCTTCCGTGCCTGGATGTTTTCGTGACTGCGAAGTATGGTTTACCCAGCACGAACATTTCGTGACGTGTGTCTCGTGAACTTCGAGTCTTTCTTTCGCACCAGAGATTTGCGAATCAGACAAATCAAGCGTGACGGCTGTATAGGACAGCTGCAATCTCCGTGAGATGGTGCCTTGTGAGCGGAAAAGTGTGGATTCCTTAGATGGTACGCCCCTGGCCTCTCATCACGTCTTAACCTGGAGCTTTTTATGCTTAGCACCAGGTACGAAGAGCACCTCAAACTCAGCTTACACAGGCACGACACGAAACGATTCTCAACAGAACCTTTATGAATGGTGCAATTTCGACTTCAGACATCCGACCGCATTCAGAATTCTTCTCTTGGGTGTGTCGAGCCATCACCCGGCAAACGTTTACCGGTACACAGCAGCGTCGCTCGCATCACCACCGTCGGACACACGAGCGGCGTCGCCCGGTTGTCGGGGTCTGGTACCGTGTGGGCTGTAGCCGATGGTCTCGGTGTCTGCAGATTGTCCTCGCGCTGACCTGTGCGGGCGTCCCCTGTTCCGGCACTCGGACAGGAGTCCGCCGCAGCAGCTCCGCTCATACCCGATAAACATCTCCGAATGCCTCATAAGCCGGCGCTGCCCGACCGCCAGACTGGGAGAGGCATGCATAAAAATGCCGCCCCTCCAGAAGTGAAAGTGCCGCGTGCCGCTGCCGGGCCGGCCGTACAGCTGGTCCCCCCCCCCCCTCCCCCAGCCTCCGCGGCCGGGGCCGGCGGGCGGAGAGGCGCCGGTAGATGAAGATCAGCGCGCCGGAGTTAGCCGGCCGGCTCGGTGCCGACCTTGGCGGGCTGGATTGTGGTCGGATTAGACGACATGGCCGTCGGACCGGCGGCGGCGGCCCGTGTGCCCGGGCCGGTACCGTTAGCGGCCGCCTGCCCCCGGCCTGCGGCCCTGTCCTCCGCCCGGCGCGCTGCGTGCGTCCGGTCCGTGCCGGCCGCGCGCGGCGACATGCCCCGCGGCGGCGGCAGGGCCGGGGTCAGGGTCGGCCGTGTCCTGTCGAGCCTGGTGGGCGGGGACCGACGGTAATGGCGGACAGCCGCGATACGGGCCGACTGTGCAGATCGCCAGCCGGACCGGGATCGGCTTCATATGTGTCGTGTTGCGCCGCTGTTACATTGGCAGATGTCAAACAGCTGTTCTGAGTGCCGAGTGGAAAAATGATAAAAGGAAAGAGAACTCGAAATAATGCTCCGTACACGAAAACCACTTGTCGTCGCACCAAGCTGGTGCCGATTGCGCGTTTAAAAGCAGAGATTGACATTTTTTGGTTTTGTTGAAATACCATAGTTAATTAACACTTGATTTCCACACATTGAACACCCATTACGCCCGAAGCCCATCACGACATATCGTCTATCCGATTGTTGGCGACGAACATGAACGCATGAACGACGTGAACGACATGTACCACAAAAAATCATGAAAAGAAAAGCGCAGTGAAAATATGTGCAGCAGCTATTACACAGCCACCTGCTAGTGAAGCCATGTAATTCGGAAGGTGAAGTCGATCTCTAGTCTGTGACCGGCTGAGATTGGGACAGACCTCCGCGTTGTCGCCAGTTGCCGGGGAAATGCTGCGAGGGACGGCCGGCGTCAGCGGACGGAACAGAATGGCACATTGTCTGCCCTCGCCGCATACCCGTGCGGAATGACAAAGCACTGTTCGCGAGGCGTCCCTCCGGACAAAAACTGACAGTGAATACTTCCGACTGTTTTTGCTCCAAAGCCGGGCACACAGACATGTTCGTTTTTGGTTAGACGGAGGCTCGCTAGACGCGACCAGTCGTATTGTTGCGCACCATTTGCTTTATGGGAAATGATAATCCTACGTGGTTTATACGAGGTTTTTTGTGTAATTCACAGTGTAAATTCCTTTGGTGTGTCAGATTCGATTGGGTCGGACAGATTAGGACCGACCTTTTCGCCGCTTTAATGCGGTCACTGGAGATGGCTTTGTTTGAGCTGAGTTGCGTGGTTCTTGCTCCGAAGCAGATGTAGCGAATGTTTCGTAATCGGATGACTGTTCGTCCCGGTTTGGGATTTGTGTAGTCTTTTGTGCAGCGCGTGCGCAGAATAGTTAGTTGTGGAACAACAGACTGATCCTTGCGTTGTGAATGTTTTATGAGGGTATTTAGCTTGTTGGACGGTGTTCGGTGGCAGTTTTATCAGCTGAATGACCACCAGTTGGCTGTGATTTGGCGGCGCTGTCCCGTGTCCGCGTTTGTGTTCCCCTGTTTTGAGGCAGTGTCGACTGTTTGTTTGACTCGCTGTCGGGCCGTGTTTCAGGGCAGCGGTGGCGACGACACGGCGTCCACGCGCAGTGGCGCGCGTGCCGACGACGAGCTGTCTGTCCGCTGGATCGACGAGGAGCCGGCCGGCGGCGCCCGATGGCCGGCCGGCCGCCGGCCGCGTCGCTACCGAGCATCCGCCTCCTCCGCGGCCGCCGCCGCCCGGCCGGCCGCTGTCTCCGCCGTCGTTTCGTGCTCGAGCACGACGCCGCTGGCGCAGACGACGGCCGCCGCCGCCCCGCTGCCGCCGGTGGAGACGGGCACCGAGCGGCGGCTGGCCGGCCGCGGCGCGGCGCGGGCGCGCTCCTCCGAGCTGCTGCTGGTGCACGGCCGGCGCGCCGAACGGCCGCTCGGGCCGCACAGGAAGTCCCTGCCCTGCCTGCTGCTGGCGCCGCAGACAGACTGACGTCCGCGTCGCCGTCGCCGCCGCCGCCGCCGCTGCCGTCGCCGCTGCTGCTGCCGCCGCCGCTGCCGCCGCTGCCGCTGCCGCCGCTGCTGTGGCATGTGTGTCTTTCATGTTAGTCTTCAGAATACGGCGAGCGTCCGCTTGGCGCCGCTAGCGTTCCACGTGTGGCCCGCCGGAGGAGCGCGCCTGTCCAGGTGGACGGTCGCTGCACGCAGCGTATGTGGTCGGGGCGGCGCCGCCCGGGAATGATTGTTCCGCTGTCGACGCTTAGTGTAACTCCGCTACTGTTCAGTTGGACGCCCCCAGGGCGAGCGTGCGTGCGAGAGAGTCGCCCGACTGGAAGTTGCGCACAGGAGTCTCCGTTTTATGAACCGTATTGTGTTGCGCGTCCCCCCCCCGCGATAGCTGGTTAATCCGTCACCGGAGTGGCCCGTTCTGACGCCGTGTTGACTTGGGCGCTGTGTTTGTGTTCCGTCGCCGGTCGGCGCGGCTCTCGCCTCGTCCCCAGCGCTGCGCCGCGGGACGGACCCGACGGCCGCCGACCGCTTGCTCTAGGCGTTTGATATGCTCAAATATACCGAGTCGCGACTGCTTGTAGGTGGCGCCTGACCGTGCGGTCGGCGCCGGCCGGCCGGTCCTGTCCGGTCGCCGCTGTCACTGCAGTGTTACATGGCTGGTGGCTGTACCGTAATGGCAAATATACGTGGAAGTTGAGCCGGGGCTGGTCAGTGTTGCGTAGCGCTACCGGAGGAAGCGTGCAAAGCGGAGCCTCGCTCGCGACTGGTGCGTTGGAAAATAGCTATTCCGACGTCGAAGAGAAGGTTAAGCTGTAACGGAAGCGAGCTCGCCTGCATTTCTTGGACGCGGAGGATGGCTAGTAATGAGCGTAAATCAAAGTTGGTTTCTATCTGTGCCCCAACAGTTAAGGTATTTTCTTCTTAAGGTCGACGAGACCCGACCGAAGTGAGCCAAGCAGTTAACAGAGAAACTGGTATTCGGAATACGTGTTGTATATAGTTGCAAAACGGTCGTAAATAGTTTGCAACATCTCGACCCTAATGACGCGAACGCCAAGTGACATGGTTCCCGGCTCAGCATTGTCTGGTTTGCATTGTTGGTGTTGTCGCGGTCAGCGGCGCCCGCAGGCTACACAGCCGGTTGAACCTCATCGGGGGGGCATTTTTTGGAAAGTTGGCGTGGCAAAGGTCGGCCTGGTCCCATATCTTTATGTATTTTCCCATATTTTAAATATAATGTACTTATTTTTGCCCCTCCCCGCCCATTATTTTGCCATCGGATCTCAACCACTTCATTTCCGATTTTGATAAGGATGACACAGAAAAAAACGGTTTTTCTTCTGTTTTTCCGCCATTTATAGGTTTACACCGCAGCGCTAGCATCGAAGAGCGCGGCGAACTAAAAAGTACACACACCCTTCATATAATGTGCAGCGTGCAGGCGCGGGACAGCTGCTCTTAACGCCGTTAATTAAAAAGGCCCACATCTCCGGCAACTTCTCCTCGGATACCAGGAATGCCCAGCGAAACTGGTATACATACGTGAGGCTAATATACACGCCGTGACCTGTTTTCTAGTACCGGCTGGAACACCGACTGATTTTCGACAGCGTCGTGAAATTAGCCCAGCACCGCCTGGCGTGTTTGTATAACCGCAACTGCCTGGAGGTGTCAAAAAAGGCATCCCCTGCTGTCTCAAGATCAAACAGCCGAATCTTAACCGGTATATCATCAATCGATAGCGCTGAGTCTTACGATTCAGGAAAAAAACTATGTAAGCCCTGGTCAGGTGACTGATGACGGTCACAGGTCACGCGAAAGGCATAACATGGCTGACGAAAGGCCAAAAAAAAACTGACACCGGTTCGTACATCATATCATAGGCAATACTGGTCTTACAGCCTTCAGCTGTGTATCAAACGAAAGGTTACGATCTCCTAAATCAGAAGAAAGCCAAAATGCAACAAAAATGCCTGGTCAAAGTCAGCCTAGATCAGGTGAAATACTGACCTACATCTTTGGCATCCTTTACATGCCAAAGATGGGTACTAGCTCGCAGCCATTTTGATCGTGACAAAAAGGACAGAAATGAAACCTGATGATGATCATTTTCTCATCACCTGCTTTTCATCCAGTCAAGGTCATTATAGGTCAGGTCAGATAAGGTAGCAATTACTCTTTCTGATAAGGAGAAATAATTACTGGCTGCGATTCTGAACTGCGAAAGTGCAGAACTGAAATGACATCTCGTGATAAGTAAATCTGCTCTGTCTGCTCCTTATTGGGCTGAGGTCAAGCCGGGTCATTTTTCTTCTTTCAGGCCAGAAAGACATTTTCTTTTTCTAGACTAGGAACATTCGTTGTTCACTGCTGCTACTGCACGATCTTCAACAGACAAAGACGTATTTTATTCGTTTTGACATGAGCCTAAGACGTGACCTGAAACAACCTCATGTTGCATTTACTGAGCCTTGCTAAGAAGTCCATAATATTTGCTCGTCTGGCTTAAACAACTGGGAAGGTCAGCGGCAACCCCTGTTATCAACCACAATGTCCAACTGTCATCATGCATGCAGCCTAGCATAACCCCTAATGTTGACGTGTCATGGTTGTATATCTTTTCGGGGACCGTGCCCTATGTAAATCTAAAAAGCCCATGTATCATATTTGCAAATATTGTAAAAATTATGGAGCATGTTCGCGCCATCGACCGAAGAGGCGAGAACATACATGCAAGGGTTGATATATGACGTCATATCTCTATGACCTGGCGTGGCATGGAAATGATTTTGATGCCAAAATATGCCGAAATGATGGATGAACAACTACTGAAAGTGTCATTGAGCTGGCTTTACTGGTTCAGACGTTAATTACGAAAAACCGGGGATGCCCTATTTGACACCCTCCCACAACCGGTGTAGGTTTAACAGACAGTTTAAAGATAATTATACTCCACCCCACTTCAATAGTCCCTGATTTGCAAGGAATATGTATAAATGGAGTCTTCCTCGTCTTCCATTCACACTAAGCCGATGAAATCGATTTGTATGCACTGGCGTATAGCATAGGGTGATTCCTAAAATTTAACACTTCTTATCACGGAGCAAGGCATTTCGGAAGAACGTTTTTGGCGACGTACCTACAAAAAGCAATCACATTTTGGTGCCTAGCAGTTGCGGTAGAAGCGCAGAATTTGCCGCCCAAGGGGAGGGCAATTGCATCATTGTCCCCCCCCTGCGCCCCTGGCTGCGCGCCTGCACGCAACAGAAACGAAACTGTAAGTGGAAACTGACGACGCCAAAGTGGCATTCCGGGATTTACCCACCGCTTGTCGAAAGTCTGCTGTCACAGACTGCATAAAATTTTGTATTTACATGAAGCGATGCCATAACATGGAAGAAAATAAATATCTAAACATAGGTTTCAAAAATAGGGACGAGCATTTGGTTTTTTTGATGTTTATATTTCATACATGATTCATATATGATTTATATTCATATATGGTTTATCACTGCTTTCATTGGAATTTGTTGGGAGCTGACTGAGGTGGGCTGTTTTCGGTTCCTTTGTACATTTACACTATTGCTTTTAGCTGAAAGGTGGTACGTAGGTACCCACCCCCTGGTCAAAGTTAGTCTGAGAAGTGCCCAGCAGTTTCAGGGCCTCTTTGGACTTTTGGGACAGAAACATTCTGAAGGCCATTGGGCTGGAACGCTCCATGATGCCTTTATCCCGTAATCTATAAGGGAAACTGCCCAATCAGCGTCACACTGCCTAACTGCGGAACCCCTCATTGTTTGCTAATTGAGACAGCCGATTGCCAAATAAAGAGTATTTTCTGAGAGAGACGGCACGACTGCAGATTTGATCCTTTCCTCTTCGTCCTTGGGCGGTGTTATAGGCGTAGGGTGTGTCCGTAAGGTTTCGGTGCAAGTTTGAAATAATTTTCCTGGCTACTGTCAGTCGTGTGTAACTGTGCTATCAATGCCGTGAAGCAAAACTAATCCTTTACAGTGTCCTCGTTGTGCAATTACGCTTCCGATCTGACCAAAGCAGAGGTGATATGAAGGCGTTTTTTTTTTTATCCGCTGGCTAGTTTTATTACGGTGCAGCCCTGATTTGCCTTTTTTGTGCCACCATTTGCCAGGCCATATTGCGTCATTAGCACAATCTGGACAAGACTAAGTAACAGTGTATTGATGGTCGTTTCAGTGTTTCATATGTGTCTGGGATCCATTTAAATGGAGAATCACAGGGGGAGGAAGAAGATTTAGGCTGTAGAGAGACACATTAGGAGTGAGGTAGATGCTTCGTCAGAGCCTCCTTGGGAGCGCTGCAGCCCGCACCCCCCCCCCAGCCCCCAACCCGCGGAGCCTGTTCAACCCCCCGCCGTCCACGCGGGCTGCGGAAACTAGTCTAAAACAGTTTTTCCTTTCACCATATAACCAACGCCCCAAAGTCTCGCAGACAGTCCCCAGGGCAAGAATCGTGGCGACACCCTTGGGCCTGCTATCAATCTTGCGGGTAAATTTTTTCAGATTTTGGTCAGTTCACTTGGAATGGTTCGCCGTTCACCACACTCACTGTGCCCTTAGGATCCAGGCGACCTCGCTGTGCCCTTTCCCCTTGGGTTATTTGGCCGTTATTGCAGGAGTTTGCTCCCTAGTCGACATGATGAAATAGACCATGGCAGGGGAAAGTGCACCCTTCTCAAACCCAAAACCTTCGTGATTTCGGCGACTTTGCTCCCACGTTTAGGAAATGCACGACTGTTTTATTTTCAGACTTGAGGCAAAGCATTTTTGATCACAAGAGGGGTATGGATCCCAAGCCCATCGGCTGCGCCAATATAGCCACCTCCCCGCATTCTGTCGGGATCCGAACACCTCTTCCCGTCTGTTGACAAGTGTTGGCAGGGAGAATTATAAGTGGAAATGTTCATAATATACATGATGGTGGTTCATTATCCCCTTTACCGCTGCAGAAGTACCTGGAACTCCCTATCACTTCTATGGTAGCGCAATTAGGCACATCATGTGGCGCAAATATGACAGTGTTACCCTAACTGCCATTTTTGCAGCGTTTTACCAGAAATCAAATGAAAAATAGTAGGCAAACACTGAAGTACTAAAACGCTTGATCTTCTGGTGGTCAAAAGAATAGAGAAGGCATATCAGAAGGAAATACGACATTTTTTTGCCATATCATAGCCACAGTAGCCCTTTTCGAAAAGGTTGCCCAAACTGGGCAGTTCCCCCTATGCATTTTTGCCCTGTAATTTGTTTGCAATTTTGTACTTCATAACTTTGCGAAAAAGTAAAATTTGGGGGACCAGATGGTTCCATGCCACACCCTAGGTTGGGGACATGCACTGTTAAAAGCTGGCGTGGCATACGACGCCAACTTTTGAAGCTGGTGTGGCGGAGGCCAAACCCATCCCACCGCATTCTCCCCCCATGCTTGACCTGACCGCAGGGCCCCGTCAAGACGGTCACCTTGCCGGCGGCTCGGCGGCGCCGTCTGTGTTCACGAGGACGTTCCATGCCGCTCCTCCGTTCACGGATAATCCTATTATGAGCTGAATTAAGCCGGCTATCCTGGCTATCCTTGACTGCGTTACCGGGTGAAGGGAGGGTTGCCTGCCAAGGGTCCACCTGGCTCGGTAGATGGCTCTCTTCTCCACCGGCCACTGCGCTTGCCGGGACCCAATCGCGCCAAGCTTCGTTGCGCTCTCTGCGTTTGTTTCGCAGCAATGGTATGAACACTCCTACCGCCGACCGGCGGAGCTCAAAACTTGTATCGTGAACTCCGTGCAGTGCAGCTCACAGCCCGCTCCCTGAGTTCGGTCCGGCACAGCTCACAGCCCGCTCCCTGGGCTCCGTCTACTATAGCTCACGGCCATTCTCTAAGCTCCGCCTACTATAGCTCGCATCCACATCCAGTCTATTCTTCAAGTTCCTTCCAAACTTCAAACACTCTTTCAGACACTTACTGTGGTTTTGTGGATTTGTCCAGCATTCCGCCGTCATGGATTCTGTCCTGAGGACTGTCCGTTGTGATCTAATCGAAATCATTATCCTGCTATGCAGTTTACTTTTGGCGGTACACGTGCTTTTTAGCTGCAAATTAACCGCGTTCCGATGTCATTTGTCTGGTCACAGAGGCCACCAACAGAAAAGTCACTTTTTCTGTGAGTAATTTCGGTCAACAAAGCAGGGCAGAAAACGAGTTCAAAGATCAGGCATACCATGGACAGAGCCGGACTCTTGAATGTTGTGAACGATGCCATGCGAAAAAATGTCCAGTGATGATTAGACCCTGGGAGCTCTCTAAGATTGTTCTAAATGGAATGCAATGGAGTAAGGCAAAAACAAAACAGCCAAACAAAACAAATTGGAGCAAAATGCGCTGGTTTTAGCGGTACTTTTGGTTCGCTTCTCCTAACGCTTAGTTGGTCTATCAATTTAACTTTCGTCAGAAGAGGAAGGTTGATGCAATCCCCTGCGGCTTTCTTCGCTAGTTTCCCTGAAATGACAGCCCCGATCGTTCTGACATTTTACATGGCTAAGTTTTAGGCCTTTCAAAGCAATCTGCCAACGTTTGGGGTCAATACCCTCTTAGGTCACGCAGCCCTGAACCCTTTCTCGATGGTATGTCAAGGATAATCCTGATTGGCTACGGTCCGTCACCGTAAAACAAATTAAGTCTTCCACAGCACTTATGTCTAATCTAATGAATGGTGCCATTCATAGTCATTCATAGTGATCTCCGCACCTGAGTCTTTACTTGAGTGAACATCGTCTTGGATTAAAATCATGAGTTAAAGTCAATGATCTTTTTTCGCCTTACATTTAACCCGGAGGGGCCATGAAGTAATCGAAATCACTGAGCTGCAGCGTGGCAGTGGTTTCAGTTCATATACACCGTCATTATTCATCCTGTGACCCCTCCAAAGTACCCGATATTGAATACGTACCATACAATCCAATGGACACCTGAATTGACTGGCACGACCTACTATCGCCCGTAGGATCACTGTACGGATCAAAAGGACCAACCTTGGTATCATCATGTAGCCAAAAGACCACCCTTTATGTTCGTTCCACGATTCCGCAATGTACTTTACTTAGATGGTTATTGATTAAGTTTTATTGAGTACACGTAAGTGAAAGGGGTCGTTTTGTATTATAAAAAAACATATATTTCCACATACATGGGCATGCCCTCTAGCAGGATAAGTTACGACAAAGGTATGCCAGTTAATGCGGGAATAAGCGTTTGTTTAACAAAACCATTCTTTTTAATAACAAATACTCAGGAAAAGTTAATCAACGCTCATTTCTGCCTCGTTTTCTATCCCTTTAAGTTAAGGAATGGCTGGGGTCATACTAACCGACCCTGTATACTGTGGAAATTGGCCAAACCAGGCCAGATGACGATGGTTGGGCGTCGTCATTTGGCCTATTTCTTGCATTTGTACTTGGGCCTAACACAACTTAATGTTTGACTACTCGTAAATTTATCATGCTGTGCCGAACGGGCGGTGATAAGAAATTTACAATAACACCGGATAACTGCTGCATTATTTGGTGAGTGGTTTCGCCATTACTTGAACGGTAACATTTTAACTATGCAGGGCATCAGAGCTTGGAATAACTTCGCACGATCCCAACTGACAATAAACTGTTGAATTGTGTCACCGAGCGTGGCTGTGTGATTACTGGCATTTTCCTCAGAACGCACCGAGGTGTAAAAACATTACACAAGGATATTTTCCCCTAAACCTGTTTCTTGTGAGGATATTAACAACACGTTACTCAGGTAATCCCCATTTAACCATCGCGAAATGTCAGTACTATTCTTCAGGCGACATTCTGGTCCTCGCAGAAATGCGGGAAACAATTAAAAACCAATCGAAATGGCTGCGTTAATCTCCATCTCCATCCAGACTATCTCACTGCGGTGGCTGGACTTTCAGGCCGGCGCCGTGCGGTGTTTTCCGCCGCGGCCCGCTCTCCGGCGATGCAGTGGTGGAATTTGCCGAATCCGGCTGTTGACCGCCGGCTCGGCGGCGCTCTGCAGCGACGCGTCAGTGCGGCGTCGAAGCGCCGCACCAATAACATCGGCCTGCTCGGGCGTGGCGAACAACACGCCAGTCAGGAATGTGCGCGGAGGGCTGGCGCCGTCCGCAGTCGGCCGGGACTGGACTGCGCGCGCGAACCGTGCTGTCAGCGAGAGACTGCGCAGTGACACGGCCCGCCCTCCAGTCGCAGATGTTATCTCATGACCACAAGATATTATCTCATGACCACAAGACATTATCTCATGACATATCTCATGGCAAAAAACATTTATGTGATGGTAATCATGATGTATGGGGCAAGTTCAGTGAATCGCAGTTCATACGCGTAAAGGATTGGATGGCTCCTGTATCCTGATTAGAATAGGATTGCTGGGGATATTGGAGACGCAATACCTGCCGTCAGCGTCAAGTAGTTTATTTTGGTCAGAGGAACAGTTGGACAGGGTTGCAGGACTACCACCTCAAGCAACAAAATGCAACGGCTTGCCAGAATTGTCCATGTTATATTGCTGAAATATACCTTTTAGATCCCTGCCACATAACACGGATTTCTGGGCGATTCTTTTAATCCTGCCCTGTGTCCGTGACGCGTCCACATGGGTCAGATTGGACAGGTGGTTTGACCACGTGGTGTCTGTACGCCCCAAAACACGGTCAAAAGGGACGCACTTGCAGCTCGTGACGCTGAAGCATCCAACCCCAGCCATCGGACTTGGAGCGCGTCAGATCATCTTCGACTGAGCTCCCTTCATCTCCGCTTCAGTGTGGCTGCATGGCGGACAGAGTTAACCGCCCTTTCATAGAGCCTGGCTTTCATCATATTCGGAGAAGAACGGTCCGATTAGACCCTGGCTGCTCGCCGAACACCGTACAGTTATTTTCGGAGAACGAGCAGCGGTCTCCAGAGATTCGCCAGACGCTTTGTCCAAACCATTACACGGTTAATTTTGGCAGTGAACGTGCCTCCGAAGGTGAAAGTGAGCCGTGCGCAAAAACCAGAAGTTATTGAAAAATGTTTGTGACGTAGAAAATTTTGGTTTGAGACAAACGCTGTACGCATATAGGTGTCCATATATGCATTAGCTTCTGAACGGCTGCAACTTGTTTGCCTTTTATGCATTGCTTTGCTTGTGGGAAACGCAAGTTTTTGACGATTTTAGTCTGAACCAAATGAATATTATGATCCATTGCCATTTGTCCCCCGAAAACCAATTTCCTGACCTTTTCTGTTTGCACTGGACCACTTGCTTGACGGTATTCAACACTTCAGTAATTGTATTTGATACACGTATGCACTTCTGTACTTTGTGATGTCGGTTACGCTTCAGTACTTCCTATTAGAAATGTATTGATCGGCCCCATGCTGAACGGCGGTACAATGTTCATGACATTCGACCTGACTCAAAATTTACGTTTCTGAGACTAATTAGCCTGATTAACGTCAAGCTCCAGTTGAACTCGTGAGAGCAGTCCGGGCGGGCCCGTAACAGTGGGCTGTCGTCGATGGCCGGCTCGGTTCGGAACGGTGAGCTGCACCCGTGCAGACAACATCGAAGGGAGCTTCGCAGTCCAAGTTCGAAGTGCCAGTTCAGGGTGCCTTTTTTATGCTGCATTGTTGAAAACGCGATTATCAAGGTATCCATGGTGCCTAACTGTTCAGCTGTTTTCCGGCATGGGCATGCGATGATAATGAAACAAAATCAACAGCCATAGCTGCCACCATCAAGCTTCTTTACCGACGAGCGAGAGAGAGAGAGAGAGAGAGAGAGAGAGAGAGAGATAGATAGAGAGAAACCATACACCGTAGCGGGTCTTGTGCGGTGTGCTTACTTTTTCACTAAATTTTTGTCCACAGGTCAAGTTGGCCTCAGTCAGCTGGTGCAAACCAAAGGGAGGACCCGCCCCCCCCCCCGGCCCGCATTTTTGTGAAAACCATTGCACATCGTCCTCCCAGCAGGCGGTTTTCGTATGATTTCAGTTCACACTGAACTCCCCCTTAAGAAAATCCTGGTTGAGCCCTGCCCCATTCCAACGATCAACGCCTTGCTGGAACAGTATCAGTGAGTATTCGAGCTCATGTCCAATCCTGACCATGCCAATTTATGCTTTGATCGGTAAACAACCACCCTGTCCGAAGGCATAGCTGCACGCCCCCTCCCCAAATCGTCCACCTCACAGGATCACAGCAGACATGGTCGTCACAGTGTATTTAAAATAGGCTGGGGACCTCTACCTATACGAAGTCACTAAAATCGAGACGTGTAACAGACACAGTACCACTGTGCAATACACGAAGTATGATTCCGACATTTTGTCTAAAATTCTCTGCTGCCGGCGACGCCATTTGCACAGTGCCTTCCGCTGAGGCGGATCCAGGATTTCGTCATGGAGGGGTCACGCAGCATTGCTGTGCCCTCTGAAACTTGGCCCCCCCAAGAACTCGGGTTTCGGGCACTTCATTTTTAGGTTTTCTTGATCCTATTCCCGGAGGGCTAGACGATATGGTCGATTCCCGGCAGGGGGGGGGCGGATTCGGCCCCCCATGAGATCTCGAGAACTACTCGTCCGATTTCATCGCAACAAACGGCAATCGATTGGCCATGACGTGAACTACATTTTTACAAACAGAAATTTTCAAAATTTTGAAATGTGTGGATACAGGGGGCAAAAATGTCAAAATGGGGGGTACTTTTGGACTTCTTATAACTCCGTTGTTTATGGACTGAATTCAGTGAAACTGGCTTGAAAGGAGAGATTATGGATAAGGCTTTTACCATGGGTACATAAATCTGAAATTTTGAGAAAATTCATGCAGGCTTTCATAGGGATTTCAAAAATAGGAGGATTAGTTTTCTAACAACTGAATGAACAAAAGAGGCAAACACCCTTTTTTGGCTTCTGCTAGTCATGTTATGCTAAAGAAGTACAAATCGCATCACAATGTTTGTATAATGTTAGCATAGGCGGTGCCAGGAACATGAAAAAGGGGAAACTGTCAAAGCCACCCGTTCTTCAGATCAACTTGTGACCTTTGACCTTAAATGATCTCCAGTGATCTTGAAGCCACTCGGAATGATCTGGTGTGTATTTAATGTTATCTGTAAACGTATTCAATCATTTGAATTCACTCTATTTCAAAAATTTCATTTTATGGCTATTGCGATATAGGGTACGCTCACTGACATTTTAGGTCATAGCTCCGTGACCCAACCTGATATTAAGCTGAAACTTGGTACACAAGTAGAGGGCACAGTTCTACGTCACATACGTTCCAGGTTTGGCATTTGAAAAAACGGCACCAAAATTATTGCAAAAACCAAATTTTGACTTTTGGCCTTGACCTGACCTTGTCAAATGACCTCAGATGAACAAAATTACATCTTCACATTGCCCAATTTATTTGCTATACATCCATATAACGTTTTAAGTTCTATCTTAAGAACTCTGTTTTTGGCAGACAATTTCCTTTTACCCTGAACATGGCCAAAAATGACCTGAGGTGCCTCCCAAAAACGTTGCCTGGCTCCGCCCCTGAGAAAAATAGAATTCTGAAATTTTGTCACGGTTTGTAGAAAAAATAGCTAGGAAAAGTGACCAAGTTTCGTGAAGCTGCGTTAAAAAACCTGTAATTGGCAAGCAAAAAACCCGAGGAGGGCGGATTCGGCCCCCCCCTGCCGGGAAGAGGGTTAATGCGGGAAACTTCCTGGGCGCAACCGTGAACGGCTAGACATAGTATATAGGTGCATACAGGAAACGTGTTCAGTTTCCGCGGACCCTAGTGGATCCAGCCATTTTGAGGCAAGGCATTTCGAAGAATATAGGACAAACTGAGTTAAAAGTTGGCTGCTAAATACCATTACAATAAGGCACAATATTTGATCCGAATGGCTAGCTATCGGTATGTGTGGCGCAACGGCACAAAAGTCGCATTTTGTAGGTTGCTGATCTTACAGGAAATGGTTAATAGGAAACGCAGTAACTTTTACTCGAATTCAAAATCGTAACGACTCAAATAACATTGAATGACGCGAATATTGGCATGTCGCTGCCTGGATCGCGTAACAATACTTGATTTATGAGTCGTTACAATGAGAATAAGCAAATATTGTGCTGCATGCTTTGATCACAACGAAGAAGTGCGAAGATTGCTTACATTCGAACTGTGTTACGCATGTGAATCCAGCCATGCATGAGTAAGTTGGGCGTCACAGTTCAGCAACCGAGGCAAATGAAATATACTGCGCCACCGCCGTCGCGTAAAATTATCTTAGGCATTCCAACGCAAGAAATTCTTCGGAATATGCGGTATCGCTACCTGCGGCAAAGCCGCCAAGGAAAATCGTCATCTTGCAGAGCTCGGATTTTTGTACCTAAAATTATTTGTTCATCATGCCCGTACCCAAGGGAGCACGCACACTTTTCTTCAAGCGAAGACACTTATTAACTGTTGCTGTCCTGAAAGGCATGTTTTTCATCAACGTAGCAGCAAAAGGCTGTCCTCGACCTCCATAAGTTTTTGTCTTTGCTTGCTATACCACTTACACCAAAATTTTTGCATCTTAGCTAAAGATGTTTCATGTCTATCTTCACAGTTTTACTCTGATGGCATCGAACAATATCAGTAACTTTGCATCTTTGGTTGACATCCAAATATTTTGATGTAAATGTTTCAATTACGAACGTCAACAAGGAAAAATTCAGGTCTAGAGCAGATCCCAAATGCTTAATGAAGGTAGTGAACAGATTCAAGATTTCGCCAAGGTGGATGGGGGAGGGGAGGACGCGACGGTCAACGTCGGACCCCTTCCTGGCCAGCCCCCCCCCCCCTATTTTTTACGCTTCAGATTTCCAGAAGAGTAAAATTTTTAGAACTTGGTCAGGGAGCTCCGTCTCATAGGCTCCGTCTCAGGGCTGTCCGTATGACGGAGGCGAATTTAAGGTTTCATGTACGGGTAATGGTCGGGGCTGGCTACTTCGCAACCGACTCAGAGCGCGTCTCCCACTTGAATTTCCCTCCAAATTTCAAGAAAGTTGTTTCATGAACTTAGCCTACATTTCCAAGGTCCTGCAATTCCCTGAGACGTCTCAGGGTTTAATAGTTTCAGGAGCTCCTCTGGTTTCCTCAGTGGCCCCTATAGCTAGTGACCGCTAATTAGCAGTCTGATAGGCCCTGTATAGAAGTCTCAGTGGACCCCTGTTGTCTTACGCTGCCCTTTTGCTGTATCTGGGGAACTTTTTTGCCGTCTCAGGGGCCCTCTAGCGGTTACAAAAATGGGCCTCTGAAAGTCTCCGGCGGTCCCCATGGCTGTATAAGGGGTCTTCCTCTGTGACATGGGGTATATGCGGCAGTCTTAGGGCCCCTCTAGCCGTATCAGGGGCCTCTGTTGAGGCTTCAGGGGCATCACTCTCAGAGAGACCTTTTCTGTGCCAGGAGCCCGCCTAACACACTCGGAGGCCCTCTGGTCGTCCAGGGCCATCCATACCGTCTTAGAGGCCCTCTTACCGCCTTTGCCCTCGCATGAGCCCCTCTGGCCTTTTAAGCAGTCTCAGGGGACCTCTGCTGTCCAGGGACCCATCTTGCAGTTCAAGGACTTTCCCGGGGTCCACGCCCTCACCAAGAACCTCAGATTTTCAAAGGAAAAACAAATAGCATAGTCCATTTGGGATCCCTCTTGAGGTTGAGAAGGAAACCAATAAATCCTTGACCAGATGGCCTCTCTGGATGGCCAGCCGCAAGCCATCCTAGGCACCATCTTAAGGTTTTGCCGTCCCAGGAGCCCCTCTGGCACAGTTAGCGGTATCATGATCCCTTTGCTTTGTTAGGGACCCCTCGCGGTCTCAGGAACTCTTGGGGAGTTTCAGGGGCCCTACTGTCTATTTTAGAGACCATGTTGCTGTCTCAGTGTCTCATTAACCCTCCCTCTGACTGAATCAGGAAACTTCATATTTTCACACAGGTCCATGAAGCCCATTCGGTGTCCATGGACCTGGATTCGGGGTTTGAAATTCCACGGGTGCCTATGTCGTCCAAGGGACTCAGTCATCTTTGCCGTCTTTGGGGCCCCATGACCCTTCTGTCGGTCTCAGGGGCACTCTTCCGTCTTGGGAGGCTGTCACGGTCTCACGGACTCTGAGACTTTCAGGAGCCTATTTATATCCGTCTCAGGGGCCATGTAACCCTCCCGGAGGATCCCCTGGCCACATCAGTGGCCTCATATGCTCTTAAAACGAGGGGCCTCCAGGCTACATGCTCCAGTTCCCTCCTTGGCCATCGAGTGGCCTCACATTGTCCTAAAACAAGGGAACAAAAAAACAGTGCAAAAAAGTGCCCCCTCTGGATTCGCCCCCGGACATCCGATGGCCTCAGACTGGAAGAAGAGGACTAATGCGAGGACAGAACTTTTCCAAAATTATGGGGGATGTAAACGTCATTTTGAGGCACAAACTTTCCATGCATCATCATCAGCGACACGTTATTTGTCGTGAAATCGGGGATGCAGAGCATCTAGTTTCCCAACGCACATAATTAAAGGGAATGTTCCACCTTAGCACACGTTTTCTACCCAGGTATACGAATTATAGCACACAATTTTAGAGGTCGCTCTGTAATATACATCGTGCCACAAAACTCTGCACCTGTGAGGGTTCAAAACCATTTCTGTGGTTTTCCGTGTGTCCTGTTCAACTTTTTTCCATTTATCATTGGAGGACGGTGTCACCCGCTGGCGCTGGCCAACGAACGTTTACGTTCATATTGTATCAGTGAATGACTACGGAAAGAGTTTCTACATAATTAAATTTCCTGAAGCTGCTACAATTTCTTTAAGAAAATAGGTATCAAAAGCTTCATCGGCGACATTTTTTATATCAACCACGTCTGCGGATTTATGAAAAACTGGTAAATATGGAACCTGCAAGCTGCAATGCGCAAAACTGGCAAAAAATGCAATAGAAAAGTCTGCCTTTTCCTTGAGAGATAACATCTGTATCTGAGACCTAAAAGTACCTGAAAACCGCGTCTATAGTTCGTGAGTTTTGTGGTTTGGGTGTAGGGGAGAGTGGGGAGAATTGGGAAGCAGGAGGATTGGGACACGACGGACAAAAATATTTAGACGCCGGAAAATGTCAGTTTTTCAGCACAGATCATATTTTTCTGCAAAAGGCAATGCCGCATGATGGTCTACTTTCCTGTTCATGCGATGCTGGAACTTGTATAACAGGTAAACTGAAAATATTGGTTTTTAGGTTTTACTTTAAGTTATCTGAGTGGTTAAATCGTCTCATCAAACATGGCAAATACAGATGACGTAATAGCTACGACTGTCGTGTATTTACCAGTACATAAGAAGAGTCTGCAACACTTCCGTTAACCTGTGCAGCGTGCGATGAATATGGCTACAGTTATTCAGGAAAATTGGGACAAGTGTTCCAACTCTCCTGCATCCTCATGCAGGAGAACTGGGACAAGTTTCCCAGTTCTCCTGCATGGGTCCCAGTTCTCCTCGGGGAGGGATGGGCAAATCTATGGCCCACTGGGTGGGACTGGGAGCTAAATTCAGTTCCTTTGCCCATTTATTATGAAAACCCTCACTCAGGCCCCAGGAATTACGAAGGTAAACTTCTCATTATTCGATGCTGTTATTTATTCGTGTTAACTACAATTATGAACTTGTGTTGTTTAACTTTTCAGGAAAATGCCTAAACACTGCCAAAGGGAAGAAAAAGGTTATGGTGAGGTTCTGCATGAAGTTATGTGTATCGCAGCTGAAGAAATATTTGGTAACAGGCTTACCATTAGGCAAGCTGGTAAGGCCAATAACATAAGCAGAAGTCGTCTGGCAGCAGGCACGTAGCCAGGATTTTCCTCAGGGGGCAGGGGCCAAATGTCAAATTTTGTCATATGCCACTGACATATGACAAAATTGATATGAAAAAGCAGCAATTTCATGTAATTAATATCATATTAAACGCACAGGAAAACATGATATTTGATTTTGCAAGTTATATATGATCACTATTTCGTGTTCGTGCTAAATCGACATATATCTAATGTAGACCTCCTGGCTCAAGGGGGGGCATGGCTCCCATGGCCCCACTTTAGCTACGTCCCTATCTGGCAAGGTGCGTGAAAAGATACCAAGACGATCACCAAAGCCAACTCGAGCCAAATCATATTCACCTCAAGCTTTTCAGCGCAGATGAAGAAAAACGCTTGCAAGCTGCCTCCTCACCTGTTCACAGACTCCCTACGGACTTTCCACGAAGCAGGCGCACGAGACGGCGCTCCAAATGGCAGAAACACAATGGCAAACAGATGCCAGCCGCTTGGAAATCCGAGAAGATGCCGCGTTCTTGCAGCGGCAAGGTAGCCTCTCACTTCGAATTCCCGAGGGAGCATCGTTAGCTCGTGCTGCAGCCTTTAAAAGACATGACGTGAACATGTTTTTTTGGAAACATGGAAGATATCTTGAAGAAGAGGGGACGAGTGGGCACGCGTCATTAATCTGGACGAAGCCGGATTTACCACAGTACAGAAAGTTTCCAAATTGGCCGCAGAGAAAGGGGCGAAAATGTTGGCCACGTCACATCGACCGAGAGGTCAGCTGATGACTATGTGCACTATTATGATTGAAACGGGAGGTTTTCTGCCACTTGCGAACGTGTTCCGCAGGGAAATCTTCCCAGACATCCTGACGTCGGGCGTTCCGGACGGCTCCCTTGGGCTAGTGCATGAGAGCGGCTGGATGACGCTAGAAAACTTCGAGAAGGTCCTTGACCACATCATCGACCACACCTGTGTGTTTCAGCGGAACCTCTTTGTTGTTGCCCTCGACAACCATGGAAGCCATCTTGCTCTGTCGACCTTGGAGAAGGCGAAGAGCAATGGGTTCATTTGGCGACTCTACCGCCACATACGTCTCACAAACTCCAGCCGCTTGATTGATCCAGTGAGAGAGCACTTCGGCAAACTCATCTTCAACTGGAGCATGAAGCATGCAGGATGGCCAGTGACACTACCAGATGGCTGAATGGATGGCCAGCGCCTTCACGCGGGCAGCTGCGCCGATGAATCGCATCGATGATGCGTTCTGGCTGCAGGGGCGGGTCCAGTGGCTCCGTTTGAGAAGGGGGCCAAATCAGAGTTTCCTGGGTCTGGATGATCAGCAGATCAGCAGAGTCGTTGACGGGGGGTGGAAGACGCTGGCTGTGGGTTCGGAGTGCACGTCATCGCGGCTGGATATTGATGTTAGGTCATCGACCGGGACGGGAGGTGGAAAACGCTGGCAATAAGTTGGACTCGGAGTTCCAGTAACTTCAAACTCTGCTTGAGCAGAAATACCCATGTCTGGCAAATGGCAAACGGCCATTTGCCCCCCCCCCCAATCGCGGTTGGGGGCACGGCCGAGATGCCCCCTTTGGATCCGCCGGTGCCTATCTGGCTTCCAGCTAACTGGAATCTGGCCGGTTGTCAGCGACGTGTTCACAGACGACGATTTTCTAGCCTCCAGCGTTTCCAGCAGAGATGACCCGACGACGAAGAGCAGTCGCATGGCTGCCGGGGCTGAGCAGGTCGGCAGTCAGCAGGATGGAGCTCGGCCTGAGACGCTGGAGAGCCCGCTGTAAGGCGGGTACGAACAAAACGCTCCTGATGAAGAAGTGACCAACGACACCTGTCCAGTTGACCGTCGAAAGTGACTTCAGCTCCCGCTGAATCGAGAGCGACTCCATGACCCGAACCGTCGAGAATGGCCGCAACTCCCGGCTGGCCATCGAGAGTGGCTCCGGCAGACGGAGCCGCAGCCGCTGCCACGGAGGATCCTGATCCTGATGATGGCGGTCCTGATCCCCAAGCTTCCAGGCTCGTTTCATCTGAGCATTACTTTCGCGGCTACCCCGAGGTGGATTTTAAACAAAGCGAAAGAGTGAGTTACAAAGCATCTTCTTGCAACGCACATACCACATACAAGAAGTACACATGGATTCATCTATTTGGTCAAATTATTGTTTTCCCACGTAACCAACTCACCATTTGCTCCTTTCCTCCACTGTCGTATATGCATCCATGTCGCACTTGGGTTTATTGTGATACCATGTTTTCCGAAAAAGTTACGGAGCGCTAAACTTTTTCGGATATAGTTCCACTTGACCTGACTTAGGTCAGACACGCGACTTGACCTGAAGTAAAAGCTTTGGATGAACCTGAGGTAAAAGTGATCAAGCAAAAGGTACACAAAACTTCGTGGTTCTACGTTCTTTAATTCTAATAGTCCTGGAAAAACCTTCAGGAAGCGGGCAACCCCCGGTCGGGGGCGGGTTAAAATATGCAGTTTTCATGATTCCATTTCTAAACCATCGTATATGCTCCTGGAATACGACTGGAGGCTTGCCTCCTCCCCCTCCAGCAAACTCCTTAGACGAGATCCTGGTCCATTCCGTGGAAACTCGTGGAGTCTTGTGTGTGCAGTGGGAATGCGTTTACCCTAAGTTTGCTCCGCCATTTAAGGAAAATCCAGGATGCGCCAGTAGATGACGATTAAATTTGGGCACAAGAAACCGTTTTGGCATAGTGCCAGATTCTCATCGCTCTAAGCGTAGGCACAGCCTGGATTTTCTTGAGGGGAGCTCAGTGGGAACTAAAATCATACGAAAACCACCTGGTGTCAAGACCATGTGCAGTGGGTTTCATTAAAAAATACGGGACAGAGGGGGGGGGGCGGGCCCGGGCCCCCGGTCCCCTTCCCCTTCTGGCTGCTCCGGTGGCTCGAGGCCATCAATTTAGGAACATTTTCAAAGTTAGTTAGCAAGACCTACCACTTTAAGGGTACTCCTTGCCATGGAAAGCCATCTTTGCCTCTTGTTAAAATGATCCAACGATGGCGTAGTAGTTGCCATACCTGCCATATGGGGTGCTTTGTCCATCAAGGCCAATTTCTTGACAGACCTTGTGGTCCATGCACCCGTCAGGACTTCATGCCCATAACACCAAAATATCAAGACACAAATTTCTTCACCGCAAGACAAGACTTCACTGGCACTCCTGTTCCAGCCGCCACATGCACAAAATCCCGTGCCAGTTTCATGACAGAATTCGTGATCTATTCACCTGTCAGGCCTCAATCCCCACGGCACCAAAATAACAGTGCATAAATTTATTTGCCTAAAAACGAAAATCATCGTTCCTGTATTGCTGCTCCAGTCGCCACGCGCGCAAAAACAGGCGCCCAAGACGTCCACTCAGAACTGCCGCTCACACCACATATGGAAGATGGCGGGCTGTTGAGAAACGTCTTTTTTTATGCGCGCACATTTCTCGAATGATTTCAACTTCTTCTCCGCTAAACAGCTTTTTTGAAAGAGAAGAAAGCCCCATCTGTGTAAGATGAGCTGACAATGGTGAGACACGAGAAGACTCGTTGAAAGGCACGCTCGAGTAAACCTGTTTTTTTGTGCCGTTTGGAGATAACGCATTCATGTGAACGAGTTTGGCAGGAAAGAGCCGAGCCTGAAGGCGTTCAGCTGATACACATAATTCTGCATTAGGTTCGGTTTAGCCATTCACGCTCTTTGGACTTTAAAATGTAAGTCTTTGTGCGTAAAGGTGGTTCTAGCGGACCGTTTTTGCTCAATCAACTCGAATTAGCGACGTTGCATGACCACAAAAATGTGCATATTTAGTTCAGAAGACCCAAATGGGAGTAAACTTTTTCTGAGTGTAGGCTGCTTAACTAACGCGTCTGGCGACGCCGTACGCGTGTTTTTTTTCGTGTCCCAATGCTTCTTCATCTGTTCTAGTTCCTGACGGTTCCACAACATAAAGTCGGAAGACAAAAAAGGAAAAGACAGAACGTCAAATGTGAGGAAGCCAAACGGCAAAAAGTTAAAAGTGATGAAAGTCAAATGCAAAGAATCAAAATGTAAAAAGTTAAAATGGCAAAAGCCACATGGCGAAAAAGACAAAAGAATAAAGGCTAAATGCAAAAAGTCAAATAGGCAACAAGTCGGTTGGTTGGTTGGTTATTGGGGTAGGGGCCGGCAACAAGTCAAGAGGGATAAAAGTAAATAGAAAAAAAAAAGAATAAAAAGTCAAAAGGGATAAAAGTCAAATAGATAACAGTCAAATGCAAAAAAACAAATAAGCAAAAAGTCAAAAGGCATAGAAGTCAAATGGATAAACGTCAAAATGGCAGTAAATCAAAAGGACCAAAAGACAAAGGGGCAAAGGTCAAGAAGATAAAAGTCAAATGAAAAAAGTCAAAAAAGATAAAAGTCGAAAAGCAATAATTAAGAAGAGCAAAAAGCTAACGGAACAGAAGTCAAGAAGATAAAAGTCAGATGTAAAAGGTTAAAAGATCGAAGAGACAATATCGATAAAAGGAGGATGGACAAAAAGTTCAGTTTCCACTGTGAGATATGTAAGATTTAAAGGCACTCAGATCCAAACGGGCAACCCTGGTGCTGGGTTTGGCATCATAGCCGGGCATCTGACATCATTGTCAAAATTTCGCCCGACAAAAAGGTCGCCAAAGCGGTATAGGATAACTGGGCTATCCCAGGTCGTTGCAGAAATCTGCTATGAAATTGCTCTTATTCATATGTGGATGTTAGAAAAAGGCTGTTTCCTGCACCAAAAATCAGTGAGCTAGAGCGAGCAGTCTTACACTAATTAGGCGACCAGGATACCAGATTTTTATCCCTCTGTGGTCCATGTAACTAAGCAACGTGCCAAGTGACGTTTGAAAACGCATTTCATGCTAGTTTACAAAGCCACCATATTCAGTGTAAAGAGTGAGGTGAGATGGGGAAATTAGCAGTCTTGGACACCTGGAACGTCAAGAGTAAATATACGTATTTTAAGAGTGTCATGCTCTGAAAGATAATTCCTTCTAGTAAGAAATGGAAAGAAGTGTAAAAAATTTATTTAATACTAGAAAACTTTTTTCAAGGCATCGCGGCAGTCTCGACCTACTTCATCCCAGGATAAGTTGGTTCCTTGCATGGGGTATATTGATCATTCATGTGTCACATCTTGTTTCAAAACAGTCTTAATGAAACTCTTGTTACATTGATCTATGTCCTTTGTTGGATGGTGTGGTAATCGTCACGAAAGCGACTTGAATTGACCAACCTATGTATTATTAAAATTAAATTTAAAAAATACAAGTACAAGTAATTGTAATTTGTTATATATGAATAAATAAGTAAAATGATATATATATATATTCATATAGGTATATAAATATTATTAAAATAAAAAATTATTCATTTCTCAATGAAAAGAACCAAATCTACCGCACCATGTGACAGAAGGACATGCCAAATTGAAAAGCAAAAATGAGAAGTCCACCTATGATATCCGGTTGAAAAACTCTGCTAAAAAACTGTTACTGATTCGTCGCTTGGTAACAAAGTGGAACTAACATCTGGTCAGGTGATTTGTTCATCGCATCTTACCTCACGACACAGCGGCTCAGCTTATTCCACTTATGACTCCAAATGAATTGATATGGCTGTTGATGCCATGGCCGGCGAGCGCCAAATCCATTTGTACAAGTTGAAGATAAAAGACGTGTCTACATCATAGCACTACCAATTCAGACATATTCCATTGGGTTAGTATATCAGAAAACGTTTCCTTTGTCTCCAAACAAATGGTTCACACCAGAGAACTCTCTTTTTCGTTTGCGTCATTTACCATGCTGCTCGAAACATGAGTTCTGGAGCATCGCACTGCAAAAAAATGCCAGATCTTGTTATCACCAAGAGGTTCGGAGCTGTTAACGGGCACATTTCAGAGCAGTGCGCAATATGACTTCCCACCCCCTACTTCAAAGTCTGAATATAACCTTTCATCTTTTGTCAGTTTTGACTATTTGACTTTTTGACCTTTTACATTTGATTTTTACCATCCGCACTTCTGTGCCCTCAGCTTTGACTTTTTGCGCTTTTTGACTTTTGCATTTGGCTTTAATCATTTTGACCTGAATTTTTGTTACATTGATCTGTGTTGTCTTTGTCTTTGACATGTTGCCCTTTTACGTTTTATCCATTTTACTTTTATCCCTTTGAACTTTCTGCCTACTTAACTTTCCCATTTGACTTTTATCTCCTTCTCACATTTTGCCATGTGACTTTCCCACATTTGGCTTTTTGTTCCTCGACTTCTTGGCTTTCGACTTTTTGTCCGGTTACGCTCCTTGACGGGTATCCCAATTCTCCTGATTGTGGCCCAAGTCTCCAGCCTCGCATGTTTTTTTCTGTCTGTGTATATATATATATATATATATATATATATATATATATGTGTGTGTGTGTGTGTGTGTGTGTGTGTGTATGAGTTAACTACGTCAAAAATTTACTTTTCGTGCAGAAGACACTTTATGCAGTATCACTAGCCGTACTTCAGTTACCGTTAATACAAAGATACGAAAACTGCCAAAGTTTCACCATATTACTTCCCATGATCTTCCGTCCCACTTTATTATGTTCCAATTTACCCCACATTTTCCTACTTACAGTCTCTGGTATGCCTATGACCTGCCTTTGACATCACCTTATCTGAAGTGACGTGGCCAATTATTTTTTGTGATAAGGTGTAGTGTATTGTTAAGGTAGGAGAGCTCAAATCTGGCACCGCGGGCGTTTGTCGTTCGAAATTTATGCCAGAAAAATCTGAAGGGGAGAAAGAAAATGCTTCCAGTAATTCTCCCCTTTTCAGCCAAGTAAAATATACGAAAGACAAAAAGAACAGCTAGGGCAGGGAGGAGCATGATGAGACACGTTTTGCGCCTGGGAAAAACTGAACTGAAACCAAGTTAGTCTTCTGATAGTGGCATTCGATTTCTGTTTACTTTTATGCCGTGAGCTGAAAAAAAGTCTGAGATTTCTTTTGTTATAAAGGGCTTATAGGCGCATCGGCATACTGAAATGTGTTTTAATTCCATGCCATTTTCATTGGAGCATCTTCATCGTCACCAACGTCATGAACGCCATCGATGTCAGCAAATCATTCATGAATAGTCGCATTACGTAAATGATTTGTTTGTTTTACTTTTTTCTACCCCAGTCTCGACCTGCAATTATTCGCAACGCGGAATAGCATAGCGAATGAGTTAATCAATGCCGTCACGTAGATTAGTAAAGCCTAATGGATCTGCGACTGATCGCCAGTGATAAGATATCCTAGACTGCACAAAACACGGCTTTGCGTTAAGGTCATCCTCCTAAAAACATGTCTCAGGCAAGGCCTCAGTTAGCAACTCAGGCGATGTCCTGAATGCATCGTGCTGCTAAGTAGTACGTATAAAAGCAAGCTCGTTCCGTGTTCCGGCGTCATTCTTTGGATCGACTACTGACCATGAAGGCGGTAAGTCATTTGAGAATCCGAGTTCCGTGCCTTTGGCCGACATCTGTATTTGCGGTTTGAAGCGTTCGATGCTGCCATTATTACGAGCGAGGCGGAAGGTCGAGTGAGTCTTGCCTCAGCTAACGGAACAAAATCAAACTGAACGGCCGGCTCGGCTCAGCCCGGGATGGCCGGCCCGACCACGCCGTTTTCTGGAGGCTAATAACTTCGCAGCCCCTGGGCACCGAATCGCAAGATTTTCATTAAAAGATAGCTTAATTCTTAAAATGTTATGTGTTTGGATTTGCAATGCGTTAGCTTGCGAGCACTTTCTTCCTTTTTTTATCGTGGTAATGATTTATCGTGGGAGTGATGTTTTCGCCCACCTGTTTTTCCGTGATTCAAGCAGACTGATTTTTTTTTACAGTTTCGTCCATTCATACCTGTTTTTTTCTGGGGTGTTTTTCAACCCCTTCGTTCGAATAGAGAACGAAGAAGGCCTTCCTAGTTATGCGCCCAACAAGCGTCTTACTGGTCTTATTGTTCAGTTCCAATTTATGCAGTCTGTTTCCGTCTAAGTTATCACTCGAAAACAAGCCTTTCGCCGAAAATGACAACATGTATTGTGTTTCATGTTATAAAAACGCATTTCAGATCATTCTTCTGTGTTTGTTCATTGCGGCTACAGCCGATACGGGAGCCAAGATTGTTAACTTCCAGTACGGCATTCAAGAAGATGGCTCCTTCGATGCCAAGTAAGGACATCGTTCTTGATGTGATCCTCTGCTTCAGAGAAAACAATACCTGGATATTTTACGTACCTGTTAATGGCATGAAAGTACGTAGCAAAAATGGCAGGTTTCTTTATTACAACCAGAGTTTTTTTAAACTTGCCATTCGAAGTCGAACACAGTTTAAACCAACTGGATAGCTGAAATCAAATGTTTATTCTGAACTTAAATGCATGTGGGTGTGTGCAAATGTGTATAAATCTGTGCAAATGCGTGGTAAAAGTCCTTACCTCCCTTAATCCGGCACCTCCTCGCATGTTCTACCGCGACTGCCTGGGGGTGTCAAAAAAGGTACCCCTGCTATCTCAGGATCCGATCGTCTGATCTTAACCGGTCTACCATCAATCGATAGCCCAGAGTCTTGCAATTCAGAAAATACCATGCAAGCCATGGTCACGTGACTGATGACGTCACAGGTCACGTAAAACGCATAACACGACGTCTGAAGAGCTGACATCGGTTCGTACATCATATCATCGGCAATATTAATCTTAGAGCCTTCATTTGGGTATCAAACGCAAGGTCACGATCTTTGTCGTGTAACGGTCAACCTAGGCCACGTGAAATATTGGTCCCACTTAACACGCAAAAGACCGATACTTACTCGCAGCCATTTTGGCCCACGCCTTAAAAACGACGGAAGTGAAACCTTCTGATGATCAGTTTCGCATTACCTGCATTTCGCCTGGTCAATTTCATACTAGGTCAGGTGAGATATGGCTGCATTACTCTTCCTGACAAAGAGCAGCAATTACTCGCTGGGATTCTTAACTGAGCCAAGAACAGAACTGAAATGATACCTCATGATCATTAAATATGTGCTGTCTGCTCCGTGTCGGGTCAAGGTCAGACCAGCTCAGAACAGATAAGCATTTTCTTTTTTTCTCACCAAGAACAATAATTGCTCTCTGTTGCTACTAAACGATATTCCACTGATGACGTGGCATGACGTGATCTCGCGTTGCATTTTGTGAACCTTGTTAAGAGGCGCATATAGATTTGCTTGTGTGGCTTGAACGATGGGGAAGCTCAGCGGCAACCACTTTATCACCCACAATGCAAATCAGTTCAGTTGTCATGATTCATGTGACTTAGCATGACCTCTAATGTGGACGTGTCACGGTTGCATATCCTTTTGGGGACCGTGTCCTATGTAATAATATAATAATTCATGCATTTCATTCACGAATACTATCAAGAAAACGGAGTATGCTTCCGCCACCACTCGAAGAGGCGAAAACATGCGTGCAAGGGCTCACTTATGACGTCATATCTCCATGACCTGACTTATCATGGAAATGGTTTTGATGTCGAAATATGTAAAATTGAATGATGAACAAGCACTGAAAAATTGTTTGCAATGACTGTGACGGTTCAGAAGTTTTTCACGAAAAACCGAGGGGATGTCCTATTTGACGCCCTCCAGGCGGTGCCGGGTTGAGCCTACTTTAACCCGGCATCGTCTGGAGTGTTTTTGTACCCGCGGCCGCCTAGGGGTCCTAAAAAGGGCACCCACTGTGATCTCAGGATCTAACCTTCGGATCCGAATCGTTCCACCACCAATCCATAGCCCTGAGTCTTGCGATTCAGAAAATACTGTCAGCCCTGGTTACGTGCTGATGACGTCACAGGCTACGTAAAACGCATGACACGGCGTCGGAAAAACTAACATAGGTTTGTACATCATATCATCGGCAGACTGTTCTTAGAGCCTTCAGGTGGGTATCAAACGAAAGATCACAATCTTCTGCATCAGAAGTATGCCAAAATGCCAAAAAATGCCAGGTCAAGGTCAAACTAGGTCAGGTGAAATATTGCTCTTACTTTACATGCCAGAGATGGATACTTACTCATCTATTTTGATCCACGTGACAAAACGGACGGAAATAAAACCTTCTGACGACCAGCTTTGTATTACCTGCTTTTCATCCAGCCAAGGTCAGTCTAAGTCAGTTCATATTACATTACATTTCCTGAGAAAGATCAATAATTTCTCCCTGAGATTCTTACTGCATCAAGTACAGAACTTGAATGACATCTCAAAATAATTAAATCTACGTTGTCTGCTGTTTATCGGGTCAAGGCCAATCCAGGGCAAGACAGTTAGTCATGTTTGTTTTTCTGACTAGGAACAATAATGGCTCTCTGCTGCAGTTGAACGATCTTCCACGGCAATGTTATTTTCATTTCGCTTTGACATCTGCCAATGACAAGATCTGATATCACCTCACGTTTGCAGTTGGTGAACCTTGCTAAGAAACGCATATAGTTTGCTCGTCTGGCTTGAACGATGGGAAAGATCAGTGGCAACCACTTTCATCACCCATAATGCAAATCAGTACAATTGTCATCATATATATGACCAAGCATGACCTCTAATGTTGACGTGTCACGGTTATATATCCTTCCGGGGACCGTACCCTATGTAAATCCGAAAAAAAATCATACATTATTTTCGCGGATATTATTATGAAAAAAGAAGCATGTTCGCGCCCCCATCGGAAGAGGCGAAAACATCCATACAAGGGGGCATTTATGACGTCATACCTCCGTGACTTGGCGTAGTATAGGAATGGTTTTGGAATCAAAACCTGTAAAAGTGATTGATAAACAGGTGCTACGAATTAAACTGGGCTTACTCTAACATTCAGAAGTTATTCACGAAAAACAGAGGGGTTGCCCTATTTGGCACTCCCCAGGCGGTGCTGGGTTAATGCGTTCGACTGCGCAAGAAATTCACGCGTGGACCTATTTTTCCTCATTTTTCAGCCTTTTAATATATTGGACTGATTTTAGTCATTCATGCTCTTAAATGATTGCTCGCAAGATGCCTCGTGATCTGAAGTAGATTTCTATCCCAATCAAATCCTATAGGTCAGGATCAAGCTAAAGGGGGAAAAAGGACTGAAACTCAAATTCTTCCTTTTGATAAGTTTTAGGTGAACTTCGAGTCATGCGTGAAAATGGTTTTTGAATAATTGGCGGGCGTAGTGTCTCAAACGTAGGAGAAAGCCGTCAAAAGATTTTGCGATTCTTTTGCTGCTTGTTTTACTGTTCTGGAATTTGTCGCCCTGTACCTTCCATTACACCTGGCAAATGGCCAGCCTGAGTGAATTTGAGTCTATCCGATGACCGTGGCCAGATGGTCGCGTCAGTGACCTGCACTATGCAAATACATTTGATTATCGAACATGTGCACATTCACCTTCCTGTCGTCCCTCGTATTGTTTCCAAGGTCTGCACCCGACATTTCGCTCAGTAACACATGACATGTGAGTTCTTTGTTTGAATGCTCCATAATGGGTGTTGCGGATGCCAACGATAACATATTGCCATCTTGTGTGGCGTCACAGTCTCTATTTCGTGCTGTAGCATGCAAAGAAACATAATTCGTTCATTCAAGGAAATGCATGAACACCTTAAAGAAAAATTAGTAGTAGATACTGATATCAAGATGCAATATAACAGTAAATGAAGCCATGTAAATGAGATCAGTGAATAATTTTTCTTCCTGTTTTCATATGTCAAAAGACTGAATCTTTCCAATTATACTGTCCTGGCTCCGTCCATGGCTTTCTTTGGTTTGCCGCGTGCAACGGATGTTCATGGAATCGATCTAATTGCTAGTTTATCGAAGCTGGGAAGCTAGGAAGGCTTCGTTTATCGACCCATTTACGGTTGTCAGCGACAAACCAGTCATAACGTAGCAGTGCAACAGTGCAATATCCCTTTGCTGTTTCCTGCGTTCAGTCTTGGCAATGTTTGAACATGTTTGCAGACTACGCTATGACAACTGAACTGCTGCAGTCATAACCTAATATGGGAACGTGTTTAGATATTGTAAAGACTGAATGCAGGCCATGGTTATCGAAAAATCATAAATGCTTCCCATTCCACGTTCCAGAGCTTCATTAAAACTACCACTTCATTTATATTTCTTGGAAAGGGCAACTTTCGCCCTCGTGCTGTCATCGGAGTGAACAACTGCATCCGCCTGGGGCAACGTTTCACAGCAGAAACTCGCTGTATTTGATGGCGGCTTCAGACGGTGCGCGACTTGGGTGTGATTACCGTCGGCCTGCTTTATTTGGAATGTTTTATTGGGAGAACTTAATTTGTAATATAAATCGACAGTTTGATTATTTCCCCGAGAACAATAAGATGGGGATCAGGGCAAATTGGTCTCGGAGTTGATAAGAGAGTTGATCGCATTAATAAAGGTGAGACTCTTAACCCGGCATCGTCTGGCGTGGTTTGCACCAGCGACCGCCTGGCGGGTATCAAAAAGGGCACCCCCTGTCATCTCAGGATCTAACCATCGGATCTGAACCGGTCTACCACATATCGATAGGCCTGAGTCTTGTGATTCGTAAAATGCCACGTTAGCCATACTCACGTGACGTATGACGTCACAGGTCACGCAAAACGCATAATACGAGGTCGGAAAAACGAACACCGGCTCGTATATCGTTTTATCGGCAATACTGGTCTTAGAGGCTCCAACTGGGTATTGAACGAAAGGTCACGATCTTCAACATTAGAGGCATGCCAAAATGTTAGAAAATGTCGGGTCTAGGTCAGCCTAAGCCAAGCGAAATACTGGCCTTATTTTACGTGCCAAAGATCGATACTTACTGGCACCCGTATTGATCCACGTGACATAAAGGACTGAAACGAATCTTTCTGATGATCTGTTTTGCATTACCTGCTTTTCATCTGGCCAATGTCAGGCTAGATCAGGTGAGATAAGATTGCATTACTCTTCTTGCCAAAGAGCAATAATTATTCACTGGGATTCATAACTGCGTCAAGTATGGAACGGAAATGGCATTTGTTGATAATTAAATCACCTCTGTCTGTTTTTTATCGGGTTAAAGTCAAACCAGGCCAGAACAGATAGTCATTTTTCTTTCTCTAACTAGGAACACTAAATTTCTCTCTGTTGCTCTGAACGATGTTCCATAGGCAATGTTACATTTAATTTCGAATTCACATCTACGTAGGACGTGACCTGACATGAACTCACGTTGCGTTCGGTGAGCCTTGCTAAGAGCGCGTATAGATTTGCTTGTCTGGCTTGAACGATGGGGAAAGTCAACGGCAACCTGTTCTATCATCTGCAATACAGCAGTCCAACTGTCACCATATATGCGACTTAGCATGACTTCTGACGTTCACGTGTCGCGGTTGTCTGTCCTTTTGTGGACCGTGTCCTATTTAAACCCAAATAATAATGTATGCATATAATAATAATGCATGCATTATATTCCCGAATATTATCAAAAAATAAGCGAAGCAAGTTCGCACCACCGCCCGAAGAGGCAAAAACATACATGCAAGGGTCCACTTATGGCGTCAGATCTCCATGACTTGACCTAGCCTAAAAATAGTTTTGATGTCAAAATATGTAAATTGGATTGGATAATAAGTACTGAAAATTTGACTGGGCTGGTTCTAACGATTCAGACGGTATTCACGAAAACCGATGGAGGTGCCGTATGTGACACCCCTAGGCGATAACACACCGCCTGACTGTTGCACTGTTGGAGGTGAGCAAAAATTGTTGACAGTTCGTTCCTGCGATGCTACTAAGTCACTGAAATTTTGCTCATTTTTTGCTGTACCCGTAACACATGTTGTACCCTGTCAGATCTAACCACAATGTGGCAATGTTGGGGGGGTCGTTCGTGCGGCCAATTCAGCGCTCCGAGCGAACAGCCGCTTTCTCATTGGACCGCGCGACGAGAAATATCCTCTGTATAGGACATCTGTTGTCGGACAACGAGCTAAAAACCATTACAAGGAGTTAAACTATGTGATGAGCTTACAATCCTAAGACACGTGTGGATTAGGTCAGATCATTTAGGTCAACCAATATCACAAGTTCAATAAAGCAATATGTCTGCAATTTCTAGATCTGTTCATCCATTCTTAACCAAACTATGTGGGTAGTTAGTCTACAGGGTGAATGTCATTACCGTTAAGCACAAGTACCGGCCCAAGTCAGTAAACGTCAACTAAGGTCAAGCATTGTAAATGAAGCAGTTTGCAAATGGAGCACTAGGATTTGGTGAGGACTACGTAGCACATGTAGATGCCACGCAGCACAGTCAAGCTAAGTCAAATCGACTGGGACAAGTCGCCCAAAGGTGGTCAGGAATAATGTACGATTCCATCTTCTCCAAATGTACCCAAATGATTTTCCCCGTATTCCCCGGGGATAGCTTTGAGAGCCCCCCCCCCAGGTTGAATAAAGTCCCCCCCATACGGGAACGTGCCCTGGCGTGTAAGTACAGGAGTAGAGTAATTCCATTTCCATTTCCAAACCTGACGTGGTAGAATGACGAAACAAAATTGAGCGTGTAACTTGTTCTTTCAGTTACACGATGACACTCCGTTTGATTCTTTTTGGTCACACGGTGACCTAACAGGTGACATCAAAGGAGATCGTGTCGGTGAATTCGGGTTTTCATGGGGTCCTATGAGACTTAACCTATAGACTCAAGGGGCCCAAAACGACTTCTGATGATAAATAAGGAATCAAACTATTATTGGTATGCACTTCGGTACTGTCGATTGCATCATGGCCCTTCCAATGTCGACAAAAAGTCAAAAAAGTTAATGCCTTTAATTCGTGGATTTGACTTAAGTTAATCTTAATCTAAGTAAAAAATGCATTGTGAAGGTCACTGGCAGCATGGGTAATGCCCATATTTAAAACTGAGTAAGACTAAGCACCGAAAAGTACTTGAAACGTCTGTTATCCGATTAGGACTGCCTCCGTAACCTCATTTCTTCACGACACGACCTCGAGAAAGAGATCATAGGTCCGCAACCTTTCAGGTTATCGACTTGGAATTTTCACACAATACGCAAAGAGGCTGAGTGCTTAGATATGCTAAATTTCAAAAGATCAGTGCAGTTTTCGGGGCAACTTGTAAAAAACATCAAGGGTTTACACCCCTACCCTGCTCTGGGTTAAACTTTCGCCTCAAATTTCCGCCGTTAAACCGGAATGGCGCAGTCGGATGCAAGAATAAAACTCTGATTAACGTGCACTACTCAACGTGGACCCTGATTCCAAACAAACCTAGCAAAGTATTTCGATTGAATTTATATTAAAACAAATGCGAAATTCTATCGCGTTGTAAGGTTTGCAGATCTCAGGCGTATGCATTCACAACATACGCACCGATTTAGGCATTTTCGCGCACAATACCATTCATTAAGACGCAACCCCTCCTACCATTCTTGGATTCGGGCACCGTAATCGTAAATTCAGTTTTCATATTGTTCGGTTTCAGGAACATACAAAAAGTCAGAAGGTCATGTTTAAGGTCCTTTCAGATGGTAACGATTCATCAAATTAGAAAAAAAGATGCATAATGCATTGCCCCTTTTTTGGTTCTATTGATAAGTATGAAAAAATATGTAGAATCTTAAACAGAAAATATACTTAGATATCTATTTTATACACCTGGGTGTTATTCCCATTCACTTTTAAGCACGTTCCACCAACAGTATCAAGTCGAAGGACAAACAATATTTATGCTCTAAAAGTCGTTCTTATGGTTCCTGGTACTTCCATTTACGCTTTTTTATTTTGAAGCAAAAACCCCTTATTTTTCCTGGATGCGCCCTACAGATTCATGTACAAGTGCGAGTAAATATTGCATATGTGTTTTCCATAAACGCCACTGTTGAGTTGAAGCCAATATTGTAAATATGCAGTTAGCAATTCTGAAGCCTGAGATATCTTTTGTATCAGTGTTTTGGAATGTGACAACGATTACTTACCGAGCCACACCTCATGTTTAGAACGTGGTGCACATACATGACGTCGCATTACTCCCTCTTATGTTTTCTTCATTGCCCTTGACGTTCTCCGAAAATTTTGGACTTGTGGATGTTTGTTGATCATGTATGCCACCCACTGAAATCGTATTTGTTTTGCTAAATATTTATTTACAGCACCGACATATAAACGAGCAATCAATAGCGTCTGAAACATTCGCAAAATGGCCTGACATGCCTCCCATGACATGCCAAGCAATCCGGAAAAAACCGTACGTAGAAAGTCACCGAATTTTAGTGCGTAAGTGCTTTTGCTTCGGTGCCGGAAAAATATTGCGGGGAGAATCGATCTCGCCCATATTAAATAGGATTAATGAGATTTGTTTTAAATACATTTTATTCACATTCGTTGGACTACGATTACCAGAGATGACTTAAATAGTTCACTTGACTAACGGATATGCAGTTTATCCTAGATACCATCAATCTTCCGTTATATTTTATTTTGAGAAGATGCAACATTTCCAAATAATGACCTCGGTTGACCTTGGCTGATTGGTGATGGATCAGCTGTTCTTTGCGGCATGTAGGTTTATCATAAGGGCCAAGTTTCCATAGCATTTGATTTCGATCGGTTGAGTAGATCGGGAGAGGAAAAAGTGCCACCTACTTCAGGTCTGACCTCGTTTTACCTTAGTTCACTAAGCCCATGCAGTTCAGTTTGTGAGCATTCACCCTTCTAAGGTCTTGGCACAGACTATCTCCTCCCTCAAATTTCGTTGCAATCCGTGCAACAGATCAGGATATTTTTGTGTGAGTTATGCCCTAGTACGCGTAATTCTGATAGGGCCATCACCGCTGAGGCATGCTTGGCTACAATGGGTTGAAATCACATAAAGTCAACTAACTACTGAGACATGTCCTTTCAATATCCACAGGTACGAGACCACCAACGGCATCTCCTCTAATGAGGACGGAATCTCTTATCCTGGAAATGAGCCGGAAACTGGCAACTACGTGAGGAGCGGCACCTACTCGTACGAATGGGAGGGCGTCACCTACACTGTCACCTGGACGGCCGACGAGAACGGTTTCCACCCAGAGGGCGACCATCTGCCCGACTTCAGCCACACCCGCGAACACATCGGAGGTGTTGACGACACTTTGGTGTAGGACTCAGTTCACTGAGACGACTTGCAAATTTATTCTGAACGACTTTGTTCTAAACCATGGTTGTCGGTTTAGGTTGTAAGTCTCACATCGTTTTGTCCGTTTTGAATATACGACGCTAGCATGATCCTCGCATGTTTGTGTTACGTGGTATCTCATTTCAACTGAGCGAAATGAATAATGCACATTTCTCTTCGATGAAATGAACAGGTGCACTTCAAAAAAGCGATTACATGATTCCCAAAACATCGAAAGGGACGCCGACGAGTGACGAAAAACGGCAGAGCATGACTCCTAATTTCTTTTTGGACCCGTCTCTGATTAAGTCATAAACTCAAATCTGTCACACTGCATGCGAAAAGGAATGTTAGAAAAAGCCGCAAACTTTCATAGTTCTACCTCAAAACGTCCAGAAATTGAATGTGAAAAGCCTCAAGGGAGGCTTACTAAGGTTTCTCGCCCGCAGTGGGGTTAAAAAGACGACGGACATGGTTCCTGCAATTTTGGCGGGGCTACCCATTTGCAAGATTAAAATATGCTGTTTGTAGCTTACGCTCCACTAGCGAGCGGACCACTTCGTAGTTGTAGCAACGGTCGCCACTCATCAGAGGCACCACCGTCGTGAGTGAAATTTGTATGCTGAGTTGACGCGTTCTGATGCGTGCCGCAGGCGCCCCCAAGGGGGAGGGAGCAGGAGGAACGGGCCCCTCCCGTTGCGGTTTTAGCATGAGTAGCATGAGCATGCTTCAGCATGTTCATTTGCTTGTGTGCTTGCTTCATGCGCAACAATATCAGCTAGGCCAGGTGAGCAAGAGTTTCCACGCAACGGCGGTAATGATTAGTCCTGCATCAAAGAGGACCATACTGTCCAAGGCCCTTCACTGGTCAGGGATCTCCTGCATGGATTAGCCCCCCCCCCAACCTCCACTCCCCTGCTCCCAGTGTATATAAATTACAGAGATCCTTGACGACAATGGGTCCACAAAGCTCAGGTATCACTGGCGATCATGCGCTGTTATCAACCCACGGACGTACGCTGTTCGGTGACCACCTGCACAAAACAGTCTATGTAACGCGCATGCCATTATTTGGTTTTGTTTGACGCATCATAGAACATCCTTCATAGTAGACATGAAAGCGGAGAATGACAGCGAGGTGCACACGCAAACACAAATTCAACAAGCACAGGCATCTATAAATCAAGTTGCTCTCCTGCAGCACAAGTCACCATGCTCGGATTAGGTTTCTTTTCTGAGTGTCACGTGCCTGTCTGTAGCATAGCAAGCAAAGTTTTTCATACAAAGAAATGTATTTTTTATTTTCAAGTGAAATTACACACCGGAAACATGAAAGGCCAGAAGTCAAATCATTATGTCATTAGGGTGAAGAATAGCCTCAGGTTTCTTTGAACACTCGATGAAAATTCTAGGCATTGACGTTGACCATCTCTTGAAGAAAGAATGAGACGACAACGTGGCGGACAACGAAGATCCAGCGTAGACGAGAACTGCGTCGTCAGTGCCGGGCCCTTTTCCTCCCAGCTGGGTCGGCAAATCGCCGGGCGCGCCGGGCTCTTCTGGGGTTTTGACTGGCAAAGTGGTCGGCAAACTGCCCGACGACCTGTCAACGCTCACACTGGAGTGTAGTAAGTACGCTGGCCTCACAAAGAACGCAAGTGGTTTATACAGTCTACAGTTTTGCCGGCGTCACAGCCGCCACTGTGGCGCCACCAGCTTCCATTCGTCAGCGTTGAGGTATGAAAGAATGTGTGTCGTCATTGTTTGGCGACAGAGATATGAATTTTGTTGCACAGATCTGCTGTCACATTTTCATATTGACCGTAACATTATAAACTGTGATCGCGGCGTAGGTGTCGGCTTAACTCTATTCCCGGAGGGCTACAGTGTATGGCCGATTCCCGCAAGGGGGATAGGATTCGGACCTCCCTGGGATCTCGAGAACCACATATTTGATTTCATCGCAACAAACAGCAATCGATTTGGCATGATGTAAACCACATTTTTATAAAAAGAAGTTTTCAAAATTTTCGTAGGGGTGGATACACGGGGTTTAAATGTCTAAATGTTTGATATTTTGGGACTTAACTCTGTAGTTTATGGACCGATTTTGGTGAAACTGACGCGAATCGAGAGATTATGGATGGAACTTTTTCCGTTGGTCCATACATTTGAAATGTTGAAAAAATCCATAGGTGTTCATAAAGTTTCAGAAATAGGAGGATTAGTTTCTCAAAAACCCACGTAACAAAAAAGGCAGAACATTTTTTTGAGCTTTTACTAGCCATGTTATGCCGAAGAAATACAAATCATATTACAATGCTCATAAAATGTTATCAGAGGCAGTGCCAAGGTCATGAAAAAAGGGGAGCTGTCATGGTCACATGTTCATCAGGCCAACTGAGAAGCTTTGACCTGAAATAACCTCTGACGACCTTAGAGTCACATGGAATGATCTTGAGTATATTTTACATTGTTTGAAATCGTTTTCAATCATTTAAATTCACTCTGTTCCTAAAATTGAATTTTAAGGCTGCTGTGATGGGGAGCACGCATATTTCCATTTTATGTCATAGCTCCGTGACCTGACCTGATATCAGCCTAAAACTTGGTACACAAGTGAAGGGCACCCTTCTTCGTCAGATATATTGCAAGTTTGGCATTTGGAAAAATAACGGCAAAATTATCACTGCAAAGTCAAATTTTGACTTTTAACCTTGACCTGACCTTGCATCCTAACATTAACAAAGTTATATCTGTATGCTTGCCAATTATTTATGTATATAGCGACATAAAATATGAAGTTCTCTTTTAAAAACGCTGTTTTTGGCAGACCTTTTTTATTTCATCCTCGACAGAGTCAAATTTGGCCTGAGGTGCCTCCTAAAAACGTTCCATGACTCCGCCCCTGAGCAAAATAGAATCCCGAAATCTTGTAATGGTACGTAGAAAAATAGGTAGGAAACGTGACCAAGTTTCGTGAAATTGCATCAAAAACCCTGGAATTGGCAAGCAAAGGGCACGAAGGAGGATGGATTTAGCCCCCTTTCGGGAACAGGGTGAAGCACCACCAATACCTAATTGTGGTCACGGCGAAGAGTTAAGTCGCCGGAGAAGAGAAGACAAATGTATTCTAAGGACAGCAAAGAAAAGGCGAATGAAAAACGTGACGAAAAATGTAGAACTCTGGCGAATGCGTACACGAAGCAAAGAAGCGCAAATCTTCCATCGCAGTCAACAGCAAGAGAAAAAATGTATGGATTTTCGTCAAGTGAGCAAATTAGTCAACCAATACAGCACTGTGTTAACATGTCACTCCAGAGAATCCAACAGTCAAATCGCTTCATTAACTTCCTCCAAAAGCATCTCACTAAGCATGGTAAGCGAGCACTGAAATATAACATTGATAGCAATAGTAAGGCTGCAATTTAAAAAAGAACGTACCCGGCATTATCACTTAATCAATCATTCAGTCGACCAGGAATCAGAATCAAGCGATTAAACCATCGGTATACGGTAATAGTAACTCCTAGATCTTGCCGCTTGTTTCATTGAGCAAGGTTTATTAAAAAAAAGGAACACTGAACTGCTTGGTTCCCAAAAATATCGGTTTCAAAGCAGTCTGACGTTTGGGATCTCTTGGTCTTGGTTTTGGGTTATGGGACGCAGATTGTCATAGATGACGGTAACGTGCACCTTGCTGGTCGCTCCTGTGCAGCACAGACCCCCTTTCTAAACGTTGTTGATTTTATTCTGCATTTCACGTTCATGGCCTGATCTTGGTGACTGTCTGTACGTTCGATATAAAAGGTGAAAGACATGAAGAATAGCCATTTTGGTTTTGAGCATGATTCTTAAAAACATACAGGACGCAATGCGATACGTTGTTTATTTTGAGAGGATACCTATTTCGAGTCACTATCCCTGGGTGGTCAAGGCAGTCCTCTGAAGCCAAGACTATTTTGACAACGACATGAGGGGAGTGTTTGGACGCGGGTCCTAGGCTTTGAGCGTTGGCCCTTCATTTTATTAGTCTCTGCATTGAGCCAACGACTGCTGCCAGCATGTCATTTTTTCGCGATAAATCCCTGGTAGGACATGCAGGACTTTATCAAACGACTTATTACAGACAAACTGCAATAAAATGAGATGATTTTCGGGTTAAATGGAGCACAAAAGAACAGGCAACAGGCTGACATAATCTTCATTGAAAAAAATTGACGAGCTCTGAGCGGTATTAAAATGGAATCGATAAGGGCTCGAGAATGAGTGCATCGTTTGCTTCCAGGCGGTGCTGCGCCCGAACCGTGGACTGGAACCGCTGGGCTGCCGGTGCGAACGAAAGTCGGCACACGGAGCTCCATCGTGATGCTTTCTCCGAGTCGCTGCGATCTCTGGATGGCCGGCACCATACTCAGTGCTGAAAAATGCTCAGAAACAGCTCTTTCACTTTGCCGTCGCTTGCGCGTGGCGCTCATTGAAACGTGCTGTGCCAAATGTCTGTGCGACCAATTCTCGTTCCAAGTCGGTGCGTCTTGAGGCGATCCGGCCGATCGTTACCGAGAAAAGGAGTCGGAGCCGAAACGATGTTTGGTGCTCTTCGCGTTTCCCGTTTTACGTGTTATTCGTATCGGCTGAAAATCACCCTTGGAGCGCGCGGCGGGCGCCAACGACGGGTCGCAGATCGACGAAAATTTTCGGGTTTTTCGGTGATGCGCGAGACTTTTCGAACAGTGCACGGTCGAACGGTCCCAGAAGATCCCGGCGCGTTCGGCGACTTGCCGAGCCGGCCGGGCGGAAAGGGTCCGACGCTGACGGCGCGGTTCTCGTCGACGCTTGATCTTCGTTGTCCGGCACGTTTTCGCCTTATTCTTACTTCGATAGATGCCCAATGTCGGTGCCCAGAATTTACATTTTTTGACGATTTTGACATTTCGTGTTTTTGGCGTAGACGTGCCCTAGAAGCTAGAAAATAACATTCGTGTCTGCATTTTCAACGATTCCCACCGATACCATTTTGTCGAATTTTCCAATGAATTTCCTCTTGGGATGAAATGGCACCTACCAAGGCTGGGAGATCTCTGTTCTGTTTTCTCAATGTTCAGATTCAAATGGTGCTTTTCAGACCTCCGATGCCCTGAAAGACTGTCCTGTGTTTTTGACCGGTGAGGTCCAACTCGGTCCGGCCGGTAGCATTCAGGCTGAAGATAGGACCCCTCGGTTCTTCGCCAATTGCCAAGATACCGAGCAGTTCTACGTGTCACCGCTTAGAGCTCTGCCATTCAGCTGGCTCTCCTCATCATACCAGACTGTATGTAGTAACTTTTCCCCAGCGTGTGTGCATTTTTATCTTTCCGACCAGCGTCATTGGCTTCGGTCTGTCGAAGTCGGCTGAACCTTGGATAATAGGTCAATGCGAACATTCCCACAAGGCCCACTTTTGGTCTTCATCCTGTTGGTGTTTGTTTGTGTGCTTTTCCCAGTCTTCTAGGTCTGATTCATATTCCGTCGTTTCATTGAGGACATTGGATCCTGTTCCCGCTGGGGGGTTTTGATAAAATCAGCCTGCTTGTCTAACACCGTCTTGCAAAATGCCCAACATTGCCTCGTCTATGACACGACTGTATTATTCTTATTTTATTTTACTTTTTGGGGGAGCAGGGGGCAGCACTCATCGGACAGACATGTGTCATATCCACATTTGCGACATTCTCGTGGTTTCGGTCTCCTATTCGTCGTCGTCGCATTTTTTTTTTTGAATAGTGCCCCGGTCTGACGCGACTGGCATCTATGTTTCTGCTGATTGGTGCTGTTTTCTCGGCGGCAATGGCAGATGCTTCGATCCCCTTGGCATTCGTGACTAGTTCGTCCGTGCTCCATTCTGTGGCTTGTGCTGCCTGTCTAGTTTATGCATTTGTGGTACCCACATTCCCATAGTCCCTGACCAGGTAGTCACCGACCTCACATCCTCCTTCACATTTAATGTTGCATTACATCGCCAACTTCTTCAGACGGATGATGACATTGTCGAAGCGCTTTTCCGGCAGTGGCTGTCTTACAGAAAGCTGTATCTCGTTAACACGACGTTCTTGGTAGGGAGCATCGTGCTTGAGTCAGTCAATAATGGTCTAGAAACCAGAAAGCCTGAAAGCTTCTTGGTCGAAACAGGACTGAATACCATCAAGGAGGCGATCCGTCGCCAATCGTAAAACGTCCGAACCGAACCGAAAAACAGCATGTTCCAGTTCTCCGGATCGGTGGCCTCGCCAAATGTCCAGGAGCCGTGCCCGTTTCCTTTTCAGCCCCATTCGGAGCGAGACTTAATAAATCTCCCTTGAGGTTTTTGATTCGCGATTTTCGAACGTTTTGAGGTAGAACTATGAGACTTGGTTGTTTCTAACATTCTATTTTGCATGCACTGTAAGAAACTTTTGCAACTTTATCAGAGACGGGGTGTTTTTAGAACGAATGCACGGCCTTTTTCCGTCACTCATCGTTCTGTCTGATGTTATAGGAATCAGGTAATCACATTTTACAGAGTGCCTTTTCATCGAAGAGCAATGCACATCGTGCATTTCGTTTAGCTGAAATGAGGTAGCACGTGACACAAACATATATTCGAGACGAACAAAACGATGCACGACAAACAACCACGGTTTAGACCAAAGCCGCTCAGAAGAAATTTACGAGTCGTCTCAATAAACTGAGTTTTACGGCGGCCCAAAGGCATCACCGACACCACCGATGTGTTCGCGGGTGTGGCTGTAGTCGGGCAGGTGGTCACCCTCAGGGTGGAAACCGTTCTCGTCGGCCGTCCAGGTGACCGTGTAGGTGACGCCGTCCCATTCGTACGAGTAGGAGCCGGTCCTCACGTAGTTGCCCGTCTCCGGCTCATTTCCAGGATAAGAGATGCCGTCCTCATTCGCGGAGATGCCGTTGGTGGTCTCGTACCTGAATGGCAAAGAGAGCTCGGTTTCTAAAAACTTTCATTGCCCATTGTGACGCAAACAGACATAGCACTTAAACGCCTCGCCAGCACTACTGATGACATGTGAAATGCATGTCCTGGCCCCAAAAGCAAATGGAGCAGGAAGCGGCATCATGCAGCCTTTATCAATGAAGTCCACGTCTCGAACACCCGACAGTACTCCTTACTGGGATTCGTAGGAGCCGTCCTCTTCAATACCATACTGGTAGTTGACAATTTTGGCGCTCTGGTCGGCCGCGGCCAGAGCAACGAAGCAGAGGAGGAGAATCTGAAATCACCATTAATGATCATTAATGATTTGACAGATCGCACGGTGCATGGAGTAAGTTCCTAAATGTCATGATCATAGACCATAAAGAGAGTAGCAGAAAAAGTGGAAGTTTTGTTACCATAACTAAGAACACTATAAGCACGAAGGATTCTATGTCAGGACACTTATACGTTGGTTATGCGTCCCCTCACTCGGCACAACCACGCCACTCGTGGCTAGCACATCTCATGTCCTTCCAGAAGGTTCCACGGAGTTGCAAACGGACGCTTCACAAACAACTGCGATGTCGCGGCGCAAAATTGGGCACTCACGGTCTTCATCTTGAGGCTAGCGGTGATCAAGTGACACAAACAACTGCATGCTAGCGGTTTATATAGTCCAGATTCCGGATCCCCCAACTACGCTGCACAGCTCAGGTGCCACAATAATGCTGCAAGACCTGCTTTCTATGACTATCCGTTCATGACTTACCCCACGGCGTGAACCGGTTCCTCACGGTAAAAACAGAAGGATGTGGAAAGGCTTTAACGAAAACACGAAAGCCGCATATCGCTAAATGGGACGATCAAAGAAAGCCTGTGCCGAGTCATCTCGAGTAATAAAAGTCCCTCGATTCATTTTTTGTTTCTGGAGACAATGCACCGATTTATATTTAACTAGCGCAGAACTCCGGCCTCTGGTCAGTTTATTTCCATTAGACTTAGCTCGGTTGACTCACTCGATGCGACTTGCTTCGCGCTGTATTGGCAGTAGAAAGTAAGAGCACAACAGCGTCATAAATACGATGTGTGTCATTTCAGATGCGTATTTGAGGCATATCCTTGTCAAGTTCCTGTTGGCGTCTGTTAACCCGCGCACGACCGTCGGTCCGTCCCGAACATCGGCGACTGGGGGGGGGGGCAGTTGACTGCCCCCCCCTCTAACTCGCGAACGGTTGGTCGCACGATAAAAATAACCATACCGTTGGGAAGCCTGTGACGATTAGAGCTCGAAACTGGTCTCATTCTTAGTTTTAGATAATATTTAAAGCCAATTTACGCCCTATATATGTTTTCTCATAGCCGACTGCATGAGACCGAGAAATGGCCTGAATCTCAAGGGCTGTGACTAATAACGCATACGCAAAGACACCAGCGCACAAGTAAATGTCCGCGGATGCCGATACACGTCTAATTTCCCCAGATTTGTTCAATATATACACCGAAACGTTGAGTTAAAGACACCGTAATTCTCCCGTCAGCCGTCAGTGTGCGCCGCGGCCGTATGCGGTACCAAATTGACGGGAACTAATTTTGGCGTTCCTTTATTTTCGCGAAAAAAGACGATCTTTGTCAATTTTATTGATCTTTGTGGTTCTTGTGATGGTTTCTCATGCTTAAATTTCAGAAAAATTGATTAGTTGCCAATCTACAAAGTTGGCGGAGCTTTATTCGCGAGAGCCTGTTTCTTTCCAAAATATGCTACTTTTTCAACCTTTTTGAGGTTCCTGGTATTAATTACGACTGTGCAAGCTAGTTCTGCCATTTTCTACCCATTCTGAGTAATTCATCGTCGATTTTGACGGTGGTCCATTTTGGCCCACTACAGTAATTCGTGACCTGACCTCAGGTCAATGGCTGGAAGTCACTGATACTTTGCCCAATGACGGTAACTAGATGTCTGCTTGACTCCACACTAAAAATGTTGTGGAATATTCCGTCAATTTCCGAAAAAACGGCGATATGTCGCAAAAATGGGCTTAACCTTAGGTCAATGACCCGAAAAATTCCGAAAAATCTGAGATAGCAGATTTGTTGCATCCATCACGTTCACTAATCCCTGAAAGTATTATTGAGATATCTTGTTTTGCGAAAAAGTTAGAGGGCGCTAAACTTTTTTTGACATAGGTCTGATTGACCTGACCTAGGTCAGGCACCTGACCTGACCTGAGGTCAAAATTTCGACACGAGACGTAAAATTGATGGAGCAAAAGGTACACAAAGTTTCGTGACTCTGTGTTTGTTGGTTCTCTCCCAATCCCAGAAAAACCTCAGGGGGGGCAGTCAACTGCCCCCCCCCCAGTCGGGGACGGGTTAACATTGCAATAGTTCTGGTTTGTTCTGAACTACTCTTGTGTCCTGTTTGGTTTGGTTCAGTTAGGTTTGATTTGGAAGGTTTTCATCACTTAACCCGGCACCGCCTGGGGGGTGTCAAATAGGGCACCCCTCGGTTTTTTCGTAAACAACTTCTTAACCGTTAAAGCCAGCCCAACCAAACTTTCAGTACCGGTTCATTAATCAGTATTGCATATTCTGACATCAAAACCATTTCTATGCTAGGTTAGGTCACGGACATATGACGCCACAAATGAGCCCTTGCATGCATGTTTTCGCCCCTTTAGAGCGAAAACATGCATCGTTTGCAAAACATGCAAAACATCACCCCGAACATGCTTCGTTTTTTGACAATATTCTCGAAAATAATGCATACATTATTTGGATTTACATAGGAGACGGTCCCCAAAAAGATTTAAGCCGTGGCGCGCTAACATTAGATGTCATAATAGATCACATGCATGATGACAGTTGGACTGGTTTGCATTGTGGGTGACAGACATAGTTGCAGTTGACCTTACCCATCGTTCAAGCCAGGCAGGCAACTCTATACGCTCCTCTTAGCAAGGTTCACCAAACTCAACGTGGGGTCATGTCAGGTCACGTCGTAGTTAGATGTCAATACGAAACGAAATACAATGTTTTCTGTGGAAGATTGTTCAGTAGCAGCAGAGAGCTATTATTGCCCCTAGTCAAGAAAGAAAAAATAACTACCTGACCTGGCCTGGTTTGACCTTGACCCGAGAAAAAAAACAGACAGAGCAGACTTGATTATCACGAGACGTCATTCCTGTTTTGTACCTGCCGCAGTTAAGAATCCCAGTGAGTAAATATTGTTTTTTGTCAGGAAGAGTAATGCAACCTTATCTGCCTTGACCTAGAGTGGCCTTGACTGGATGAAAAGCAGATAATGCGAAACGGAACATCAGAAGGTTTCACTTTCGTCCGTTTTGTCACGTAGATGAAAACGACAGCAAGTACGTATCCAGCTTTGGCAAAACCAATATTTCACCTGACGTGGATTCACCTCGACCCCACATTTTTCGACATTTTGGCATGCTTCTGATGCAAAAGATCGTGGCCTTTTGATTGATACGTAGTAGAAGGTTCTAAGACCAATATTGCTGATAATATGATGTACGAACCGATGTCAGTTTTTCCGACGTCTTGTTATGCTTCTTGCGTGACCTGTGACGTCATCAGCCGCGTGACCAGCGCTAACAAAGTATTTTCTGAATCGCAAGACTCAGGGCTATCGATTTGTGGTAGACCGGTTCAGATCTGACGGTTAGAACCTGAGATAACCGGGGGGGGGGGAGCTTTTTGACATCCCTCAGGCGGTCGTGGGTATAAAACACAACAGGCGGTGGCGGGTTAACGTAGTAGATCAATGGACTCTTCAAACGTCTGCCATCTACAGGTAATGGCAGGACATGGTGTAAGCCAATTGGCTGTAGTAAGGAAAGAATGTAGTGCACTTGTTTGCTTTGGTTGCAAATTCCATTCGAAACACCTTGCTCTCAGTCGATTCAGCTTTGTTTAGAAAAGTTTTGTCTTTAGTTCTAACACAGCATTGGGCCAGATTAGTCCCCAATGGATGAGAGTTTGTTTACAACACCTAGGCATGTGCCTGTCGAAAGCCAGAAAACAAATGAACTAACCGAACCCATTGCGAACCAGGCACCAGCAGAACGACCGGGAACACGCAGGTTAACTGGAGGCCGTGCCAGCCTCCCGGACCCCTGCGACCCTCGGTGGGCCACGTGACCCTGTCGCCGGGAGCACACAGAAGCACGGACGCGAGAAGGCAGAGTAGCGTACCGCGTTGTAGCCCTACATCTGCCTTTCCCGCAACCCCGACGAAAAAGATAACAACGGAAGTCATGAAACGAAAGAGCGATAGGATACGCTGGACTTTCACTTCAGGACATCAGCCGCTCTGGACGTCGTATACCCCTCTGTGAAGGTAGCAAGGAGCCTGCTAGGTGTCGGGGGTCTCCTTGACTTTGGGGCCAATCTGACTTTCGGGGACCTCCAGCGGCTTGGGGGGGGGGCGGGGTTTCCTTTTGTGCCCAGCCGGCGTCCTATAATGTGCAGGAAGACTTCCTGGAGCATGCTGTGGGCTTCTGTCGGGGTTCAGGGGCCCCCAGGGACTCCCAGAGGAGCCTTCTGTAACATTCTGGGGAGGGGCATGAGACCGTCAGGAGCCTTCTGTGGCACTACAACGGCCTATTGTCTATGGTGTGACAAAAGCTGAATTCAGAAACATTGCGTATCATGTTGCGGAACACATGCAGCTTGATCATCCTTTTCATAAGTCCTCGCCCATGGCCGGAAAAGACTGGCTGCAAAGATGTCTGGCACCGCACCCCAATCTTGCAATACGTCCTCCAGAGGCGATCAGCATCACGACGCTGGCCGTCTTCCAAGAGTCTGAAGTAAAGTTGTTCTCCAGCAACATGAAGGTCTTGATGGATAAGCGCGTTTGTATTCCATCCAGGATTTGTAACGTCGAGAGACAACGATTTCGACTGTGATGCCTCCACAGAGTTGTCGCATGAAAAGGTAGATGGCAAGTCGGGGTCGTCAAGGGCACTGAGCGGGGCCAGAACACGATGGCCATAAGCTGTTGCACTGGTCCTCTATAGATTGATAAATGACGGTTCGGATACACAGTCACGCGTAGCTGGCGCGATTCTTATTGTGTTTTTGGCATACGAAAAAAATAAAAAAAAACGAGATCAAAAGTGGCACAACGTCTTCGGTGTTGGACATCTCAGATGTCTACGTCCCATTGATAGAATGCATACGCTTCTAATCATATGTTTCTTTGTAGCGCATAAATGTGAGGGTAGTAGTAGAATACGCGATGAATCGTTGAATATCTGCACCACCAGGACACAACTGAGCGATAAAAAAGGTTGCCCAATACTTGTAATTATTAATATTTGGAGAAATCAAAGAATACCGTGCACTTTCATACTCAAGTTATGTTTGTCTCTGGTAGGAAAAATGAACAACATAATTCGACATAAAACACGGAAATATTATTGTACCTGAGTTATAACTGACATGCTAAAGCCAGGCCTTGTATTTCCATGAGATAGCTACATTTGAATTCATTTGCCTATACGTTACAACTCATGTAATTCACTCAGTATAGAATTTTGTACTCAACTCGATCAAGGTATGTTTACCTACACTGCCGTCTTCCGCCTTCATTCATTTGTCAGTTTAACTTCGCCACTGTGGCGCATTTGAATGCCAATTGCGCCACCCCCTGGGCGCAATTAATAACGAATTTCGGCAACTGCGCCCTTTTGAGGGATTGACGAAAACGGACTGCCAAGAACAAGCAGCACGTCTCTGAAAAAAAAAATTCGACCGTAATAATGTAGAGCATTGTGTGTTTTATCGTTCGAAACACAAGCTTTGCTTCTGGTTCTCAAGAGTGACTCACACATTGCGTTTTTGCTTAAGGAGGCGCAATTCACCCTCTTTCCCCTAGATGAGGCAGAATACATGTAGTGGGTGATCACTGACAGCACAACTTCAGCATCGATGCGTCAAAGAGTGAAGAAATTCATCGACGCTCTAACAAAGTGCATTGTCAAACTGCGTCTCAACCATCACATTGCCCGGGTGCAAAACCCACTAAGGGGCTTGAAAACAAATTTTCCTCCGGACCAAGCAATTTCCGGAAAATTACTCATTTGTAGTGTCAGACGAAGTCCAGTGTAAACATTAGGAAAACGCTCAGGCGACGATTCCTCCGTTTGTAGTGCATTTGTACATACGACCATTGCTAGTGAGCCTGTAAAAGATAACAATTATTATGTGAATTGTGTGATAAGCGACAGCACTGAACACAAAACTGAATCCGTGTATCCATTCCAGACAGAGGTAACTGATACTATTTCACTGACAGCTGCGCTGCGCAGCACACGTACAAATACAACATCCGAAAAACGTGCTTGCGCCAGGAAGATTTCGGCCCAGAATATGCGTGGCATTCCTTTACCACTTGCAACGGGAAAGGTCCGTGTGACGGAATCGCTGGGACCGTCAAACGTCTGACAGCTTGTGCCAGCCTACAGCGACCAGAGACCGAACAAACGTGCATATCTCAGGCCATGTTCGATGTCCGCAAAGCCGCCATACAAGGCGATCATATATTGATAACTGTCCTGACATTTAATTATTTGCACTGCTACATTGCCGAATAATTCGTCATCCCTTTCGTTATATTTTTTACCTAAAAAGTGTGTCTGCCAGCTGTCAAGATGTGCGGCCTGCAGTCAGACATTTTATACATGAATTATCAGTGTATTTTTCCTTTTGAATCTCAGTGTTTCAATAAACTTTCATATTTCTAAAAGGGTAAATACATATATTACCTTTATTCAGGCGCAAACCAAATCGTGTCTGCGAGCAAGTTAATAAAAACATGCGCAATGTCATTCTGTGCACAAGCATCCACTTCATTCACATGAAACAAGCAGACATCACAGAGACGGAAAACAAGGTCAAGGGTATTCGACAGCCACGTCCGTCAAGGGCACCACGGGGTTTCACACATTCAGAACGAGGGACTCGATCAGAGAAGCTGAGTATGAGACATCATCGACTGCATTATACAAAACGCTTAAAACATTCTGAGTCCGATGTACCAACTGTTTGCGCTGTTGTTGTTTGGCCTTGTTCACAGGGCAGCCATTTTGTGGACGCGATAAGTAATCAGCCCGGCCACAGAGCGGGCGCCGGCGACGCAGGCCAACGCCCGCAAAGCTCGACACGGCCGGCTTTAGGACTATTAAACACCGTGTTGCTAGAACTGTTCCACTATATTTATTAAAGATTACGGAGAAGAATTACACGTATGTTACGAATAACATGGTTTCGCGATAGTTAATCGATACCACATGGTGATTGTTCATCTGAATCATGAAAAACGGCGCTTAATTATTTTCATTTTTTACAGACAGCTTGAAAGACGATACGCTGTCTAAATGGCATCATTTCCAGATCTGTAAAATTCATACTGGTTCCTAAGGTAAAGTGCATTTTAGGGTGTGCTGCATGCTGTTCCGTCGGATCTCGACATCACCGTCAACGGCGAATGGTTGATGAGCAAAATCTATAAACGTCAGAATCGTGATCTGGGCATGAGACAATCCCGTATACATGCTTTCATAAAATTCTGAGTTGGAGGCGTGTACAATTGCACCTTTGACCGGTTGAGATGGCATAGAATGACACCGGTATTACCAGAAATGCTGGCATTTCAGATGTGCGACAAATTTGACTAAAAAGATGCACAGTAGAGATTTAAGTCACTTATAAAATGTGCGAAACATGTCAATAGAGCCACTCCTACTTATGAATTCTTTCCTTTCATGACCTAGTTTCCTGAGGTAGCTATGCCATGATATATATATATATATATATATATATATATATACATATATATGTATATATATATATATATATATATTTCTACAGGCATACGCGGGTATGTGCAGTTTGTTGATATATTTCAAAAATTAAGAAAAAGTTATCGAAATTTCCCTTGGCCAAAATGAAGTGGGCTGAATCCGTTGAGAACGTTATTTTTGGTGGGAAGTTAGGTTGTCCGGCCCTCGACTCGGCCCTGCCAATCATTTATAGAAAACGACACCTCTGCTTTGCGCCATGCTGCTTCGAACAAGTATGAGGGTTTTTTTGAGGCGCTGGAGAAGTGGATTTAACACCACCCATCAGTTATGTACTTGTTCAAGATAGGAACAAATGTTTAGTGACCCACCATGTATGTGAACCTCGAGAGTTCTTGCAAGTAATCGCGGCATTTTGCGAGAGCCCAAACGACAGCCAGCATTTCCAATTTGATGATACAGTACCTTAACTCGGAATCCGCTAGAAATCTGGATACGCATTGGACAATGCGCCGTTTGTCCTGATGACACTCTAAGAGTACAAACTCAAGACCCTTCAGACGAGCGGCATCTGTTTGAAGCATCGTGGGCAAGGTTGGATGGTAATGTGTCAGGAGAGAATTGAATGAAAGCGCAATTTTGACGGCCTCGAAAACCACGTCGTGCTCGTTTGTCCAACAGAACTCTTTTTTTGGTCTGCAATAATTATCCAGAGGCTCCGCGGTCCTATAGATATCAGTGCTGAAGTCAGCGAGCTGCTGCACCATGCCCATAAGTGATCTGAGCCGTGGTGTTCGAAAGAGTCGGGAACCCACTTATGGCCTTCTTGTTCCACGGGAAAGCCCTGATTCCCTCCTGGGACACCCGGTATCCACAGTACTGCATTTCATCTGCGGGGAAGAAGAACTTCTCCTTCCTGATGGCGCTGCGGTTCTCTCTGCAGCGTTGAAAGAACTTGCTTACACACTTGACGTGTTCCCCCCACTCCTCATGGAACACCAGTCAATAGTCACCTTCGCCACGTTTTCCGGACTCTGGAAGGCCAGGTCGCCACGACGGCAAAACTCGTCACCTGTTGAGGCGAGATCCATTGGTGCTCGGAGAAACCTGATTCGCCCCCAGCGGGTGATAAAAGAGGCCAGACAATGCTCTCTTCGTCCAACAGTACCTACCAGTACTCCGAGGCTGCCGCGACCGTAGCAAAGAACTTGCAGCCTTCTGACACTGATGACAACGCGTCTTTTAGTGTGATGAGAGGGTACAGAGGCCTCTTTACAGACTTGTTTAACTTTGCACAACCCATCGTGATGCTGATGCTTCTCTCTGGCTTTGGCACAAGAATGAGAGGATGGCACCATCCAGAAGGCTTCTCACCGAGGGGTTCTAGAAGGCCTCGGTCTTACTCCAGTTCGTTTTTCACGTCCTCCCGCCAGGCAAACGAAATCTTGCGCGTTGCGCTCACTGTAAATGGTTCCACATCCTCATCCAAATGAATCATTATGGGGTCACTGAGCATAGGGGAAGTGATTCCCTATCAAAGAAAACATCTGCAAACTCTTTTATTAGCCATTTTTCGACATCATTTCTGTTGAAACCACAGTAACATTCAGTTCCTGCAGCCATCTGTCTCTGTCTTTATGCCCTGTTTCCGAAGTCTCGTGAGGGATTCTTGCGCTTTCCGTTTCATCTTCTACCTTCGTGCTCTTTGCTCTTGGTCTGGAAGAATGGTTTGGAATAGCAAGGATGTGATATAACCAGCCTTTTTTGCCGCTAGGACCTTGGCCTTTGATGACCTAGGGCTAGGTGGCGCTCAGAATTTGGAATCAAGTTATTTAGACAATCTGCATGTAATCTTCTGATTTGGTCTGCTTCTTATTGTGACAGGTTGACCAGACATTTGATGACATCGTCATTGACCCAGAAGTCATTGTTTAGTAGTGGTATCGTCACGAGAGAGAGAGAGAAAGAGACGGGGGAGAGAACACTGTATTTAAAGACCCTTGGTCCAATTCACATCATCGGGGTAATTCCCATCACAGGACCGCGCGGTTCGGCGCCTTTGATCTCCGTTTAAATCAGTCGATTCAGGAGACTGGTTCTCCAGATAGGAGGATATTAAACGCCCCCTCTCCCCAGTCAATGAAAGGTGATGAAACCTCATAATCAATGTCGGGTTAACGCTCCCTTCCACCCAAGGACAAGTTTAATGCTAGGTTCTTGGCGTTGATTTTGATATGTGTAGGAGGCTAATGAACAAATGAACATTTCAGACCACGATTTGGACGGAGCACCATTGTTAGCATACTCGAACTTCTGTTCTACTCCTCAAGTACGAGATCAATGTTTGGTTCTTCGTGTTGATTGCTAGATGCATATAAAGCCAACGACAAAATTAACCCGCGCACAACCGTCGGTCCGTTTCGAACACTGGCGACTGGGGGGGGGGGGCAGTTGGCCGCCCCCCCTAACTCACGAATGGTTGGTCGTGCGATAAAAATAAGCATACCTTTGGAAAGCTTGTTACGAGTAGAGCTCGAAACTGGTCTCATTTTTAGTTTTGGATAATATGTAAGCCAATTTACTCCCTATATATGTTTTCTCATAGCCGACTGCATGAGACCGAGAAATGGCCTGAATCTCAAGGGCTGTGACTAATAACGCATAGGTAAAGGCGCCAGCGCACGAGTAAATGTCCGCGGATGCCGATACACGTGTAATTTCCCAGATTTGTTCAATATATACGCCGAAACGTTGAGTTAAAGATACGGCAATTCGCGCGCTAGCTGTAGGTGTGCGCCGCTGCCGCATGCGGTACCAAATTGACGGAAACTAGTTTTAGCATCCCTTTATTTTCGCAAAAAAAGACGATGTATGTAAATTTTATTGATCTTTGTGGTTCTTGTGATGGTTTCTTATGCTTAAATTTTGGGAAAATTGATTAGTTACCAATCTACTGGCTGGCGGAGCTTCATTCGCGAGAGCCTGTTTATTTGCAAAATATGCTACTTTTTCAAACTTTTTGAGGTTCCTGGTGTTACTTACGTCTGTGCAAGCTAGTTCTGCCATTTTCTACCCATTCTGAGTAATTCGTCGTCGATTTTGACGGTGGTGCATTTTGGCTCACTACAGTTATTCGTGGCCTGACCTCAGGTCAATGGCTGGAAGTCATCGATACTTTGCCCAATGACGGTAGCCCCCCCCCCCCCCAGTCGTGGACGGGTTAATATTTCGGATACGATCTAATTGTGCCACTAGTCAGACATACAGGAGAGCAAACCAGACTCTGAGAATGGTATATTGCTACCGAGCGCCTGTGTTAACATACACGAACCTCTCGTCTGCTGTCCCCCAAGTACGGTCTAAATGTTGGGTTCTCCACATCATTCTTTACATGTGTGTAAACTTCTGGCTGTGCTACTGCTGTCAGACACACGAAAGAGCAAACCGAAGTCTGAGAACTGCATATGACTACCGAGTTCATGTGTTCAAAATACTCGAACCTCTCGTTTTCTATCCCCCAGGTACGAGCATGTAGGAAAACTCATACCACATTTGGCCCAAAGCCCTAGAAGTCCAGGTAAAACCGTTCGGCCAAAGTAGCGTCTGGCGCTACGGCTCGATCGCCTGACAAGGTCCCCCACTACTGTAACAGGCCTGCAACTCCCCCAGCCGTCAAAGCTCTGTCAGTTTTTAATCCCACGCCAAAGCCAGTCTTAAAAGATCCATGAAAATATAAAACTGCGTCTACTGATATAATCAAATATGGAATACAAGCAGATAATGCCCGACCCCTGCCCCATCAAACTCGTCGCAAGCGAACATAGCTGGCATAACCGGTTAGCCAGTTGACGGCCGGCCCGCGCCAGCCATTGGTCGAGGGCCGTGACGTCATTGGCAACACCCGAATACCTTATTTTAATATGGACGATTACGGGCTGCATTTGGCTGGCAATAATTGTTTAAAAACCTCTGTTTTTTCTGAATGTTATCTACCTGTTTTTTAAACAAATATCATTTAATATATATTAAATTATATAATAAATTATATTAATTCATGTAATTTAGTTGTCGCACTCGGCCAAAAAACCAAGCCATCATTTCCCGTTTTCAAGAATTGGTTAACCCGGCTTCACGGAGTATTAAATATAGCTACACGGCACGTGTTTATGCTTTTTGCGATATTTGGCGTGTAGTATGAAAAAACAAGAGAACTACATTTATAAACTGACTACATCTTCGTGACAAAAAGTTCGAATTATTAGCAGTAGGAAAGCATGTGAGGGACTCCTGGTGCCACAGTTTCTCGCTTCGATTTCGGACTATCCCCATAATAATGGAAAATCGCCATATGTGCAGAATTTTATTGCACGCACAATGCCAGTTAATGTAACGAGAGGCCGGTTGTTCCCATGCATACGTCTCAATAGACCAGCATAAAAAGACAATGTAAACAGGCTGATGTACTATACGGTACCGTCCAGCTTCACTCACCAACTCAGCATCTCTTCTCGTCGTTGCCAGACGCGTAACGCACAACAGAATTTCTTTAGGTTACTCATCTCCCAATCAAATCTGATAGGCAGATCTGTGCCACAGTGCGAAGGGGTAGAACATATCTTAGTTAAAACTTGAAATGCAAGTTAAGGACATTATGTTGCGTCACATCGATTCCTAATTGTATATTTTGGAACTCAGCGTCAAAAATATTAACATAGAACCAAATGTTACTTTTGACCTTGATCTGACCTTGCAAAATGATTTCAGGTCAACAACAGTGCTTTTTCTTGTTGCTCAGTTGCTTCTCTGCTCATTTTGAACTTAAAGCTCTATCCTAAAAACCGTATTTTTGGCAGCCATTTTCTTTTGCTTTCAGCTGTGACAGAAAATGTCCTAAGATGCCTCCCAAAAACTTGGCCTGGCTTCGCCCTTTGCCAAATAAAATTATGAAAACTCGACATGATGCGTAAAAATGCAAGATAGGAAAAGCTGTCAAGTTTCGTGAATATTCAGAAGTCCGAAAAATGACGGGCGAAAACCAGAGGATTTTCTCAGGCCTCCTTCCCCACACAATACGGGAATAGGATTAATCTTATTAACTGGCCCATATCGCGTGTCCACATGGAAGTATTGTCCGTCCTGCCTCTGCAAATGGTAGTTCTGTAAAACGCGAACTCAAATAAAAATAAAAGAAACTTTTCAGCTTTTACTAGTCATTTTCCGTCAAGGAAGTGCAGACTGTTTTGTTTGTTTAATGTTTGCATAATGTTCACAAAGACTGCCAGGTGAATTAAAAGGGAAAATTTACATCCTTGCATTTTCATCCAGTCGGCCTATAACCACTGACATCAAGTGACCTGAAAAGGCCTTGTTGTCATTTTGGCTGGCCTTGCCTGCATTTCACAGTGTTTGGTTCTTCGATGTCCTGTTTAGGGCCGTCATAAAATAGGGTGCGCGTGCAGATGTTTTGGATCATAACTCCATGACTTGACCAGATATAGACCTGAAACTTGAAACAAAAGTAGAGGACACTGTGCTAAGTCACACATTGTTTCCGATGTTTCCATTTTAAAAGACGGTGTAAAAACTGCAGATACAATGAAATTTGGACTCTTTGACCTAACCTTGTAAAATAAAGTTGGAGTTAAGAAAAATATTTTTTTTTTATTAATCCTACTCACGTGCCCATATCGCGCACTCATATCGTATCACATACCCATGTCTCATTCACGTACCCATATTGGCCTATCATTAATCCTGTTCACTGCTCTTGCATACCTATACATTGATATAAAGCTTTATGTTCTGCTTTAAGAACTCTACTTTTGACGACAATTTCGCTTTAACCCTATTCCCGGAGGGCTAGACGGTATGGTCGATTCCCGGCAGGGGGCGGATTCGGCCCCACTGAGATCTAGAGAACTACTCGTTCGATTTTATCGCAACAAACGGCAATCGATTTGCCATGACGTTAACTACATTTTTATAAAAGAAATTTTCAATTTTGAAAGGGGTGGATACAGGGGGGTAAAAATGTAAAAATGGCGGGTACTTTTGGACTTCTTATAACTCCGTTGTTTATGGACCGATTTCAATGAAACTGGCATGAATCGATGGAATATAAATAGGGCTTTTACCATGGGCCCGCAAATCTCAAATTTTGAGAAAATTCATGGGCGTTCACAGGGTTTCAAAAATAGGAGGATTAGTTTTCTAGCAACTGAATGAACAAAAGAGGCAAACACCCTTTTTTGGCTTCTGATAGTCATGTTATACTAAATAAGTACAAATCGCATTGCAATGTTTGTATAATGTTAGCATAGGCGGTGCCAGGGACATGAAAAAGGGGAACTGTCACGGTCACACGTTTCTCAGATCAACTAGTGACCTTTGACCTTAAATGATCTCCAGTGACCTTGGGGTCACTTGGAATGATCTCGTGTGCATTTAATATTATCTGTAAACGTTTTCAGTCATTTGAATTTACTCTATTTGAAAAATTTCATTTTACGGCTATTGCGATATAGGGTACGCACACTGACATTTTAGGTCATAGCTCCGTGACCCGACCCGATATTAAGCTGAAACTTGGTACACAAGTAGAAGGCACCCTTCTACGTCATATATATTCCGAGTTTGGCATTTGAAAAAACGGCGCCGAAATCATTGCGAAAAAACAAATTTTGACTTCTGACCTTGACCTGACCTTGTAAGTTGACCTCAGATAAACTAAATTACATTTACACATTGCGCAACTATTTAACTATTTATCCATATAAGGTTTTAAGTTCTATCTTAAAAACTCTGCTTTTGGCAGACAATTTTCTTTTACCCTGAACATAGCCAAAAATGACCTGAGGTGCCTCCCAAAAACGTTGCCTGGCTCCGCCCCTGAGTAAAATAACATTTTGAAATTTTGTCACGACACGTAGAAAGAGTAGCTAGGAAAAGTGAGTAAGTTTCGTGAAGCTGCGTTAAAAAACTTGGAAGTGGCAAGCAAAAAACCCGAGGGGGGGCGGATTCAACCCCTCCTGCCGGGAATAGGGTTAAGGTTCAACAGTGCCGAAAGAATCTGAGGTACCTCCCAAAGGTGGCCTGGCTCCGCTCCTGAGAGAAATAAAACTACGGAAACCTGGCAGAGTGCGTAGAAAGGATAACAACATTCAACAAGTTCCGTGAACGTTCCTTGAGTGTCCTGGAAACGACAAGCAAAATCCGGTGGACGGTCTCTGAATCTTCCTCTCATACAGAAATATCGTAGACTGCTATTATGCTAACCAAGGTTAGCATGATTAGTGGGCCTACCTTTTGAGCGCTGGTCCTGTCCCCCTTGCAAGGCTGTTCGAACCATTTCGGCTCTGAATGTTTGACCCAGGAGCCAGCTAGCAGCCGTACAGAAGCGATCGCGCTGATTACCACACCTTCGTGTGGTGTGTTTGTCAGAACATTGAACGCTCGCTACAAAGCCGTTCTGACTAGCCAAATGACGCGCAGTCGCAAAATTTGATACATGATTCGTGTGCATAAAAAGAAACATTTAACGCTGACTTTGGTCCTAAACATCACCAGGAAAACAACACTGGAACATAACCCGAAAAACGCCCAGATTCAATTTACAAAAATGAACAAAACGTGAATGAATAAAACGTACATCAAGAGCAGGCGATTGGAAACCATGAGCTTCCGCAACGCTAAAAACTAAATTCCATGCTGATTCAGAGGCGTATCTCCAAAAAGCTACTTCACTGGATGCTCTGGCATCTTGTTTGGTCTCAAGCCCACGTTCTGATACGGTACAATTAACAAAACGTTGAAGAACCTTGAATTTCGAATAATTTGGTAAAAGCAAAATGAACTTGCATCGATGTCCCGAACCTCGACCAAGGTATCTTTTTCGTCACGTCCACTGAAAAGGGCTAAAAGCCGTGCGATGATCTTTGTGGGGCTTTTAAGCTTCTTGTTTCTCTTCGTGGCATGGAATGACGCTGAAGTAATACACCACAACACATGACATTTTTTTTTTTTTTTTTTATTTCACAGTGAGACAACGTGGCAGCCACGAACATTGGACATTCGTAAACGTGGACAAGTACAGACAACTGACTTGGCTCTGACGACGTAAATAAAAACACATGGTCATTTACAATGATCCACATTCTTTACATTGAAGATGATGTTGATTTCGGAGCTCAGTGGACCGTCGTTTACTGCGCTTCATCGACACCACCGATGTGTTCGCGGGTGTGGCTGTAGTCGGGCAGGTGGTCACCCTCCGGTTGGAAGCCGTTCTCGTCGGCCGTCCAGGTGACCGTGTAGGTGACGCCGTCCCATTCGTACGAGTAGGAGCCGGTCTTCACGTAGTTGCCCGTCTCCGGCTCGTTTCCAGGATAAGAGATGCCGTCCTCATTCGCGGAGATGCCGTTGGTGGTCTCGTACCTGAATGGCAAAGAGAGCTCGTTGTCAAAACCTTTCATTGCCCATTGTGACGCAAACAGACATAGCACTTAAACGCCTCGCCAGCACTACTGATGACATGTGAAATGCATGTCCTGGCCCCAAAAGCAAATGGAGCAGGAAGCGGCATCATGCAGCCTTTATCAATGAAGTCCACGTCTCGAACACCCGACAGTACTCCTTACTGGGATTCGTAGGAGCCGTCCTCTTCAATACCATACTGGTAGTTGACAATTTTGGCGCTCTGGTCGGCCGCGGCCAGAGCAACGAAGCAGAGGAGGAGAATCTGAAATCACCGTTAATGATCATTAATGATTTGACAGATCGCACGGTGCATGGAGTAAGTTCCTAAATGTCATGATCATAGACCATAAAGAGAGTAGCAGAAAAAGTGGAAGTTTTGTTACCATAACTAAGAACACTATAAGCACGAAGGATTCTATGTCAGGACACTTATACGTTGGTTATGCGTCCCCTCACTCGGCACAACCACGCCACTCGCGGCTAGCACATCTCATGTCCTTCCAGAAGGTTCCACGGAGTTGCAAACGGACGCTTCACAAACAACTGCGATGTCGCGGCGCAAAATTGGGCACTCACGGTCTTCATCTTGAGGCTAGCGGTGATCCAGTGACACAAACAATTGCATGCGAGCAGTTTATATAGTCCAGATTCCGGATCCCCAACAATGCTGCACAGCTCAGGTGCCACAATAATGCTGCAAGAGCTGCTTTCCATGACTTAATCCGTACCTGACTTACCCCGCGGCGTGAACCGGTTCCTCACGGTAAAAATAGCAGGATGTGGAAAGGCTTTAACGGAAGCACGAAAGCCGCATATCGCTAAATGGGACGATCAAAGAGAGCTTGTGCTGAGTCAGTTCGAATAATAAAAGTCCCTCGATTCATTTTTTGTTTCTGAAGACAATGCATCGATGTATATTTAACTAGTGCAAAACGCCCGCCTCTGGTCAGTTTATTTCCATTAGACTTCGTTCGGTTGACTCATCCAATGCGACTTGCTTCGCGCTGTATTGGCAGTAGAAAGTAAGAGCACAACAGCGTCATAAATGCGATAAATATGTGTCATTTCAGATGCGTATTTGAGGCATATCTTTTTCATGTTCCTGTTGGCGTCTGTTAACATTGCAATCGTTTGGCTTTGTTCTGAACTACTCTTTTGTCTTGTGTGGTTTGGTTAGGTTAGGCTTGATCTGGAACGTTCTCATTAATTAATCCAGCACCGCCTGGGGATGTCAAATAGGGCATCCCTCGGTTTTTTTCGTAAATAACTTCTGAACCGTTAAAGCCAGCCCAACCAAACTTTCAGTACCAGTTGATCAGTCAATATTTCACATTCTGACATCAAAACCATTTCTATGCTAGGTTAGGTCACGGACATATGGCGCCATAAGTGAGCCCTTGCATGCATGCTTTCGCCCTTTTAGAGCGAAAACATGCATCGTTTGCAAAACATGCAAGCCATCACTCCGAACATGCTTCGTTTTTTGATAATATTTTCGAATATAATGCATACATTATTTGGATTTACGTAGGACACGGCCCCCAAAAAGATTTAAGGCGTGGCACGCTAACATTAGATGTCATGCTAGATCACATGCATGATGACAGTTGGACTGGTTTGCATTGTGGGTGACAGAAGTAGTTGCAGTTGACCTTCCCCATCGTTCAAGCCAGGCAGGCAAATCTATACGCTCCTCTTAGCAAGGTTCACCAAACGCAATGTGAGGTCATGTCAGGTCACGTCGTAGTTAGATGTCAATACGAAACGAAATACAACGTTTTCTGTGGAAGATTGTTCAGTAGCAGCAGAGAGCAATTATTGTTCCTAGTCAAGAAAGAAAAAATAGCTATCTGAGCTGACCTGGTTTGACCTTGACCGGATAACAAACAGACAGAGCAGATTTGATTATCACGAGACGCCATTTTAGTTTTGTACCTCACGCAGTTAAGAATCCCAGTGAGAAAATATTGGTTTTTTTTTGTCACTAAGAGTAATGCAACCTTATCTGCCTTGACCTAGAGAGGCCTTGACTGGATGAAAAGCAGATAATGCGAAACGGATCATCAGAAGATTCCACTTTCGTCCGTTTTGTCACGTAGATGAAAACGACAGCAAGTACGTATCCAGCTCTGGCAAAACCAATATTTCACCTGACGTGGATTCACCTCGACCCCACATTTTTCGGCATTTTGGCATGCTTCTGATGCAAAAGATCGTGACCTTTTGATTGATACGCAGTAGAAGGTCTAATACTAATATTGCCGATGATATGATGTACGAACCAGTGTCAGTTTTTCCGACGTCTTGTTATGCGTTTTACGTGACGTGTGACGTCATCAGCCGCGTGACCAGCGCTAACAAAGTATTTTCTGAATCGCAAAACTCAGGGCTATCGTTTGGTGGTAGACTGTTTCAGCTCTGACGATTAGATCCTGAGACAAGGGGGGGGGGGTTTGACATCCCTCAGGCGGTCGTGGGTACAAAACACGCCAGGCGGTGGCGGGTTAACGTAGTAGATAAATAGACTCTTCAAACGTAACGTCTGCCACCTACAGGCAATGGCAGGACACGGTGTAAGCCAGTTGGCTGTAATAAGGAAAAATGTAGTGCCCCTGTTTGCTTTAGTTGCAAATTCCATTCGAACTACCTTGCTTTCAGTCGATTTAGCTTTGTTTAGAAAAATTTTGTCTTTAGTTCTAACACAGCATTAGGCCAGGCTAGTTCCAAATGGATGAGCCAAGAGTTTGTGTACAGCACCTAGGCATGTGCTTGTCGAAAGCCGGAAAACAAATGAACTAACCGAACCCATTGCGAACCAGGCACCAGCAGAACGACCAGGAACACGCAGGTTAACTGGAGGCTGTGCCAGCCGCCCGGACCCCTGTGACCCTCGGTAGACCACGTGACCCAGACACCGGGAGCACACAGAAGCACGCACGCGAGAAGGCAGAGCAGCATACCGCGTCGTAACCCTACATCTGCCTTTCCCGCAACCCCGACGAAAAAGATAACAACGGAAGTCATGAAACGAAAGAGCGACAGGATACGCTGGACTTTCACTTCAGAACATCAGCCGCTCTGGACGTCGTATACCCCTCTTTGACGATGCACCTGTTGCTTGGCATCCGTACTTCGTCATTTCCATCCTGTTTCCTGGCATGTGAAACTCCACTTTCCGATGGGATACCTGCTTCTGCTAATTCCCTTCTCCTCGCGGCATTTATTGTGCGGTCGGTCGAATGAACTAACGATTGCACCACAGCGCGGCTTTTCCAGGATCCTTCATTTGGCACTCTCTTCGTCGTGAAATCCCGAAGACAGCAACAGCTTTGATATGCCGTGCTATAGTTCTTGATGTCAGTTAGTGTACGTACTTGACTCCTGCGGGGAGAATCCGTATCGGTATGCTTTTTTACAAAGTTCCTAACTCCGCAGTAAATTACGCATGAAGTATGGAATATCAAACCTTTAAGGAAATTACGTAAGTTGGGTAAGAATATTTCCAGTCACACCGGCAAGCTAAGCTCTCAATGGTTATTCAGTCACATTTATTGGACTGATAATGACCAAACAATTGGTTTTAAGGCTCCTGCTGTCCTGCCACTTTCTTTTCGCCCCCATTCTCCAACTATGAAATCATAGATGCTTTAAAATCATGGACAGCGTTACTGGTCCAAACGTACGGGGGGGATGGGGGGGAGTGCGAAGGTAGTAAGAAGCCTGCTAGGTGTCGGGGGTTTCCTTGACATTGGGGCCAATCTGACTTTCGGGGACCTCCAGCGGCTTTGGGGGGGAGAGTTTCCTTTTGTGCCCAGCCGGCGTCCTATAGTGTGCAGGAAGGCTTCCTGGAGCATGCTGTGGGCCTCTGTCGGGGTTCAGGGGGCCCCAGGTACTCCCAGAGGAGCCTTCTGTAACATTCTGGGGGAGCGCCATGAGGCCGTCAGGAGCCTTCTGTGGCGCTACACCGGCCTCCTGTTCTTCTGCAAGGTCTTCTAGCGGCGCTAAGAGGGTTTCCTGTCATGTCATGCGGAGATTCCTGGGGTGTTCAGAGAAACCTGCTAGAGCATGCAAAGATCTCCAACGGCGTCCAGGGGCCTACTGTGGCGTTCGAGGGACCTCCAAACGCCATTGTGGGTCTCTCAAACCGCTCAGGTGGGAGAGGGAGGCGGTTGTCCCCTTGTCTACAGTGGCGATATTGGGCCTTATGGAAATGTGAGGGGTTTCCTGTCGTGAGGCGCGGCACCTCTGGAGGATGGCGGCGAGCCGGCCTCCTGGCACGGTAAGAGGCCTTCTCGTGCTAAACAAGGGCCCCGGGAATGGGAGGACATGAACGTATAAAAGGTGTAAAAACTATTCTGCTTATACCGGAAAATATCCGGCGGGTCATTCCATGCCAGCTCAACTTTTGAGTGCAAACCACCATCCTAGATTCTTGCGGAAAGATGTGTACGATCTGGAGGGGAATTTGTTTTTAATGGGGGTGTGGTGGTGGTAGCGACGCAGTTTAACAATGTACTTTGTTAAAGCGTCGATGTACGTTGTATGTTGCAGAATTGTAGCATGTATGTGCGATGAAGAGCACGTTATTTCCTGCTCTTATCAGATTCTGATGTTTATAGACTTCTCCGATCAAGCATTCGTCATTGGCGGTGACGTCGAAATATGAAGTCACAGCATGCGACGCATCTTAAAATGCATTATATCTCACGAGCCTGTAGGAATTTCACATATCAGAAAACGGCATTATTTAGACAAAACATCGTGTCTTAAACTCTGTTCAAGAAATACATTTCCGAAAGTAATGCAGCTCTGTTTTGCATAATTAAGACAATCAATGGTTTTTTCTAACAAATGATATCAATTGACTGTATTCAAACCTCGATGTTCGTAATTTACGTGCAGGTTTGCTCCTGAGTTTTCAAAAAATAAAGTGGAACATTGGGAGCAATGTGGTGTAAAATAGCACTGAGGCCAGCTAGCTTTGCGGGCGATGGCCCGCGTTGCCCATCCTTGACATCCTTGACATCAGACGCAGTCCTCGTCGTCAGTCGCTCCTCGAAGTGCGTACAACTGTGCTTCCTTGCCTAGCTGTTTCAGAGCGAAAAAGAACCCGTCAGATGTTTTCCCTTCTTGCTGACGACGTTCTTCGAAGCAGACCTTGTCAATAACCATACTTTTCTGCTGTCTCATGTGTGTTTCAAGCTTATTCAGGACCGAAGTAGCGTCGTTTGTGTAGCCGGTCTATCGTCTGGCGGCAGGGTCGATTATTATTGACACTGTGTCATAACGATAGATGGCGTTTGGAGCGCCTTGTTAGCTGACGGCAGAAGTGACTCGTGACCCAGGGTCAGCTGGAGATGTTCCATGAGGTTCCAGGACTTTCCGAACACGTGATTTCCGCTGTCAGCTGACCCAGGGTCGTGGGCTCCGCAGAGTGACGGACAGGAGCGCATCTGGTCAGACGACCGACTGACGCCTGACGAGACGCAGGACTTGACGCAAGACTAGTCGGCTTCCGACTACGACGCCAATGGTCGATCCTGACTGATGCGTCGAAAAAGAAGCCAGAAAACGAAGCAAGAGCGTCTGGTGAAGTGGCAGCGCACGGTTGCACCCGGTCGTCATGTGTCCGGCAAATACGAGCCGAGCTTACGAGACGAAGTTCCACTGCACTAGATTTGGACCGGTCTGGACTTGAACAGGGTTATTCAGAACGGAAGAAAGGTCGCCTGAAGTATCAGCCCCGATGACCTGACGAATGACTGATCGGAAGACTGCCAGTTGCTCGTCCGTCTCCATTTCCGACACATGAAACAACTTGGCGTAGTCCCCCCCCATGACAATCGCCAGTCGAAGTCCCTCAGCGACACGGAGGCAGACAGCTTCGTTGGTGGTTCTACCGTACAGCCTGCTGGGGTACTGGCGTAGACCGGGTTGTCGAGTGGGAGGACAGATTGGCTTTCAGTTTCACAATTGCCTGCTGTAGAGCGTCAGTGTGCTTGTCCTGCGCAGGCCTGGATGCTCTCCGCCTGTGTTTCTTCCGGCTTAGCTTCCACGTATGAACACAAATTATAAGCCATCTTGATGACGACTTTTCAGAAGCAAAAAAAAAACATCCTGACACCCAGCAGAAGGTATGGCGGAAGGGCGATAAATGTTACCACAGAGACAGTGCGGGATGTAGCCAGTTACAGCGATTAATACTCGTGGTAACGTCACACGTGACGGCGTTGGAGAATAGAACCTCGAAAGAGGCAACCGCAACCGTCAGCAAAAAAGACCGTTAACACAAACGTAGCTTACAGAACCCGCAATAATGAAAGGAGACGGGAAAGCTCGCACTTGCCCAATACGACATTCACGAAGCAGCGGCAGGGCAACAAGCGGGGCGCAGCCCGACAAACCCCCAAGGGTGGTGTCGCCAGTGGCACAGCACTGCACTAGCGTCGCACTAGTGACGCACCGGCAGGACGGCACATCACCAGCGCCCCGGCAAGCAGCTTCAGCAAGCGTCTACAGGCGCGGCGCACCAGCAGCACTCCAGCAGGGCAGCGCGTTAGCGCCGCACCGACGGGGCAGCGCAACAGATATTCACCGGCGCGATAGTACACCAGCAAACACCGGCAGTGTAATGCACTACTTGACCACTGCAGATCTAAATCATGTGCCAACAGGGGACTCGTCTCTTTGTAACCTACAACCCAAATGTTGGCATCTCCAGATGTTTTTATTTGTTTATTTATTCAACCCGGCAGCTGCTGGGCTGTGGCGCCACCTTCGACTTGATGGTGAAGAGGGCGTTAAACGCTCCCATTCCATATCTCCAGAACCAACTGACCGATTACGCTGATCTAAAGTGAAATCGATCGCTTGCGATCGTAAGACAACGTTAAATGTGCAGCGTCTGAGAATGGTGTCATAGGCAATGTCACAGGTTAAGGTTAATCCTCAAAATTTTGAGAAATTCCCAACATCGTTTAATTACAACCGCAAATCGATCGGAATGCAAACTACACCTGTTGACATGCAGTAGGTGGTCTTTGGTTCCTAGTTAGATCGAATAACGCCAGCAATCATCCTAGGTCAAGGTCAAGATGAGGGGCAAATTGGGTTTTCAATATGAAGTTCTACGAGCATGTTTTGTGGGTCAACTCTGGTTGATAGCTCCATGAAATGCGTTTAAATATTCATGCCTGCACAATACAACCTTGGAAAAGCTGTCACAACGCTTGCTTTAACACCATATTTCAAGCAAAGGTAACTGTAAAATCTGACCTATGATGACCACTGGTAAGGTCATGGATAGTCTACATTGACCTCTGGCATTGTGACATTGTGACCACACTAACCTGCCCCTGAATATTCATACGCGCACCAGAAAACCTTCAAATGATTGCCATAAGCCGTATGTGTATATAGCCAACGTGTTTGAAAAGTCGTGGTTGTAAAATTTGGCCTATTATGACCCTGGGCAATGTGGTCGTCTGCATCGACCTGTGTTGAACATTATGATCATTGTAACGTGCCAATAAATATTCATCCGTGCATCAGAAAGTCTCCAAACAGCTGTCATAAGGTGCACATTGACGACGTGTTTCAAGAAATCGTGTTTGCCCATGGTGATCTTGGGTGGGGTCACAGGTAGTCTACAAAGGCCCTCCATGCCAATGACATCTGCACTTCAAACTGCCGACATCCTGTTGTCTATCAGTATCGACGAAGATCAAGCAGATTCCAAGAAAAGGCGAAATTGTAAAACATGGTGGTCTTTATGGCGTCATTTTGACATGACTGGATGAACTCGCCCAATGTTTGCCAAAATGTGCGCAGCTGATGTACTAAGGGGTGCTGAAAGTATGACGCGGCTGCGCCTTGCCAAACCAAAACTACTACTCAGCAAAAAAGTGTTGCGTATATTCCCCCAAGCAACTACCGGATTAAGAAAGAACAGTGCCAAAAAAACTGATATTTGTGACAGCCTCAGGTTGTCCAATGGGTTTGCATCAGAAGAGGGTTGACAGGGGTCCGATCCATCTTGATATCTATCAATGCATTGGATGTATACATGTCCCTATTAATGTATATGCATCAGCTTAGCATGAAGCATACCCTGCATCTCTGACACCAGCAAACAAGCTTTTCGGCTCTAGGCACACCACTTGCCTGGGGTCCAGGGGCAAGGAAACATCACTTTTCATTAAACTGATCATAAACTTTCAATATTTTTTTCAAGTATTGCACACCCAAGCAATAGCAGATACTGGAGGAGAGGCTTTGTAGATCATGACCCTGTTTTTGTTGACAAAAATAGAAGCCAACGCACATTTTCCCCTTTTTCAGAGGAAACTGTACATATTCTGTTTTAATGAACAGTTCATATGCATCTTAATTCTTACAATTAGCAAAACAATATCCAAAATCCGAACATAAGCCAGCATTCAAGTGAAGAGCAGAGCAGCCAGACGACACAAGCCCCCATGGTACATCGTCCGAATTTGCCAGTGCACTCTTAGCACTTCTCATGCCAATGCACTGATAACACAGATGGCCAAATTGTACAAACTAGTGGAAGTAGGGATCACAATTAATAAGAAAATCTTTATGCCTAGCAAGACTGTAAAGAAAGCTACTTATACCGCATAATGCCCAGAAAGGTGCTTCTCTTTTTCTTCTAAATTAAACCCCTTGGAGTAAAAAAATTCGGCAGCTTTCATTGGAAAACCATAATGAATGTTTTGAAACCCAAGGAAATCAACTTCTTTGCAGCATCATTCGTAAAATCATCCGAAACTTCACCACAATGCTCACCCGTTATCCAACATATTCTAGCGCTGAACAAGGCATAAGATGGTACCAATCGTTCCAAAACATTGCGTGTTTTTGCATTGCAGTAACTTGGATAATGTTATCACATTGCAACAATGCATTGTGGATACTGCATAAAATAGCACTGCAGTAGGATAGCAAGAGAAAGACAATAATAGTAAGGTAAGGCAGCACTGCAATGTTTTGCCCCTTATTTCAATGGAAAACGTAATATCGTTTTGTATATCAGCATTTTTTTAACTTGAATCTTATTTTTTAAACATGGCAAACAGTGGCCAAAATTCCACGATTAATCAGCGTTTAGGGAAATGATTTACCACGCAGATGAAACTTAGCAGATGGTTTAGTTTTGTCAGTGAAACCTTGGCACTTGTCAGGACAATGTACTGATGACAAAAGTGGCCAAACTGTGCACATCCGTAAGTAGGGCTCAAAGTGCCTTAGAAAATGCATTTATGTTTGGCAAGGCTATGCAGGAGGCTACTTGTATAGTATTTATTATGGTGCTCCAGAGAGGTATTTCTGTTTCGTTTTCTATTCATAAATTATATCGCGTTTGAGTAAAATGTTCAGCAATTTTGATCAGAAAACGTTACAGAATATTTTCAGTCGTAAAAAATTCCACATTTTTTAGACATAGCTCACCAAATCATACAGAATGTGCGATATGGTGTTAAATAAATGGACTGGCAGTGTCCATTCATTTAATAAATGGCCCGGCAGTGTCAAATAAGTGGAGCAACAAACGTATTTTCCTGCATACGCAAGAAACATATGTCCAATATGTTTCCCACGTCCTCAGGAAACATACGTAGCCCTGCATGTCAAGCTGTAATGGTCAAACTCGAGAAAATGCGTTCCTTGAATGGCGACATTCAGTAGTCTGTGATTTAGGATATACGCTTTGAATTCCGCCCTACAATCTTCTAAACATTCAGAGTTCCACTGAAGCAGGATTTAGTACAGGCATTGGCTGTTGTCAGTGGATCAAGGATGGTGCTGTGTGGCGACGGCGCTGGCCCCGCCCGAGCCCACCTTGCCACCAATAGGGTTCGCGGTGTGCTCAGGCTTCTCGGGCCGTGGAGGCGGCCGCACGCTGGCCGTTTCCGGCAGCGCCTGATGAGCCGGCGTGAGCCGGCGGGCGGAGGAGCGGACGGAGCCGGTCGGAGTACTGGGCGGAGTGGAGAGGATCGGGAGCCCGGGGACCTTGGTGCTGGCTACCTCCGGCACGCCGCACTTTGGCTCCGCTCTGGCCAAAGTGCCAGACTCAGATGGAGAACCCTGCTGCGGCGAGCTCCCTGTTCCGGGTAGGGTGGGGCGGCGGCGTCTCGGTTGCACTCAGCTGTCGGTGTTGTTTGCCTGAGTATGTCCCGCCCGGTCCGGCTCTGCCCTGGACCACTGGGTAAACAATCACAAAATTTCACTAGAAGACAGCACGATTACTAATTTGTTTTCCATGTGCACTCGCAGCGCGTTAAATTCAAATTTCTTATGTCCACAAGATTATTCCTGGAGCGCTGTTTCCCTTTAAGGCTCGGTGTTCACCTAACGTGTCGCCTGTTGCACGGCCGTAATATCGCTGTATAAAACGGTCACATTTTTGCGGTCTCAGGGAGAGCCGTTATGCTGTGCCGAGGAAAAGTGGGCCTCGTTGTGGTTTTTCCGACACCCAGTACACTGTACAAACAAACTAGATGGTTTTTCCATAAGACTGTGAGTCTTTTTACGACATTCCAGAAAAAGGTAGAGCATTACCTGATCGCTAGAAGTTTCGCAGGCTCACTAGGTTTCTAAAGGTTGGTAATTTGGTGACACAGCCGTTTGCCAACATTGCATTAAAATTATATTGAATCTGGCAAAAGCCGTCGAATACGAACTGTATACTATACACTAGGGCCCTCCTGATACCCGAATTAACCAGGAACTTCAACACAAGAGCTGAGAATTCGCAAAAGATTTGGGATTCGAATATTCGGATGGGTGCATTGGAACATTCGGGTCGAATATTCCAACGTTTTGAAGCTTGTGTCATTTCGTCCCAAAAGGTACGATCGGAGCAACTTGTAAAAATCAGATCGACTCACAATTCTATAAACAAGTTACAGAACGGGCGCCGAGCACCGGACAGACGGCGGCCGGCACTGCCGATGCAGGGGAGGGGCATGACGTCATTGTCAGAGGACGCTCTGATTGGCGCTCATGCCGCTGTGTCAGCTATGGTACAAATCGTCACGCCCATACAATACAGCGCTTCGGAATGACTAGTTTGAAAAAAGGTAAGTATGGGAAACCTTCCACCCCAGCTTGGAAAATGGTATGAATCTCTCCTCTAACTCCCCGCCACCGTAACTAAAGTCAATATTAGCCCATTAACGCCCAACGGGTCATTTTTGTCCCCTCTTTTTGAACGCCTGTGTACGCGGGGCCTGTGAACCAGGATCAGCTGTGAAGGTGGGGACGGAAGGCCCAAAGTCTTGACAGACATGTTTACCCGGAAACGAGTTCTCAGAACATGGGGGAACGAAATTAGCAGAAGTTAATTCAGCGATGTTTGCAGCGTTTAGAAGGAGCCGGCCATATCTTATTGTTGGTAATGATATGTGTAGAACTGACATGAATATCTCTGTTGCGCGAGAGGCCAAAACACCTGGGAGCATGAAGCCATCGAAAGATATTGAACTGACCTGACCGCTAACTTGTGATATGGCGCTAAACATAGAGGGGACAAAAACGACCCGGTGGGCGTTTCGCACATGTGGCAAGGCGGCCGGACAGGAGGGGAGAGGCGTGACCGGAAACACGCAGTCGGTAGTGCGAGGGTAGCGAGCGGTACGGTGGCTGTGTGTGTTTGTGAGCAGAGACATTCTATTGTGGATCAGCGGCGTTTGATCCCAGAGTGACCCGGGATGCCAAGGATAAAGTGTTTTTCGGCCAAAGAGGCCGTGGACATGATCCTGAACGAACTTGACAACGAAGAAGGCCAAACGGATATAGTAAACATACCACCCGACAACGACCTCAGCGACGAAGACGAGATAGATCACAGCCTCACTGGGAATGCGGTGGTCACCGACGTACCTGGCACAGTGGAAGTTCACACGGCTGAGGAAGTGGAAGAAGAAGAAGAAGACGAAGAAGCGCCCGTGGAAAGCACCCAGAAAAGGAGACGTCAGGACAAGGCTGCACCGGTCTGGAGGTCGACAGAAGCGACGTACCCGAACTGGGAGAAGATGCAAGATGGGGCTGCTCGCACCCGTGCCTGCATCGCGGACCAGCTGTGTGACCACTCACCTGTGCAGCTGTTTGAGGAACTGTTCAGCGAGGAGATCCTGGGGCACATCCAGCGGGAGACGCTCCGGTACGCGCTGGACATCAAAAACGACCCGCTGTTCACTCTGGACACCAGCGAGTTGCGCGCGTTCATTGGAATCCTGATCTTTTCTAGATATGTCACGATGCCGAGCGAGCGCATGTACTGGTCAGAGGCTAGTGATCTAGAGAGCAACAAGATCATCCGCCAAGCCATGACACGGAACCGCTACCTCAAACTGAAGCGGTACCTGCACGTGCAGGACAACTGTCGACAGGCAAACGACACGGACCGCGCCTTCAAAACCCGGCCGCTCATCACCATGCTGAACAAAACTTTCGCGAAATTCGGCATTCATGAGGAGAAGCTGGCCGTCGATAAGATAATGGTCCGATATCATGGCCACCATGGACTGAAACAGTTTACCCAGGGTAAACTCATCCGTTTTGGGTATAAACTGCGGGCTATGTGCAGCAGTGGCGGGTACTGCTACAAGTTCGACTTGTACTGCGGCAAGGAAACTCGCCCGGCGCTGCAAGACAAGCCGCTGGGAACCAGAGTAGTGCTGGACATGACCAGCGGCATACAGGATCCCAACAGCCATTGCCTTTTCTTTGACAACTTGTTCACCTCTCGTTCCCTTTTGTCGGATCTGAAGGACAGAGGCCTACGAGCCACCGGCACTGTTCGGGAGAATAGGATGGAAAAGTGTCCCCTGAAGACGCAAAAAGAGCTGAAGAAGGAAGGACGGGGCGCGCGCGACTCCCGGTTCGACGAGAATTCGGCAGTGCTGGCAGTCCGTTGGTTTGATAACAAGGCCGTGAATATGATGTCAAACTACGACAGTGTACAGCCCTTGTCAGCCGTTCAGCGCTTTGACAGGAAGGAACGCAAGAAGGTGGACGTGCCCCAACCTCGTCTATTCCGCAGTTACAACAGCGGGATGGGCGGGGTGGATATCCACGACTGGCACCTGGCCCAGTACTGCATCGCCATCCGCGGCAAAAAGTGGTATTGGTGTCTGCTGACTCGCATGGTGGGCATGGCTATCGTAAACAGCTGGATCCTGCACAAGATCTCTGTGCCCAACGCCAAGAATCAGCTGTCCTAGCTCGAGTTCCGGCTCGAACTTGTCCTCGCGTACCTGCAGTGCGGCAACCGCAGCACCGTCTGTCTGCCCACATCGCCAGCCCTCGTTCCGCACAGCATGCGGTACGACAGCGTGGGGCACCTGATCGGCCGCATGGAGCGCAGGCGTCGGTGTCGACTCGAGACCTGGACGCTGAAGAGCACGAAGTGGTGCGAAAAGTGTAAAGTGGCGCTGAGTCTCAAATGCTTCTCGCCCTACCACAGCAAATAAACGCGCGAGTGTGCCGACGTAAGTCGCGCTCCCTAAGGCGCAGTGTATGTGCACAGTGTGAACAAGCACGATGAGTGCGGAAAGTAAAAACGGTGCCAGGAATATTGCAGTGCTCTCGGAATTATATGTAGTAAGTAAAGCCATCGATCTTGTAATAGTGCAGAACTGACATAGCGAGCCAAAACTAGTGCATGGTGTGGTGCATTGACGTATCGGATTTGAACGTAAACCTTGTCCGTGAATACAGAGTTACTGAGTTATGATATTGTCGGAAACGAAAATCTTCAGCTTTCGGGGATAGACAGCGAAATTACATAACGTAAAAATGATATTACGCGAATTATCAGACAGACAACCGGGGATCGCTGCGGATAATGCTGACCGGCCGGCCGCCCGGTGTGTGGACGGACACGCCGCACCGGCAGCGCTGGCATGTCCCAAACGCCCAGCGGGTCATTTCTGTCCCCTGCCATAACTCGAAAGCCAAAAAAGGTACGCGTTTCAAACGCTCAGAAAATCTTAGTTGGCACGTAAAGTCGGTGTGCTTAAAAAATAACACAGCTTTGAGGGCTGGAAGTGGGCCTGGGCGTTAATGGGTTAGACCAAGTCTGTGACCGGTCTATGTACTCGTTTTTGCTTCTGTCCGAAAAGAACAGTTAAACGTGGTTAAGGTCGTGGTGTACACAAAAGTTACAGCTACTCTGCGCATGCGCCAGCAGGGCGGTATGATGCGAAGGCACTTCTCGTTTATGCAACGCCTGATAAAGTCATTGCGTTATTGTTTGTGAGTCCGCTCTAATTACCGGCTAAAAATAATATGTACATACTGATACTCCTTCCCAAAAATAGTAACAACAAAAGGTGCATATTCGTTCAGTTATTATTTTTATCAAGTAGACTGAGCCGCACTCCAGCAAATCGGTTGTCGCAGGGCGTAAGAGGCTGCGACGCGAAATGACCCTGGCAGCCGAGAGCGTCGTTAAATAATCCAACAACGAGCCAACCAACCAGCGAATCGGGCAAAGCATGGCGGAGCCCAACCTTGCCCAACATATTATTCATATCAGCTAGCGCTATGTCTGGGCAGAGCCCAAACAGAGATCGTTATTGGACTCCGCCTAGACGTTCGTTGCGCCGTAGACGTTTTAACACCAGAAAGCAGCGAGGAGAGAGTTCTCTTTGTCAAACCCTCAATGAAATAAAGCCGTTTTTATGATAATATTGGTTGTGCAAGGCCAATTCAAAGACATACGGAACAAAGAAGAACGCCAGTCTTTGTGGAAACAAGTTCAATGCACACGGGCACGTCTTGCAGAACACCGTGTCCGTTTTTGTTATAATATTGGCTGTGCAAGGCCAATCCAAAGACATACGGAACAAAGAAGAACGCCAGTCTTTGTGAAAACAAATTCAATACACACTGGCACGTCTTGCAGAACACCGTGTCCGTGGATGGTCATAACGCATCAGAATGCCAAAGCCGTTACTTTTTTCCTGTCTTTAGTATGTGAGTCAAATTCTCAGAGTGGCTGCTATGTCGTACCTATCACGAGTATTTCTGGTGCAGAAAAATGCGAGGTCGTCCGCGATGCGAGTACATCTGATAGAAAAGGAGATAGCGCCCACAGTCATTCTGAGTTGGAGGACTGTGAGTGTGGAGTATTACTCGTGCCCTGACCTGAAGCCCCTGCCACTCAATATGGGCTACAAAAACGCCAATGCTCGTGACGTGTTTGTAATTTGTAACTGTTCAGTTCTGTTCTAGGAGGGCTAGATGGCACAGCCGATTCCCGGTAGGGGACGGATGCTTGCCGAATCCGCCCTGAGATCCTTGAGATCTCGAGAACTACACATCCGGTTTCATCGTAACAAACGGCAATCGATTTGCCATGATGTAAACAACATTTTCGAAGAAGAGGTTTTCAAAATTCCGAAAAAGGGCGGATACAAGGGGCAAAGAAATCAGAATGGGGCACATTTTTGGGATTGTTAGAACTATATTGTTCATGGACCGATTTTGATAAAACTGACATAAATGGAAAGATTATGGAGGGGACTTTTACTATTGGTCCATACGTTTGTAATTTTGAGAAAATTCATAGACGCTCACAGGGTTTCGAAAATAGGACGACTGCTTTTTCAAAAACTGAATTCAAAAAAGTTAAATACACTTTTTTGGCTTCTACTACTCATGTTTTACTGAAGAAGGACCAATTGTATCACATTGTTTGTATAGTGTTAGCATAGACAATGCCGGGGACATGAAAAAGGGAATTGTCATGGTCACATGTTCATCCGGTAAACTTACGACCTTTGGCCTTAAAAGATCTCCATTGACCTCAGAGTCACTTGCAATGTCCTTAAGTGCATTTCATATTGTTTGAAAACGTTCCCAATTGTTTGAATTCACTATTTATAAAACTCCATTTTACAGCTGTTGTGATATAGTACGGGCACTCACATGCTAGGTCATGGCTCCGTGCCCGACCTAATATCAAGTTGAAACTTGGTACACAAGTAGAAAGCACGCTTCTACGTCATATATATTCCGTGTTTGACATTTGGAAAAAATAGCGCCAAAATTATTACTATGAGAACAAATTTTGACTTTTGACCTTGACCAGACATTGTGAATCGATCTCAGATAAAAAAATTGCGTATGCTTGCCAAGCTATTAACCTTTATGCCCATATGAAGTTTTAAGCTCTATCTTAAAACGCTGTTCTCTGAAGTTATTTTCTTTTCACCCTTAAAAGGGCCAAAAATGGTCTGAAATGCCTCCCAAAAATGTTGCCTGCCTCCGCCTCTGAGCAAAATCGAATTCCGAAATCTTGTTACAGTACGAAGAACGAATAATTATGAGAAGTGTTCAAGTTTCGTGAAGCTGCGTCAAAAAAACCGGAATTGGCAAGCAGGAAACCCGAGGGGGGCGTATTCAGCCCCTCTGACGGGAACTCGCGAAACATGTATCGGAGGAAAATGAAAGATGCATCTCTGGAAAGCTCTTGAACACTAGAGCTCAAAACCGGTAACATTTTTTTGAAAACTACCCAGAATGTTAAGAAAATGTAGCCAAAAATGTCAAAATTTAAGGTATTTTCTTTCTTTATAGATCAGCTGTTGCCCAGAATTATGCCTTACACAGTAGCTTAGAACACGCTAAGCAATCTTAAATTCACCTCTTTCTGACCTTCAGCGCGAGTCAGCTCAGGCCACGCCATCATTCCAGTGGGTACTGATACCCAAGTACACTTAAGATACCCAAGCACGTTTTCAGGTTGAACCAAAGGTTAGCTGAGGTCAACCAAGGTCAAATTTTCGGATGATAGGAGCTGAAAAATTCAAAGTTTTAGCGGGTCTACGTGGCAAGTGGACTATTTTCCAGTGCTCAAGAAGGATCAGTCAAGGCCATGAGAGGCCACATGAGGTCACCAGCCGACGATCTCCGACGCCATTTGATGCGCCTGCCGTGAGGAGGAATAAGCAAGGTGCACATGCATGCAGGTTTCTTGTCACAGTTTATCTCTAGCATTGTTTTTATACATGGCAGTGACCCATTCAAGGCCACAACAAATTTTTGTGCGTTGCTCTGGTGAGAACGAATCATTGACCTCGGATGACTTCTAGTGATCTTGTTTTGCCCTACAAGATGAGGTAAGATTATTTTGGTCGATAAATTCGAGTTCAACGTCTGTTTTAACTCTACAGAGTCGCAGATTACTGGTTCTGGGCAAACAGTTTGGGTTTACAACATGCATCTTTATCGGTGAGTCATAACCTGAGCCAAGGTCGGGGTGCTCTGGTGACATGATGATAACACATGTGAGGTTCATGTCAATGATAATGTCTGGGCATCGCAATCCGACAAAAATCCATTTAAATCCAGACAAAACCTAAAAATGGCTAAAATCGACTTGACCTCAGATCACTGACCTGGCATTTTCCTAAAAAATCTGAGTTAGGCAGGTTGTACATTCTATCATATGCTATAGCTACTGCAAGTTTTAGCAAACTCGACCCAACCATGAAAAAGTTATAGGGGATCAAAGTCTTTTGGAGGTTGACTCTTTCACCTGACCTAGGTCAATGATCTGACCTGATCCGGGGCTAAAATTTTGTTAGGATATGTACAATGAATGAAAGAAAAGGTGCTGTAAAATTGGCGACTGTGTTCTTTTCCGTTTTTCTGCTACGGCGGAAAAACCCGAGGGGGTTTTCACCCCTCGGGTTGAAACACCCCTCCCCTGGCACGGGGACCGTTAAATGTGTTCAGTGGCAGGAGTGTGTTGCTTAGGTTAATGCTGGATAGCCGTGTCGAACTTGTCTTCGCTGTCACAGAAAGCTTTGCCGGACTGTGGGAGGTGGCAGGTGCTGAGTTCCGGAAAACCTGACGTTGCAACTCTAAGGTAGTTGGTCCTTTCTTTCACTCGTCAGCTCAGCAAATCTTTTGCCATGAATGGGGTTCCAAACTACGTGCATACGTCGTCCTATCTTTCTCCCCTGAACGCTCACTTCGGACTACTGAGGGCCTTCCAGCAACAAAGAGTAGAGGCTTCCAACCATGCCATGAACCAAAACGTTCGGTGCGTAACGAGATCTGGGTCTTCTCAGGTGACAGATGACAGGTAATGCAGGGGGTCCATGGTGTGCTGTTTAGATGAACACTCATGTGTCTGTGCCAGTGCAAATCTCCGTGGGTACCAATGCCTCTCGCTTGAGTGCATGTAATGTTTCACCAAACTCTTAAGTTTTTTTCAAGTACACCTTTATGAGGGTGCCATATTGTTTTAATCCATTAGTTATACAGGAGCATGAACCATTTCAAGAGTTTATTTGGGCAAGCAACCTCCTTGAAAGTGCGTTTACTAGAATCTGCATGACCAATGTGCCGTATGACATGCACCCGCTATTATGGATGTCAACTATGACGTAGCTCCCGACCCTGTCCTTTGATGACCTAGGGCTAGGTGGCGCTCAGAATATGGAATCAAGCTACTTAGATAAATCTCCATGCAGGCTTCGGTCTCGGTCTGCTTCTTATTGTGATAGGCTGACCAGACATTTGATGATGTCATCGTTGACCCAGAAATCATGGTTTAGCAGTAGCATGGTCACAAGAGAGAGAGAGAGAGAGAGAGAGAGAGAGAGAGAGAGAGAGAGAGAGAGAGAGAGAGAGAGAGAAAACACTGTATTTACAGACTCTTGGTCCAATTCACATCACAGGACTGCACGGTTCGGCGCTTTCGATCTCCGTTTGAATCAGTCGATTCAGACGACTGCTTTCCAGATAGGGGGATATTAAACGCCCCTCTCCCCAGTCAATGAAAGGTGTTGAAACATCATAATCATTACCGGGTTAACGCCCCCTTCCACCCAAGGACAATTTCAATGTTAGGCTCTTCGCTTTGATTTTGATATGTCTAGGAGGTTAATGAACAAATGAACATTTCAGACCACGATTTGGACGGAGCACCTTTGTTAGCATACTCGAACCTCTCTTCTCCTCAAGTGCGAGATGAATGTTTGGTTCTTCATGTTGATTGTTAGATGCATATAAGCCAATGACAAAATTAATATTTCGGATACGATCTAATTGTGCCACTACAGTCAAATATACAGGAGAGCAAACCAAAGTCTGAGAATGGTATATTGCTACCGAGCGCCTGTGTTAACATACACGAACCTCTCGTTTTCTGCCCCCCCCACCCCCCAGTGCGGGCTAAATGTTAGGTTCTCCACATCATTCTTTATATGTGTGTATATATATATATATATATATATGTGTGTGTATATATATATACACATATATATATATATATATATATATATATGTGTGTGTGTGTGTGTGTGTGTATCACACGAAGGTGTGGTTAGACGCTTCATTGTCATTTTAGGTGGCCTTGCCTGTCGATCGATTTCACGGTGTTTGGATTCCAGTTTTTTGAACTGACTAAATTCTTCGATGTCCTGTTTAGGGCCGTCGTGAAATAGGGGGCGCGTGCAGATGTTTTGGATCATAACTCCATGACCTGACCAGATATAGACCTGAAACTTGGAACACAAGTAGAGGACACTGTGCCAAGTCACACATTGTTTCGGATGTTTTCATTTTAAAAGACGGTGTAAAAACTACAGATACAATGAAATTTTGTCTCTGACCTAACCATGCAAAACAAGTTGGAGTCAGGAAAAATATTTTTCTATTATTAATCCTACTCACGTGCCCATATCGCGCACTCATATTGTATCACATACCCATGCCACATTCACGTACCCATATTGGCCTATCGTTAATCCTGTTCATTGCTCTTGCATGCCTTTACATTGATATACAGCTTCAATGTTCTGTTTTAAGAACTCTACTTTTGACGACAGTTTCTCTTTAAAATTCAACAGTGCCAAAAGGACCTGAGGTACCTCCCAAAGGTGGCCTGGCTCCGCCCCTGATAGAACTAAAACTACGGAAACCTGGCAGAGTGCGTAGAAAGGATAACAACATTCAACAAGTTCCGTGAAGGTTCCTAGAGTGTCCTGGAAACGACAAGCAAAATCCGGTGGACGGTCTCTGAATCTTCCTCTTATACAGAAATATCGTAGATTGCTATTATGCTAAACAAGGTTAGCATGATTAGTGGGTCTACCTTTTGAGCGCTGGTCCTGTCTCCCTTGCAAGGCTGTTCGAGCCATTTCGGCTCTGAATGTTTGACCCAGGAGTCAGCTAGCAGCCGAACAGAAGCGATCGCGCTGATTACCACACCTTCGTGTGGTGTGTCTATCGGAACATTGAACGCTCGCTACAAAGCCATTCTGACTAGCCAAATGACCCGCAGTAGCACAATTTGATACATGAAATATCGTAGATTGTTATTTTGCTAAACAAGGTTAGCATGATTAGTGATAGAAGGTGCATAAAAAAAACATTTAACGCTGACTTTGATCCTAAACATCACTAGGAAAACAACACTGGAACATAACCTGAAAAACGCCCAGATACAATTTACAAAAATGAACAAAACGTGAATGAATAAAACATACATCAACAGCAGGCGATTGGAAACCATGAGCTTCCGCAACGCTAAATCTGTATTCCATACTGATTCAGAGGCGTTTCTAGAAATATGTACTTCAAGGGAATCTGGCATGTTGTTTGGTCTCAAGCCCACGTTCTGATGTGGTACAATTAACAAAACGTTTCCAAGAACCTTGAATTTCGAATAACTTGGTAAAAGGAAAATGACCTTGCAACGATGTCCCCAACCTTGACCAAGGTATCTTTTTCATCACGTCCATTTAGAAAGGGCTAAAAGCCGTGCGAGGATCTTTGTGGGGCTTTTCAGCTTCTTCTTTCTCCTCGTTGCATGGAATGACGCTGAAGAAATACACCACAACACATGACATTTTTTTTGTTTTTTTTTTTATTTCACTGTGAGACAACGTGGCAGCCACGGACATTGGACATTCGTAAACGTGGACAAATACAGACAACTGACTTGGCTCTGACGACGTAAATAAAAACACATGGTCATTTACAATGATCCAAATTGTTTACATTGAAGATGGTGTTGATTTCGGAGCTCAGTGGACCGTCTTTTACTGCGCTTCAGCGACACCACCGATGTGTTCGCGGGTGTGGCTGTAGTCGGGCAGGTGGTCGCCTTCAGGGTGGAAACCGTTCTCGTCGGCCGTCCAGGTGACCGTGTAGGTGACGCCCTTCCATTCGTACGAGTAGGAGCCGGTCCTCACGTAGTTGCCCGTCTCCGGCTCGTTTCCAGGATAAGAGATGCCGTCCTCATTCGAGGAGATGCCGTTGGTGGTCTCGTACCTGTGAACATTATCATTATGTCAGACTAAAACATAATTTCATTCTTATGCTTAGAATTATAGATGCAAACGAGTCGTCCAAGAAGCCGCACACGACGCGTTTGTGTTGATTATGTTATAGGAAATACGTCTAAGTACAGCATAACGCAAAATCCAGAGCAGTGCAAGAGACAAGAAAAAAAAAGATTACGGGGCAACAGATCAAGTAAGAGGCTCCGAAATCGACAACTTACTTATTAGGACTGAACCGTAGCCAAAATCCGAACGGCAACTCCATTAAAACTCACTGGACAAATGGAAAAATAAAGACAGTGTTACTCTTTGTTGCAAGCTGGTAGGCCATCCGCGATCCTTACTGAGCATTGTAGGAACCGTCTTCCTCGATGCCGTACTGATAGTTGGCAATTTTGGCCGACTGGTCGGCCGCGGCCAGGGCCACCAGGCACAGAACGACGAACTGCAAAGAAAACATCACACTCAGTCTTGATGCTTCATTTTGCAAATAAAAATTTTCAAGACTTCGTCCGAGAAGTGTGTTAGCAGGTCTCTTTTCGAAGACGAATTCTCAGTTTTCTAATATACGTTCAAGATAGCTTTTAACGTTTCATTTTCAGTATTTTGACACATGGAAATTTTCGTAGGTGGAGGAACCGCGTTCTCGAATGGACACACAGAGAATATTTCTAATTGTGCCACGTTGCACTGTTGTTGTCAAGCCAGCCCATATCACGGCTCTCACTCAGCTGGTGCGTCGCGGCCAGGCCCTAAGGCTGGGAAACTCACGGTCTTCATTGGCAGGCTTAGGTCGGTCCACTGATGGCTCTCCGCAGTGCTATGCGCCTTTTAAATCCTCTACCAAGTGGCCCTCAACCTGAGCACCAACCAGATTTCAGTGAATTTTGCTTGTAGTCAGCCTTGAGCTCTGTCGTGCAGGCCGAGAGCGTACCCCAGAATCCCGTTCATGATATGCACCGAGGAAGATCAGATCTGCACCGAGCAGGATTAAAACTGTCCTCCGGTGGGATTCGCGCCGTCTTCATTTACCTACCTGGCTGCAAGAAGGTTGATCAGGCCATAACCTAATGCTCCTGAAGTCATATGTGTCCTTAGCGTCGTTATGGTTGACAGACTTATAAAGCTGTGTGTTCCCAACTCCTTGATTACGTCACAAATCGTCACGTCTTGTCGAATACACAATACACGTGAAGTTGTATCACTGAGGTGAGAACGCTATCATCGACATCGTCGGCCTTGCTGCAGCAAATTTACGCGCTGAGATGGTAACAGCCGTCAGCTCGCTCGATTTTTTCAAAGCATTCGACTGCGTCGACCCAACGGCCGTTCTGGCTAAACGAGGATGTAGCGGTATATCCCCATTCTGGTTCAAAAACTACTTCTCCAACCGCCGCCAAACGGTCAAGGGCACTCTCACTTTGCCGTAGCCTACAGCATAGTCCAGGGCAATATCGTCGGCACGCTTGTGTTTCTGTTATATACCGACGACATGCTGCCACTTACCAGATCGCTGCAAGATGGTTGCTTGCGACGGTGACCAGCAATTACTCCTCAAATCAGCCCAGCTTCTGAAGGAACAGCGTACCTGTGGGCCACTGTCAAGTGCGGCCGAGCGATCATTCCGGACCGATTCCTCCGCAACGGCTAGAAAACAGACCCACCCCAGGCAAAGTGCATGGTGGTCGGAACATCCGCTCAGACTCGTAGCACGGTTCGGATATCTATCACAGTGGGTGGCAACCAGATGAAAGCTCTGAACTGTGTAAACATAATCTAGCGTGCTTATTGACTACAACCTGAAATGGTATCATTAGACCTTAAAGCTAATCCAACGGAGTATTGGTTCTCTTCTCGCCGTCAGTGTAATTAAACACACTTTTCCAAAATGGACGCTCAAGCCACTGATAAAAACCCTCGTTTTCGCACACATTTTGTTCTGCCTGCCAGCATGGGCACCGTCAGCCAGAGCCCAGAGAAGCCGTGTTGACAAACTCGTCGACTTTGCTGTCAGAATCGTCTCCGGCAAACAGAGACACGACAACCTTATTTCGACGAGGCTGTTGTTTTTCGTAACTACATCAGGATATATCGTATCATATATGGCAGCAACTGCCGTATGTGATTGATGGTGTATATGATATGATAAAGATATATGATAGACAATGATGGAAAAAATGGATATGGCGATCGTATATTCCTCGTCATTCTACCAGGGCCTCTGCCGACAGCACCATCATGCAAACATCAACAAAGGCGTTGCGCCTAGATTTCTTTAACAAACCGCTTCTGTACAGGAAACTGTTTCTGACGGTGTGGAATGCCTTGCGCGCAGCTACGCGGCATTGCGCAACCCTTGGTCTTTTAAGGCGTAACTTAACCGTATTCCCGGAGAGCTAGACGGTACGGTCGATTCCCGGCAGGGGGGTGGATTCGGCCCCCCCTGAGATCTCGAGAACTACTTGTCCGATTTCATCGCAACAAACGGAAATCGATTTGCCGTAACGTGAACTACATTTTTATGAAAAGAAATTTTCAAAATTTTGAAATGTGTGGATGCAGGCGGCAAAAATGTCAAAATGGGGGGTACTTTTGGACTTCTTATAACTCCGTTGTTTATGGACCGATTTCAATGAAACTGGCATGAATCGAGAGATGATGGATAGGGCTTTCACCACGGATGCACACAACTGAAATTTTGAGAAAATTCGTGGGCGTTCACAGGGTTTCAAAAATAGGACGATTAGTTTTCTAACAACTGAGTGAACAAAAGAGGCAAAAACACTTTTTTGGCTTCTGCTAGTCATGTTATGGTAAAGAAGTAAAAATCGCATTACAATGTTTGTACAATGTTAGCATAGGCGGTGCCAGGGACATGAAAAAGGGGACATTGTCATGCTCACACGTTCTTCAAATCAACTTGTGACCTTTGACCTTAAATGACCTCCAGTGACCTTGGGGCTACTTGGAATGATGTAGTTTGCATTCAATATTATCTGTAAACGTTTTTAATCATTTAAATTTGCTCTTTTTTAAAAAAAATTCATTTTATGGCTATCGCGATATAGGGTACGCCCACTGACATTTTAAGTTATAACTCCGTGACCCGACCTGATATAAGGCTGAAACTTGGTACACAAGTAGAAGGCATCGTTCTACGTCATATATATTCCTGGTTTGGCATTTGAAAAAAACGGCGCCGAAATTAGTGCAAAAAAACAAATTTTGACTTTTGACCTTGACCTGACCTTATAATGTTACCTCAGATAAACAAAGTTACATCAGCACATTGCCCAACTATTTAGCTATATATCCATATAAAGTTTTAAGTTTTATCTTAAAAGCTCTGTTTTTGGCAGGCATTTTCCTTTTACCCTCAACATGGCCAAAAATAGCCTGAGGTGCCTCCCAAAAACGTTGCCTGGCTCCGCTCCTGAGCAAAGTAGAATTGTGAAATTTTGTCACAGCGCGTAGAAAGAATAGCTAGGAAAAGTCACCAAGTTTCGTGAAGCTGTGTTAAAAAGCCTGGAATTGGCAAGCAAAAAATCCGGGGGGGAGCGGATTCAGCCCCCCCCTGCCGGGAATAGGGGTAAAGCATTTCCAAACTTGACATAAAACGCTTCATCCTTGAACAGGGTCACTGATGTTAATGTTTTCATTCCAAACTGACCACCGCTTTTAATACCATGACTTCATCTTTCGCCCCTTGAGCTCGTGCGTATTCCTTATGTAGGACACTATGACAGAAGGGGCACATGTTTGGACGTTACAACGGTACCGAGAAGTGAGTAAACAAATGTGTACCTTGGATCACCTGTGGTGCATAAATACATTCTTTTGCTGGTGCATGATGCCTAAACTCTTCCACATGAATTAAGCTAAAGCAACATGGTACATTACTCCCAAGGATTCTAAGCCTAGATTGGCTTAATTCATGTTAAATCGGGGTAATTTGAAATGTCTGCACATTACCAGTGTCTCTAGAGTCTAAATGGCGTGTGCCGTGACTAGTTATTCTGAGGTCAGCACATGGGTAACGCCCAGAGCTGTCCAGCACTAGTCTAGCGTTGACCGTCTGAGCCGTCGATATCGATCTGTTGGCTCTCTTGTTGACAACGATGAGACAAAAGGTGACCATAGTAGATGGAAGTGTTGAAAGTCCTCAATATATGGCATTGTTAGTGTCCATATCGCATTCCCGCTGAGCCGAGTTGATGTCATGAACCGCCCCCCCCCCCCTCCCGATGGGGCCCCACCTTTCCGTAGTGGGGGACTGTGTGCTCCAATGATGCGGCGAGCGATCGGGGTTGCTCATAGATCCCCCCCTCCGGCCAAAGGGGAGGAACCAGACGAAGCGTGCCTCACCGAAGTGCACTGTCTTCTGTCCGTGTAGGGGAGCAGCGCCCCCTCGGCCCCTAGCTTCTGCAGGAACATCACTGTTGGTGTGGGATGTGGCGAACCCCCAAGTCCCAGCCAAGGAACTCCTCTGACTTGTATCGATCTTAGCATCCCCTGCCCACGCCGACCCTGGTTGTCCTATATCCAGGCCTCTTGTTCACCTCGCCTCTGGTAGCACGCAGCTCAGCTTCTCCTGGTTGCTCAGGCCTAGCAACCCTGCTAGTCCGCCAAAACTCTCAGCTTTGTCGGAGTAGCCACGTTCCCTCGGCTCGTCCCCCGGGGTTGACGGAGTCCTGGAGGTTGAGACCCCTCGCCGCACGGTGCCAGTTGTGGCGGGACCCAGTACGCCTCTTTGCTCCTAATATCCCCGAGGAGCGGACGCGTCTGTATGGCCCCCATCGAGCCCGGCTTTGCTCGGGTTCGTTCGGCCCGGCCGGCTGGGGTCAAGGAGTGGGCGGCACTGGAGCCCGGTCAGGATAGAGAGGAGTCTCCCCGGTTCCACAAGGCCAGGCAGAAGGCGCCGCCAGTCCCGTGAAGCACCGGGGTAGCCCTGGCGTCCCGCGTCCCGCTTTGGGCCGGGCTTTCCCCAGTTGGGTTCCGAGGTGGTCGGGGAGCCCCGGTGCCAAAATCACAGTTACCACTCATGGGAAACACAAACAAAACCCAACGCTCGGACATCCACTCCTGCAAGGGACGGACCCATCGTCCATCTGCCTCTTGCCGAGGGACGGAAACACGTGTGCTTGGAGTCATGCTTTGAGGAACAGATAAGACTCCGGCCTCGCTTTCGCCTCGTCATCGCCGCAACGGCCACGACCGTTTCGGGCAAATCGCGAGATGCGATAAGCTCAGAGACGTCTCCCTAGAGGTTGAATTCGTCAGAAGTGAACAGGCAGAAAAAGCCATGGCAACGACAAAGTTCACGTACAGTGTGCGGAACGGCAAGGAAACGCGAGATGTCGCCCTAAAATGATTGTTGAGCCCCACAAAACGAAAAACTTATCCAGAGGGATCATGACTGTTACGATTTAAAAGACATTGGCGACGAGAAATTTGTAGACGGACTGTCCGACTTTGGTGTGACGGACGCCCGTCGCATCATGGTCAGATGGGAGGGACATCTTTGTCCTACGAACAACATCGTTTTCCGCATTTAACCGGCCTGACGGACTTGCTGAAGAAACCGTTGAATACGTGAGAGTGAACGTCCAACCGTTCATTCCCAACACCATACGGTGCTATCAGTGCCAGCGCCTCGTCCGCATGAAGCCTACGTGTATAAACTCCCCTGTATGTGGTGTTCGTACATCAACCCAGCACCTCGCTGATGCATGCGAAAATAATGCTCCACTTTGAGCAAACTGTGGACCAACGCAGTCGCTACACAGGTCCTTCGACAAGACATGTTCTGTTTACCTCAGAGAAAAAGAGAAAATGGTGAAATGTTCTTGTAATGTCTCCTTCCGAGAGGCAAGAGACTTATACAAGGATACGCATCCAAAGTCGTCTTACGCCGCAAAGGCGAAGACTGCTGCGCCGGCGAAGCAATCTGAACAAATGACGTTACCACAACTAGTAAGCCTTTTGAGGCTTTACGGCCTTGCCGTCGTACCAGCGCCCCCTGCTCCGGCCACGTTCCTGGGATCCCCGACGCATGCCTCGCTGGTATCCGCGGCCCCGGACGTTCCGTCGGCCGGGGACGGTGGGTGGACCGTGGTCGGGCTAGGCCGGGTCCTTGCTCTCCTCCGGTGCGGGGTGGGTCTCCACCGGGACCGGTGACGCCCACGCCGTCCACACCGCGATACACCGCGACCTCGAGACGTTTTCCGCTCATTGCTCCGTGGGGGACGCAGCTCTCCAGTTTTTGAAAAGCTAATCCTATTTTTTAAACCCTGTCAAGGCCTGTGAATTTTCTCAAAATTTCAAGTGTATGGGCCAATGGTAAGAGTCCCATTCATAATCTCTCGATTCATGTGAGTTTCATCAAAATCGGTCCATAAACAACTGAATTATAACAAGTCCAAACGTGGGCGGCGGGAGCATCAAACGTTTTGGGGATGCTTTGTCCGGCTGACAGCACGGCCGCTCCTCGGGCTGACGTGAACGCAGGGCCAGTTCAACCTGCCCCTCAGACTGGCCCCAGTCGGGATGTCAAAGCAACCACCGTGGTAGCCTGGAACCAAGCACGACACCCCCTGATAGTGGAGCCATACTGGGAAGTGATCGCTTTCGCGCGGGTCGTCGTCCACCGCCCACGTAAAGTACTGCATCGTCTGTGGGCTACAGATGCTGAGGTCTGGGCAAATCATAAGTGCAAATCGTATGTGCATACATCGTATATACAAATTGTATATACCATACAAATCGTATATAGCACATTGTATAATGTTAGCATAGGCGGTCCCAAGGATATGAAAACGGGGGAACTGTCATGGTCACATGTTCTTCAGGTCCACTTACGACCTTGGCCTTTAAATGACCTCCAGTGACTTTAGACACACTTGGAGTGGTCTTGTGTATGGTTCATATTGTTTTAAAACGTTTCCAATCATTTGAATTCACTTTATTTCTAAAATTCCATTTCACGGCTGTTGTGATGCAGGGTCCGCGCACTGATATTTCAGGTCATAGCTCCGTGACTCGACCTGGTATCAAACGTAAACTTGGTACACAAGTAGAGGATACACCCCTACGTCATATATGTCCGAAGTGTCCGAAGTTGACCTTTCTGATCCCATTGAACATTGAGGATATTGACCTATGGTCATGAAAATTGCACACTATTTAGCTGGTTATAGGTCTACCCCATTCTTAAAATTTCATGTCTCCAGCACTTTCCGTTTCTGAGATCGGAGGGAGGGGGCACTTTTGTAATCCCTTCCAGTGCGGGTTAGCGCGAAAGCCCCTTTCACTGTGCGTGTTAAAACATTGAGAGACCGCCCATTTCCCTACAATTACCTCAAAGAACATCAACAGAAGTAAACACGCTGAAGTGAAAACAAGTGGATAATTCCGACAATGCTCACCTTCTCACACCGACTAATTTCGACTAAGCTTCTCTGCCAGCAGCAGCTAGGCACGGAAAAAGCACCAGGTTATTTATGGGGCTACGTATCTCTCAACGAAACTTGATATACAAATCAGTGCCGTAGTGGGGAGGGGCGAAACAACCTCAGTGACACTGCCGGATATTGTTCTTAGCCAAACTGATGTAGAGACGCTACAGCACGGCATTTGATGTCCCAATTGCTTTATAGCACGATTTAGATCAGAAATATTTTCATCTTCCGCTGCGAAGTACAAAAGAGTATTGGAATGCTTGCTTGACATTGGAATATTCGGCGACTATTCGGATGTAAAAATGATCAACCGAATATTCGTTGAATGTCTGAATCATGAAATCGAGATTCGAGTATCTGCCGAATGCGAATATTCGAACGAATATCGAACCATTCGAATTCATATTTTCAGCTCTAGCACCCTTTCACCGCCCGTCAGGCTGTTGAGTCAGCAGTCTGAAGAGATATTCACGTGAAAATGCCTAACATTCTTCAGTGTTTTAACCAACCACACAAGAAAATCACTTGTTGCTTGTACAGCTGGCACCATCATCTGGTTCTGAACAGACATGTTTATCATGTTTGAATTTTCGTAGCATATCTTGAAATTTGGGACGCAACACGTCTCAATTTGCGGTCAGAGCTCTCCTCAACCAAAACCTGCAGTGACTCAAATTCTTCACGCTCTTGCATTCACCGCTCCATTTATGATTTGGAGCATTTGATTGGCCAATAGTTTGGCGCTACCGCGAGCGTGAAATCTGATTGATTGTTTAAACGATAGCTAGTGTCTGTGAAATGCTTGGATCCTACAGAAAATATTCCATGTGGCGCCATCCCAAGAACGTAGGAACATCCAAAAAAGCGTGGGGAGATGGAGACGTTTTCCCCATATAGGACTCATGTAACGTTAAATTTCCAAAAAAGTGGGGCCTTGCCTCCTCCTCCCTGTTCTTACTCCCATGCGCCCCCAGGCCGAAGCTTATGGTTGTGCTTGCATATGCTCACACTAGTACGGACAACCCTGCCTGTCCCCAGTATGGATTTCTCATCGCAACATTTGGGTCATTTTGTTTCACGACCTGGGCTATATTTCCATCCAGCGTTAGGCTCCGCCTACTTCCGAGGACGGACTAAACACGCATCAGGACATTTCTACCGGTAGCAGCTGCCGAACGAGTGGGGTGGGACGTTATGACATGGCGAGATATCATGGTGCAAAAAAAAAACAGCTGAAGATGAAGCCCTGTGAAGTGACAGCAATGGTTTCGAGCATGTGGTTAAGGATGTCAGACCGTAGACAAACAAAATAACGTCGAAGGAAACAGAGGGATTATGAATGATCAAGGGCTTGAACGCTGCAAGTCCGTCTGAATAGTTCTATGCCTTGCCTCGGGCCAACAAAGCCAGGTACAAGCTCTCACCAGGTACGGATCCTGTTTAGTCTGAAACAGGGTGGTACAAAGGTGTGAGCATAAAGACGTATGTGTTTAATATGCCAAAATTTCCGTAAATTTTAAAATAAAAGAAAAACAAACAACGAGAAAGTATAAAGAAGCTGTTTGTTAAATAGAAAAAAGCTACTGAGCCCGCCCAGATCCACGACTGCCAACACGCGCGTTACCGATGCTATAGTGTCGATATAGTGTGCTTGACCCGAATTTCCTTCAAGCTTGTCGTTATTCAAGCCCGCCAGCATAAGTATTCCGAAAGCGTTCATAACCAGCGCATTCAGTTATACGCACGCCTGTCGGCTGACTCGTTCTACCGTGCTTCTCCGATCTTGTGATCTCCGATCTTCTCCTCCATTTATATAACGTGGCGAACCACCGTACACCGAACACGACAACGTAGTGCTGGAACGTGTTCCGGCAAGGGAGGAGGGGCACCGGCTTCTTTTCGAGCTATTTCTCAACTCGCAGCGCCATGGACCTAATTATGAATATAGACAGCCTTGTTTATACAACGGGAGACTTGAGTTCACAAACAAAAAAGAGCTTTATTTTCTGTTTTTTTTTTTGTTGTTTCACGTTCTTTTTACTTTATTTGTCGTTTTTTCTGTCTATTTTCACAACCATGCCCAGAGCCAGGGAGCCCGTAAAGACCATATTCGACTTAAACCACCACCGCCTGGGGTGTCAAATAGGGCAAGCCCTCAGTTTTTCTTGAATAACTTTCGAACCGTTAGTCTCAGCCCAACCAAAGTCTTAGTACCTGTTTACATGAATCAATTTTACATATTTTGAGATCAAAATCGTTTTCGTGCTAGGTCAGGTCTGAATCAGAAATGACATCAGAAATGAACCTTTTCATGCATGTTTTCGCCTCTTGTGGTGGTGGTGCTAGCATGCTTCGTTTTTTTACCGTATTCACGAATATAATGCATGAATTATTTGGATTTACATAGGACACGGTCCCCAAAAGGAGATACAACCGTTCTACGTCAACATAAGAGGTCATGCTACGTCACATAAATAACGACAATTGGACTGATTTGCATTCTGGGAGAAAGAAGTAGTTGCCGCTGACCTTCCCTATCGTTTTCGCTAAACAAGCAAATCTATATGCGCCTCTTAGTAAGGCTTACCAAATGTAACGTGGGGTCATGTCAGGTCACGTCATAGGTGGATGACAAAATGGAATGAAATACGACGTTGTCTGTGGAAGACCAGTTGATGGCAGCAGAGAGCATTTATTGTTCCTAGTTATAAAAAGAAAAATTATCATCTGGCCTCACCTGACCTAACTTTGATCGAATAAAGAGCTGACAGCGCAGATTTAATTGTCATTTCGAAACGAGATGTCATTTCAGTCCCGCAGTTAGCGCAGTTAAGAGGCCCAGCGAGTAATTACTGCTCCTTGGCAGTAATTACTCGTAGTAGGAAGAATAATGCAATCTTTTCTAACCTACCTAGCCTGACCTTGACTGGATCAAAAGCGGGTAATGTAAAACTGATCACCAGAAGGTTTTACTTCCGTTCCTTTTGCCACGTGGATCAAGACGGCTGCGAACAGGTATCGATCTTTGACATGTAAAGTAAGACCAACATTTTACCTGATCTAGGTTGACCTTGACCTAGCTTCGACACTTTGGCATGTCCATAATGCAGAAGGCCGTGACCTTTCGTTTGATGCTCAGTTGAAGACTCTAAGACCAGAATTGCTGACGACATGATGTACAGCCGATGTCAGTTTCTCTGACGTCGTGTTATGCGTTTTACGCGGCATGTGACGTCATCAGCCCTGTGCCAAAAGCTCACATAGTATTTGCTGAATCGCAAAATTCAGTGTTATCGAATGGTGGTAGGTAGGCCGGTCCAGATCCGACGGCTAGATCCTGAGATAACATGGGGTGCGCTTTTTGACAACCCCAAGGAAGTCGCGGTTGCAAAACCACGCCAGGCGGTGCCGGCTCCTTTTAGTCAGCTCCATAAGGTTAATGATTGATTTTGCTTGTTAACCCACCCCGACTGACTGACTGGCCGGTTGACCGCCCCTCCCCTGAGGTTTTTTCTGAGATTGCGAGAAAACAAACAAAGGCAGCGCCGCGACACTTTGTGCACCTTTTGCTTGATCATTTTTACACCTTATACCAAATCTTGACCTCAGGTCAAGTAGATGTCTGACCTAGGTCAGGTCACGGGAACCTATATCCAAAAAACTTAATGCTCTGTAACTTTTTCGCAAAACATGATATCACAGTAAGGACGAGAAAATTTCTAAAGATGATAATTTTTTTAAACAATTTTAAAGATGGGACATTTTGATATGCGACAAATGTGCTATCTCGGATTTCTTGGAAATGTCCCGATCATTAACCTAAGGTCAATCCTGTTTTCAACACACCTCGTCGTTTTTTCGAAAACTGACGGAATGTTTTGTAACAGTTTGAGTGAATTTGAGTGATTTGAGACACCCATTCGCCGTCAATGGACAAAATTTCAATGACCTCCTACCACTGACCCGAGGTCAGGCCAGGAATAACTATCATGAGTCAAAATGCACTGTCATCAAAATCGGCGATGGATGACTCAGATCGTGTGGAAGATGGCAGAACTGGCTCACACAGCTGCAAATAATACCAAGAAATTCAAAATGCTTTAAAAAGATCGGAAATTTCGGAAATAAAGAGTCTTTCGCAGATAAAGTTCAATCAATGTAAACTGATAACTACTGAATTTTTTCCACATTTAAGCACGATAAACCATAGCAAGAACCACTAGAACCAAGAGACATCATTTGGGAAGACATATTTCTCGAAAATAAAACAACGCTAAAATTAGGTTCCGTTAATTTCATCCCGCGTTCGTCTGCGGCGCCCGCCGTGCAGCTTTGCGGACATCGCCGTGTCTTTCACCTAACGTTTCCGCGTATGTATTAAACACATCAGAGAAATTAGACGTGTATCGGCATCTGCGGACTTTTACCTGTCCGCTGGCGCCTATATCTAGACTTTATTAGTCACAGCCCTTGACATCTAGGCCGTTTCTCTTCCTGATGCAGGCGGCTATGAGAAAACATATATAGGGCGTAAATGGTTTACGTATCATCCAAAACTAAAATGAGGTCAGTTTCGACCTTTACTCGTCGCGAGCTTTCTAACGGTGTGCTTATTTTTATCGTGCAACCAACCGTTCATGAGTTAGATGGGGGCGGTCAACAGCCCCGCCAGTCGGGTGTGCATGGCTCCGACCCACAGTCGACCGCGGGTTAAGGGGGGGACACGGCGCTTCCATGGAGGGAAAACTGTCCACAAGAGAAAACGAATGGGCAAAAAGAAAGACACCGCCAAAACGAACACAATTAAAGGAAAACTCAAAATCAAAAGAGCTGAAAGCGTGCTTTGCACGCCTTCAGCGGGGGAGATTTCATACATGGAGGCGCGGTAACTCAAATACGGGGGTCGCTCGGAGAAGTTCAGATCGGGTGTTTGTATCAGTGAAGGTGTTCAAGCTGTTTTCTTTGCTTTGTTTTGTATTCCGCCAAGGATCAATAACAACGCAAAGAAAACATCAAGAAGTACAACTGGACTGAAAATCCTTGGGTTCTTCAACCTTGATCAAAATGATAGTTTATAAGGTCGGCCATATGACCTGACCCGGCGCAGGGTCATTGATTAACCTGGTTTGAAGCAAATTTGGCACACTCATCTTTTTATGCCTTAATCTGCCATTGATTCATGAAATCAACCAGCGATAAAAATGGTCACCTGGATGCGAAGTCAGTTTCTACCACGGCGACCTCATGGACCTCAGGTTATTTTATCTGGTTATTTATCAGGTTACCTAAGGTCATTTCGCAGCATAGGAACGTTTTGGTTCAATTTTGGACTTCAAAATCGACTTCAGTGTCTATTTATATGCACTGAAGTCGAAGATGAAACCCAGGGATCAACTAAGCTGGGTTTTGGACTCCTTTTTCCCAGTTTACCCTAAGACCTAACCTCAGGACCTCATGTGCGGATCAACACTATTTGTCCTGTTTAGGGGTTTCCTTGGCTAAAGAATGCATTTCAGGTGTCAGCAAGGTGAAGAAACGATTCAGAACCATTAGAAGTAGAGAAATAGGGCGGATATTGTGCTGAACTCGGGTCATTAACCTGGGCCTGGACCTTGACAACAAATTTAAGATGACACAGTTCTCGGGAATGTCCTCGACTACTAGCTTTGAAATTTTCAGGCCGATCGATCGCATGACGTGGTTCGTAGAAAACTTGAAAAAAATCACAGGTTGACCTCTTTTACGTGACCCATGTCAGTGACTTAACACAACCGAAATTTGACATGCGCTAAACGACATGCGCAAAGAATGTAGGAATAGATAGTAAAAAAATTCGACACGTGCAGCACGTCGTTTTTTTATATCACCAAAAGTTCTGGGGGAGGTGCGCCGATAAGTCGCCTCCTCGGTTGGACGAGTCTTAACCCTATTCCCGGCAGGGGGCTGATACGCCCCCCCTCCGTTTTTTTTGCTTGCCAATCCCAGGGTTTTGGCGCAGCTTCACAAGCCTTGGTGACTTTTCCTAGTTATTCTTTCTACGGACTGTGACAAAATTTCGTAACTCTGCTTTCCTCAGGGGCGGAGCCAGGCAACGTTTTTGGGAGGCACCTCACGCCATTTTTGGCCCTGTTGAGGATAAAAGGAAAATGACTCTCAAAAGTAGTGTTTTGAGGATAGAACTTAAAACATTAAATGGATGTATAGCTAAGTAGTTGGGAAACATACAAATACAACTTTGTTCATCTGAAGTTACTTCACAAGGTCCGGTAAAGGTCAAAAGTCAAAATTTGGTTTCATATCAATTATTTTAATGTTTTTTTTTCAAATAGGGTTAAATCCGGTTCAAATAGCCAAACCCGGAATGATATGACGTAGAAGGATGCTCTCTACTTGTGTACCAAGTTTCAGTTCGATATCAGGTCGGGCCACGGAGCTATGACCTAAAATGTCAGTGTGCGTACCCTATAGCACAACGGTAGTAAAATTAAATTTCGGAAATAGCGTAAATTCGAATGATTGGAAACGTTTCCAGACAATACTGAATCACACAAGATCATTTCAAGTCATCCTAAGGTCATTGGAGGTCATTTAAGGCCAAAGGTCGTAAACTGATCTGAAGAACACGTGACGATGACAGTCCCCCTTTTTCATGTCCCTGGCACCGCCCATGCTAACATTTTACAAACATTGTGATGCATTTGTACTTCTTTAGCATAACATGAGCAAAGAAGACGAAAAATTGCTCTTAACTCTTTTGTTAAATTAGTTTTCAAAAAAAAACCGATCTTTCCATTTTTAAAATCCAGTGAAGACCTATGAATTTTTTTGAAATTTCAAATATATGGACAAATGGAAAAGTTCCATCCATAATCTCTCGATTCATGCCAGTTTCATCAAAATCGGTCCATAAACAACAGAGTTATAAGAAGCCCAAAAATATCCCCCATTTTGACTTTTTTGCCCCTCCCCCGTACCCAACCCTGCTTAACTGTTAGGAAAACCTATGAACATCTAAATGTGGCCCGGTGTTTGAGTAACATTGACGTGACCGCACTGGCGATGATAAAACCTACGCGCTCGCATGATTATGACACATTTCTGCTGGTGTAAAAACCCGCGATGAGCAAAGTTTTCCAAGTGAGCTGATTCCTCCCGGTCTGTTTCAATAGCCCCAAAATGCAGTTCGTCTTGGAAAGCATGCGCAGCCCTTGACCCTTTTCCTGGGACAAGAAAAGCTCGTATGACACACTGCCATGTTAATTGATATCTGTAGAGGGTGGGCTGAAGGGAAGACGTCATCATCATTTCCATCAATCAGTCAATCATCAATCATTTTCTTTTTTATCCTTTTTTAGCGTCATGTTAGCCCAAAACTTTCGGCTCGTTCTTCTGTGGCCTATGACCCGCAGGCCGGTTAGAAGGCATGATTCGGTAAATTGGGAATCAGTGTACCCGTGCTTTCTGTTTTCTGCTTTATTTCCTTCAAAAAAATCGGTCTCTTTGTGCGACATTTTCGCACCAGTCAGAGAGACCTAAGACCCGGGATGATCCCTCCCTTTCGGATCAGCTCCCGGTAAGCCGCTAATTCTAGGCTGGCTACTGCTCGGTTTACAGCTAATTCCGACCATTTCTGCCCTGCCAAAGTACTTCTGCAACTGTCGACAAATAGAGTTTTCTATGGTCTTGACTTGTACAAAGTATCCGGAGGCTGAGGGTGACTGGCTATCTTTTACCATTTGCATCGGTCGTCGTTGGCGGTTGGCGATTCCATGCAGCACCCGATTAATGAAACACACCAAAACACGCGAAATTGAGTTTTATTATCACACATTGCAACAACATGGTAACAACGGACATTCCACGGCAGTAAACATAGACAAACACAGATGACAAATGACTTGGCTCCGATGTCAAAAATAAAATTACGTGGTCCTTTACAATGATCCAAATTTTTTACATTGAAGATGATGTTGATTTCGGAGTTCAGTGGACCGTCTTTTACTGCGCTTCAGCGACACCACCGATGTGTTCGCGGGTGTGGCTGAAGTCGGGCAGGTGGTCGCCCTCAGGGTGGAAACCGTTCTCGTCGGCCGTCCAGGTGACCGTGTAGGTGACGCCCTCCCATTCGTACGAGTAGGAGCCGGTCGTCACGTAGTTGCCCGTCTCCGGCTCGTTTCCAGGATAAGAGATGCCGTCCTCATTCGAGGAGATGCCGTTGGTGGTCTCGTACCTGTGAATATTATCACTATGTCAGACTAAAACATAATTTTACTCTTATGCTTAGAATTATAGATGCAAACGAATCGTTCAAGAAGCCGCACACGACTCGTTTTTGTTGATTATGTTATAGGAAGTACATCTAAGTACAGCATAACGCAAAATCCAGAGCAGTGCAAGAGACAAGAAAAAACGATAAAAAAAACAGGGCAACAGATCAAGCACGAAGCTCCGTAAACGAAAACATGTTTATTAGGACTGAGCCGTAGCCAAAATTCAAACGGCAACTCCATTAAAACTCATTGGACAAATGCAAAAATAAAGACAGTGTTACTCTTTATTGCAAGCTGGTAGGCCATCCACGATACTTACTGAGCATTGTAGGAACCGTCTTCCTCGATGCCGTACTGGAAGTTGACAATTTTGGCCGACTTGTCGGCCGCGGCCAGGGCCACCAGGCACAGAACGATGAACTGCAAAGAAAACATCACACTCAGTCTTGATGCTTCATTCTGCAAATAAAGGTTATCAAGATTTCGGCCGAGAACTGCGTTAGCAGGTCTCTTTTTGAAGACGAATTCTCAGTTTTCTAATATACGTTCAAGATAGCTTTTAAGGCTTCATTTTCAGTATTTGGACACATGGAAATGGTCGTAGGCGGAGGAACTGCATTTTCGAATGGATACACAGATAATATTTCTAACTGCGCCACGTTGCACTGTTGTTGTCAAGCCAACACATATCACGACTCTCACTCAGTTGCTGCGTCGCGGCCAGGCCCTGAGGCTGGGAAACTCACGGTCTTCATTGGCAGGCTTAGGTCGGTCCACTGATGGCTCTCCGCAGTGCTATGCGCCTTATAAATCCTCTACCAAGTGACCCTCAACCTAAGCGCCAACCAGATTTTTGTTAGTTTTACTTGTAGTTAGCCTTGAGCTCTGTCGTGCAGGCCGAGGCTGAATAGCTGGAACTTGTACCCTACACGCGTTATCGATTAGATCAGCACTTTGCAGAACTAAAACTGTCCTAAACCACGATCGTGTTCGCAACTGTGGTGCATTATATCCTCATCTATTTTTATTATATATTTACTGCAAGTAAGTACACTTGATCATGAATTAATGCGACAAAACTCGCGCGCTGATGGTCCTCGAAAATAGCATGCATGGGTGTGGCGGTGGGATACATATTTTTCCTCTCTACGCCCTCGCCTGACCTATTTAACCGATTACAATAAATCTTCTTGGAAAGGTATACGTATTGAACACAAAATGAGCAGAAGCTGAATGGCTTAGATGACGTTATCAAGGCAATAACAGGTGAAACGCCCAATAAGTAGCACTTTCTCTATTCTCCATATCTTTTGAACTGATCGCAACCAAATTCAGTGAAACTTTGAAATTGACTTAATTTAACTGAATTTCGTTCACAGCTGAACAAGGAGTTCGCAAGCTATTACACCCAAAGGAAGATTAACCTGAAACTGAAATCGGTATTGGTGCAAACCATGCAGTACAGTGGAGTCAACCCGACCCAGACTGGGAGCGGGCGGTTGGCCCCCCCCCCCCGTTCCTGAGGTTTTTCCGAGATTGCAAGAAAACAAGGAAACGCAGCGCCACAGAACTTTGTGTGGTTTTTTGTTGACCATTTCTACATCCTTCATTCAATTTTTGACCTCAGCTCAGGTAAGGTATCTGACGTAGGTCAGGTCAAGGTGACCTATGTCCAAAAACGTTTAGCGCCCTGTAATTTTTCGCAAAACATGATATCACAGCAAAACTTTCATGAGTTATTGACTTTGATAAATACAACAAATGTGTTATCTCGGATTTTTCGGCAATGTCCGGGTCATTGACCTAAGGTAGGGATGCACCGGATCGGGATTTTTGTGATCCGGCCGGATACCGGATATGCCGGATCGGGGTGCCGGATATCCGACCGGATACCGGATATTATGTTTACATGTTTTTATTTTTACTATTTCTATTGAAATAATGAAACCGAAAAGACTGAATAGAAAAGGAAAAATATGAGAAACTGAAAAAATTAGGAAAAAATGCCCACAGCTTGTGAGTCGATATCTTCAAGGCCAAATGAGGTGGAAAAGGTCAACTTTGGACACTTTATCGGCCTGTACAGGCCATTCCGTACAACTTTTCGAACGAAAAGGGTTGTTTGTTGAGCGGCTAAAACGTGGAATACGACAACTTCCATTCATTTGGCGCCTTGATTGGGGATTTTGGGTCGAGGTCATGTCAGATCAATGACCTGTGACGTCATGTTTCATCTTTTACAGATCAGATTTTTAACAACACGGGACAGTTTGAGAGAAAACGAGGGCGTGACATGTATCTTTTGGCGTATTTTCAGTGAAGGTAGCTAACGTTGGTACATCCGGTCATTTCCAGCGTTTATATTTCTGTATGGATGCATAGCTATGTATGTATATATGTGTCAATATCAATATGCCAAACGTGTTTTAGAAGGGTCTTTGAATGCATATTTCACACAAATCGATGTATTGCAAAACGAATCTGGACCAGGTAAAAAAAGCCTGCCCTTGACCTTTGATGACTTTGACCTGAAATGACTTTGGCATATATATATAAGCGTCTGCATGTGCGCACACGTGTCTTCATTAGGGTCTTTGAATGCATATTTCATACAAATCGACATGTCGCAGAACAAATCTGAGCAAGTTCACAAGATATTTGACCTTGGTCTTTAACGACCTTGACCTTCACTGACTTTGGAATACGTAAGCGTATCAGTGTGCGCACACGTGTTTTTATTAGGGCCTTCGAATGCATATTTCATACAAACTGACATGTTGCAAAGGAAATCTGGATCAGGTCACAAACCTTGACCTTTGATGCCCTTAACCCTTATCAACCCTGGCTGTGGCCTTGGTACGTCCATCACTTATGCCCGAATGACATCGCCTGACTGTGTTCAAACAGCAGTCTTAAGTAGAACGCCAGCTCTTTCACAAAGTTCCCATTTGTCAGCGACAACCGTCGTTTTCGTGATGTTTGTCTGATTTCAAATGCTGAAAACTTCCAAACTTTTCGGCTGATTTCCAATTTTTCTAGCCATTCGACGAGCTACTCAATTGCCATAAACGTCACAAAGTAACAGCAACCAGCTCAGATGCGTTCTCGAGATATTCAAGAAGAGCAGGTGGGAAGCACAAAAAGATCCCCATTCCAGTGCGCGTGTTAAAAGACAGCTGTAGCTGATTCGAGCTGTAAAAACAACGGGTGTCATAACGCGTTCTGGCTGGAAGGTTTGGAATCTCTAGAACGTACGTGACAAGAAAATATTGGTGGAAAACAAGGTTCGGTACCGAAAGAGCAAGAGGTCACCCCAGGTCACCCAAAAGCAAGAGGTCGCCCAAATGACCCGCATCCGGAAACTGTCCCGCGGATCACATGAAATCGGAAAGAACGGAGCATTGCCATGGACGACGAAAGCTACTTCACCTTCCACGAGAGGTATATGTCAGAAAACCTTGGGTACTCTGTTGGAGCACGTCAAGCAGAAGTCCAGCAGAAGTACAACTGAGGCCAGAGAGCAAGTTTCCCCGCAATCTTTTCGTGTGGCCCGCCATCTCTCTCAGAGGTGTGACAAAGCCGGCTATCATGCCGGGTATGGATAATGTTGATGGTAACGTGTACCGTGAGAAGTGCGTAGGAGATGTGATTATCCCATATTTGGATGAGGACTGTTTCGAGTTGTTGATGTTGATCTGGCCAGACTTGTCCAGCGCTCATTATGCGAAGAAAACGCTCAAGTTGCTGGAAGAGGCCAGAGTGCCGTATGTAGTGCGTGACAGCAGTCCCCCTGTGTGCACTAGGTGTGTCCTACTGAGGACATCTGGGGCATCATTAAGCAGAGGATGTATCAGGGAGACTGGTACGTAACATCCAAAGTCGCCCTAAAGCGCTGGATGAGCCAGGTGATCGCTGCTCTGGACCTAGAGATACCGCGTTAAATGCTGGTGCGCGTACCCAGGCGCGTGCGTGTTGCCGACAGATGAGAGGTGATGGAGATGATCCATTAAGCAAAACTGACCGCAACGGTTATGACTACATTTCTGCAAAGTTTAATGTTCATACAGTAATAAATGTGCTTACGATATGACTTTAATTACTGTCTCATTTTCCAGTGCCCACAATTTATATTTTTCCTTAATGCATTTGTGTCAGAATTTGAGAAAGATAAGAAATATTTCGAAAAATGAAGATAATAAATCATAAGATGGACTACTGACCGCATGCTGGTTATTGTTTCACAGTTTTGAACTTAAGTCCCATTCTTGCAAAGATATGTCCGAACCCTCCCGGACCAATACAGAAAAGAACTGGTCCCAAGGTCTCCAGACCGACTTGGAGTTGCCAGTTACATCGGCAATCTAACACAACAAGCCACGTTTCCCCTGAAACGGTTTTGGACGCAGACATTAGAGCACCGTCTTGATTGTACACCGGGAGGTTAAATATCCGGCAGTGTCCGGCCGGATCACAAAAATATCCGGCCGGATACCGGATACCGGATAATCTCTAATATCCGGCCGGATATCCGGCCGGACCGGATATCCGGTGCATCCCTAACCTAAGGTTAAGCCCGTTTCAACATAAATTGTCGTTCTTTCGAAAATTGACGAAATTTCTTAAAACAATTAGAGTATGGGGAGATCCAGGCATCCAGTTTCCTTCAATTCCGTCAAAGCTTCAATGGCCTCCGACCACTGACCTGAAGTCAGGTCACAAATAACTGTTATGAGTCAAAATCGGCGATGAATGACTCGGATCGGGTGGAAAATGGCAGAACTGCCTTGCTCAGTTGCGGGTAATGCCAAGAAGTTCGGGAAGTTTCAAAAATTACGTATTTTGAAAGCAAATAGACTTTTGCGAATATAGCTCCGTCAATTGTGTACACTGATAACCACTGAGTTTTTCCAAAGATCCACTAGAATCAAGACGCAACACTAGGAATGGCTTAGTTTGCTGTTATCACAGCCCTTGAGATCCAGGCCTTTTTCTCTTTCTGATGTAGGTGGCTATGAGAAAATATATCTAGGGCGTAAATGGCTCACATATTATCCCAAACTATAAATGATGTCAGTTTCGAGTTCTGCTCGTCACAAGCTTTCTAAGAGTGTGCTTATTTTTATCGTGTGACCAACCGTTCATGAGTTAGAGGGGGCGGTCAACGCCCCCCCCCCCCAGTCGGGCGAGCAGGACGCTGACCCATAGTCGTGCGGGGATTAAAGCGAGTGTCCCTCCTTTACACGCATTTTGAACTGATATAGCCGTTACAGGCAGAATCGAAGAGAGTCGATTTCCAATTTACATTATCTCCCAAAACCTTATCCTTACGGAGCTTCAAAGGGTTTTCCTACAATGTTTCCTATGAGTCCCAATTTGCGTCCTATATTTTCAGCTGAGTTTTGACGACAAGAACTGGCACACGCCAACGAAAGTAAGCAGAAAAGATAAGCGCACAGTGCGGGCCGATGCCAGGTAAACGGCAGTAATTGGTCGCTAAATGGCTGCAATTCGTGGCGTTTCCGGGCGAAATATCTTTCTGTAAGTCTGTGCAAAGGGCGAAGTGATGGTCTGAAAGCTTAGTCCACTGTCGCATACATTCGAGCACACCTGAAGTTATCAGCAAGTTAGGCAAATTAACCCGGCCTCGTCTGGGGGATGTGGTTTACCACTCCCTGAGGTTTTTGCAAGACTGCAAAAGAACAAAGTAACGCAGCGCCACAAAATTTTGTGCGCTTTTGCCTAATCGTTTTTAAATTAGAGTCAAAATTTTGGGCTTAGGTCGAGTCAGATGTCTGACCTAAGTCAGGTCAAGTGGACTTCTGTTCAAAAATGTTTTGCGCCCTGTAACGTTTTGGAAAAAAATATCAGTAAAAACTTCAGGAATTAGAGTTTTTGATGGATTCAACAAATCTGCCATCTCATATTTTCGGAAACTTTCGGGTCCTCGACCTAAGGTCCAACCCATTTTCAAGACACGTCGTTTTTTCGGAAGTTGGCGGCACTTTTTTACAACATTTTCAGTATGGGGTGATGCAGACATCCAATGAATTGGAGAAGGTATCAACTCTAAACACTGACCTGAGGTCAGGTCACTGATAACTTATAAGCCAAATGCATCGCCGCCAAAATCGACGATGAAGGACTTAGAACGAATGTGAATAGCAGAATTGGCTTTCGCAGCTGCTGCGGATGATATCTCGAAGTTCAAAACGTTCCAAAGATTGCATATTTTTTTTGTAATGTACAGGCTTTCGTGAATAGAGTTCCACCAATTGTGTAGATTGATAACTAATGAAATGTGCCAAAATTTAAGCACGGAAAACCATCTCAAGAACCACTAGCATCAAAAACACACCATTTGGCAAGACAAATGCGGCCAAAATAAAGGAACGTTAAAATTAGTTCCTCTTAATTCCATCCCGCCTTCTGTACCCGCGCCCGCTGTTCAGTACCGCAAATATCGCTGTCTTTAACTCAACGTTACCTCGAATATATTGAAAAAATTAGAGAGTTTTACATGCATCGGCATCTGCAGACTATTGCCTATTCGTTTGCGTCCTTACCTAGTCTTTATTAATCGCATCCCTTGGGATCCAGGCAGGGGCGCAGCCAGAATTTTCTTAAAGGGAGGAGAGGGGCGGAGGTCAGTGTGAGCGAAAATCATAGGAAAGCCGCCTGCGAGGAAAACAATGTGCAATGGTTTTCACGGAAATACGGGAGTAGGGGGAGAGGCTTTGGCTACGCCGGTGGATCCAGGCCATTCCTCGGTTTCATTTAGTAAGAAGGTCCAAAGGGGCCATGGCCCCCCTAGAGACCAAGCGGGGCCCCCTGGCGGCCGAGCGGGCCCCGTGGGGTCGAAAGTCCCAGTTCTTTGGATAGTGTGAGGCGCCCACAGGGCGCCTTATGCTGTTGGAGACGGACATTTAAAGCAAAATTAAATATTTTAAGCATGAAAGATGGCTTGCGAGCCCTAAAAAACGTACTCCGAATATACAAGGGCTTTGTGTGCTGTGACGGGAGGCCCGTGGTCTGAATGAGCGTTTAGGCGCCCTTGCTAGTTTGCAGGGAAGTTCACCGTTTGTCTGGGGAGAGCCCCTGTCGGAACATAACCTCCTTTCGGTCTGGAAGAAGGTCCCTGCACCTGCCTTCAGAGGTCGACAGAGGCCCTCTACAGACAGGCAATGCCCCTCTCCCTACAGTCTAATAGGGGCCGCCAAACGTACATTCAGGGGCCCCTGCTTGCCTGCGAAGATGTCCCTGACGACCTGTAAGGGGCGCCCACCAGGTCGGCAGGAACGTCTTAAAAGGCAAGCAAAACCCATGTTCACAATCCAGCGGGGTCCTTTTCTCAGCCGACAGTAATTTTACCCACATGGGGCCCAAATAACTGTTAGGGCCAGGCGCTCACCCAAGGGGGGGGGGCCCTGGGAGCGATCGCCCCCCCCCCTCCCCGACCTGAGAAGGGGCCCTTGTCAGACTTAAAAGGAGTCCTAATGGGGTTCGGTATGAGCTTCACGGGGTCTCTGTAACAACCTGACGGGCTCTCGAGGCAGTCAGGGGAACTTCCGGGAGGGTTAGATGACCTCTGAGACGCGTAGAGGGCCCCTGAAGCTCGTAAAGGATCCCTGAGACCACAACAGGGCCACAACACGGCAGAGTGTCCCTGCTACCGCCAGAGGGCTCATAGGGCCTGAGACGGCCGAGCTGGGGGGTGGGTCCCTAGAGGGCCTCTGGAATATCGCAGGGGCCTCGGATGGGTTTCACGGGCCTATGTGAAAAGCTAAGGGTTCCTGATGTGATCAGAGGGCCTCTGGGAGGGTTAATGCAACCCTGAAACGGTACAATGGCCCCTAAGATGGATAAAAGGGCTCCTGAGACTCTCAAGGGACCCTGGGACCGCAAGAGAAGCCCCAACACGACAAAAGGTTTATGAGGCCGCTAAAAGTACCAGGGAAGCCCCTGAGACGGAAAGAACTTAAGAGGTTGTCTAGCACGGCATAAGGAAACCATGGGCACGCAGAGGGGCTCCCTGGACGGGGGTACATCGCTGACCCTCTCAACCCCGAGAAGGGCCCCGAATGAGTTACACTGTTTTTTTTGTACCTGAGGGATTCTCGACGCTGTCTGGTGGCCCGGGAAATCCAGCTGGTTTCTGAGACGGCAAGATGGGTCCGCACACCGCAGGAGACCCCTGAGACCGCCAAAAATGTCGAAGCGCAACTGCGAGGCAAAGACGATAGGAGGGTTTCTAAGACGATATGGGACGCTGGATGACCAGAGGGCCCCCGAATGTGTTAGGTGGTCTCCTGACACGAGCAAGGTCCCCCTGAGATTGCCAGTGAGGTCCCGAAGGCGCCCACAAAGGCCCCTGGTACGACTGGAAAGGCCCTAGGACTGCCAGATATACCCAATGTAACAGGGGAAGACCCCTGAGACAGCCATGGGGACCACCGGAGATGTTCAGAAGGCCCATTACGTTTCACAGGGGTGATTAAATTTCCAAAATGTTTTTGGAACTGCCAGAGGGACCTTGAGACGACAAAAATGTTCCCCAGAGGCGATAAGAGGGACACCTAGGACCACAGGGGTCACTGAGGCTGCTAAAAAGGGGCCTTTGAGACTGGTAACCAAAAGCCCCTAGCAAAAGAGGCCCTGAGACGACCAAAAGGGCCCCTAAAACTACTAAACCTTCAGATGTTTAAACAGTTCATGAAACGGCCAAAGGACATAGAGGAGTGCCAGAGGCTCCTCTGTCGCGGCAGAGACATAGAGAGGGCCTTTTTTAGTGCCTGAGGTGCTCCTTACGCGGCAAAAATTTTCCAGGTACGACAGGAGGGAATCCGAAATGGCTTAAGCGTCCCTAAAACTTCCAGATAGGTCCTTAAAACTGTCCGAGGTGTCTCTGAAACTACCAAAGGAGTGCCTGAAACGTCCCGTGGGACACGTAAAATCATCCGAAACCACCAAAAGTGCCCCTCCTGGGACTGCATATCTGCCGATGCTCTACCATTTGACCCGACATTGCCCAAATATCGACAACGGATTCTGATTTGGTTGCCCCCTCCTCCCAGGGTTTATGTCATATCTGCACCATTGTTTGCAAACTAAGATTTGAGGGATGGCAGTGTAAGTACTGGCTATCGCTAGGCAGCTGGTGCAGTAATAGCTCTATCACCTAAACCTTCTTTACCACTTTTTACGTATTCAAAGAAGAAAGCAGGAGGGAATCAGCGACGAAAACAAAACAACTGTTTGTGGGTTAGGGCACACAGCCTCTTGAGCTGAGGTATCCAGTCCTGTGTTCAAGGGCGCGAGAAGCGCCGGGCAGGCCGCGGCCCCCTAACTTTTTTAAACTTATCATTGGCCCTATGGGCGTTGACTGGATAGAACTGACCCAAAATGCTTCTCCCCCCCCCCCTCCTTCCCACCTCCCCAACTATGGAGGAGTTCCTGCGCCAGTGTTTGTGTCAGTTTTGTCTTTTGCGCTGCTATCAAACGCCATTCAATTTGTAAACTATTGCCATCCCTATGTTGCGACTGGGAAATTCGAACGCATCATATTTCATATCTAAAGACGTTTGACTACAAAAATTTTGAAGTCTTGCTAGAAATTCAGAAGCTGCAAAGAGTAAACACACGTAAACACACTCTAATTTTTCCCTGTCCGTGTTCTTATTTATTCTTTGTAGCCGATTACGCGAAGGACCATCAGGCAGAACCAAACAGTTATTGGTATACTAATACTTTGGATACAAAAGAACCGCCTTGGAAAACAAGAATGCCCATATTGGCTATTGCTAGGCAATTAATGCAGTAATAGCAGCGCCACATCAACTTTCTATGCAGCTTACCCCGTATTCAAAGAAAAAAAGCAGAAGGGGATGCGATCCTGATGCAAGAGGTTCGGGAGTGTACCGATTTGACGTAAAGTCGTTAACCTTGAATTGCTTCTAAAAATTCAGCATACAAAATTGCAGGTCCTATGAAATGCTATTGCTCATGCAAGTTCATCAAAATCAATCTGCCGGCAAAAATTATAAGGGATGCATTTTTTGGATGTTAGCTTCTGGTCTCACCTAGGTCAGTACCGCTGCATGGCGTTAAAGCACAAATTTGGCAGAATGTGCCAACAAAGTTGGGAATAGGTACACGGAATTTCAGTGGACTCAGTTTTTTTTGTCTTTTTTTAGCTATTGCCGAAAAACCGAATGGGGCACTCAATTTTCCTCGGCTCGGCACAGGTTAATGATCATCTGATACCCATACAGTCAAAGGCGACTTCCTGCACTCATGGCAAACGCACGACCGTGGAGCTGACGGGAACTAAAATTTCCATGTTCTGCGGAGGGTTTAGGTTGTCTTCGTGGGATAGATATCTTCTTATGAAGCCTTCTAATGTTTCATAGACTTGATTTACATTTGTTCTTGGATTCGCGTGCTTTTTTGCGGGAGTAAATATTTTTAAGTGTAGGAGATTCAAAAAAAAGTCTTTAAAAAAATTTCACCTCTTTTACGTGACGTATGTCATTGGACTGACAAGACCGAAAGTCAAAACTGTCCAGGATATGTGCAAAGATGCAACAGAGGTGCTGAAAATTTCAGCGTGCGCAGCGCGCTGCTTTTCTTGCTCTCACTGAAGGCCGTCGAAACCCACTCCCCGTTGGTCGAGAGTTGATAAGCTTAGTCTGGTGCGATAGGTTAACTTTGGGTCACATTTTGAGAAGGGTGATTCACCGGTTTGAAATAAGCTCATCTGAGGACGTTGTCAATTGTCCAGTTACAATGCCTCCTACGTGGTTGGCAGATGGACGTGCATTTTCGGCTTTGACCTGACTCCAACGTCATCGCCAACTTTGAGATCAAGAGATTGATACATCGGAGACCTCAGGATAGCGGGCTGCCGAATGTCATTTGAATCATCAAAATCGGACTGTTGGGTCTGGAGATTGGAGGATAAGGGGGGGGGGAGATGCTCGGACGGTGGCGAAACACCTCAGTCAGTGCCGGGGGAATGCCTTGTTGGGAGACGGGTTTCTGCAGTTCTGGATGTGCCACGGCATCTTACTCAGAACATGCAGGCCGGCGTCCTCGGTAGGACCCACGGGCGATGAGGCAAGGGCTGGGCGGGGCCGTGTCTCGCACTGGCAGTATCTCTGTTGTCGAGCGTTTTGAAAAGTTGCAAGACATTACGATTACGAGACGAGTCTTGGATGGTTATATCCTGGTTTCATGATGGAGACGCACGACAATGATCAGGTCACCCGCGGGAGACGCGGTTTCTCGCTAATAACGTGGCAGAGGCCGGAGAATACCGGTGGCACATGCTGGCTCTGCACGAGGAGCACATGCCGCCGCTCCGGCAGTGCGGGGGCGGCGGACGCCATGGTGCAGATAGTTTGCGTCTCTGTTTGTGGCGTCGAACGGGGCAGTCGCGAGTGGTCGCGCTGGTGAGCTGTACAGCCCACTCTCTGCTTTACGTCGTACACCTTGGTTGCAAAAATTATTATTTGTCATTACCTGACCACTGACGCTGGCAATGTTCCGCTGCCACAATATGGCGCAGCAACAGCAAGAGGTTTGCTGTATGGTGCTGTCGCCCGCGTTACACGCCGATGCTTTATTTCCTCCAGGATATCCTTGAAAAATGGCACCAGCCAAAAGCAGAAAAGACCATAGTGCACCTTACAACGAGGTCTTCAACGGAGGGGTTTATCCTTTACCCACACACTACCCATGGTTGAACCCGCTGGTATGAGTACAGTCACGCAAAATAACACGGGTGACGGTTGGGTAACGGGTAAGCAGCTAGCTTATCTTTGGTAAACCTACGGGTAAAAAATAGAAATTGCGGACTTAAACCATTTAGGCATGCAGAGGTAAATTATGGCAAAATTAAGGCAAAATTATGACAACCTAAAGGAACACAGTTCAACAGAACACCGGAACAGTTCAACCAAAATAATTACACAGATGAAAATTTCATGGCATACAACATGTCCAGCAATATGCCTTTATGCCTCTTAAAATATTTCTTTTCTGAATTACAGCAAAACTGTTGCGCCGATGTGCTTTGCTTGCATAATATGTACAAATGTATCACTGCATAGCACACATATCACAAGCTCACAACATATGATAATTCATGAACACTACTTTGAAGAAAATGAAAAAATTACGTTTTAGTTTTAATGCCTGTCAAATGTCTCAGAAGCAAAATGAAGCAGGAATGGGTCATTTTCAAAACACATGGTTTTCATTCTACATAATAACGCATAATCAACATGATTCTGCGATAAATACGGTATGGGATTCATAACATATTACAATTCAACGTAATGCCTGTTTTTCCGCAATGCTGACGTCTTATATCACTTTCGGACTTGCTTAAACACCGACTGAATATGCCTCAGGTGAATGAAATTGTCATAGGGGAAAACTGACTTACACCGTGCTTGGTACAAGCCATACATGACACATGTCCTTCACGAGACCATAATTTCCTCAAAAGACGCAAAGATCCATGCCCAAAGCCCGCAGGTCCCTCTGACCTTGCGATGATAGACATTGTTGGTGCATATAATACAAGATAAACAAGACTGAGGGTGCATTGAAAATCGTTTGGAATGTGAGGGAGAGGGTCTGAAAAAAAAACAATAAAGTTCATGCTGTAAGAGTTCGCTGTGTTTTTCCCAAATTTAATGCTTATGTAACAGTTGGTGAACAATTTTCATTAAGTTTAATTTTTAGCAATGTAGGTTTACTGGAAAATGGATGAAACTTGTTTGGCACGGTGATCATGATGGCGCATGTGATTCAGTGCGCAATCATTCATTCAGTTTGCATCAGATGGAAGCATATGGGATTGTAGTGTGCGCATTTGTTAGAGCTCATTTATTAGAGTTTTGCCATTCAGTTGTGTGGCAGTATATGCATGTCAAGTCATTTGAAGCGAATGCAACTGCTGCAGCAACATATCAGGCACAAATCATTTGCATCTTTGAGATGGTCATTCAAATACCCACAACGATCTTCTGAAAAGTGAACACCACTGCTCTGTTTGGCTAATAATTACGTTTACTTATGACCACAGCACTATCTTGGAGAAGTAAGCGCGCACGTGTATACATCAGGCCGCCTTCATCTGCTGAGGCCCCAGCAGTCGCTGCAGGGATGTGCGAGAGGACCAGCAGGCCAGCTATCCACGGCGCCGTCGGTGGCATTCATATGTCAGTCGCACTACCAAAAAGCAGGCTGCTGAACTTCTTCAATAACATCGTGTACGCCCCGTGCAATTCTGGCGGTGGTTGGCACGAACGGTGACGCCAGATGTCAACGTTTTCGTTCTACTGCTGTTTTTGTCCGTGGAAGTACGTTCGAATGATTTATTTCTAACACTTTCGAATTGGTACATGTTATCGCCATTGCCTCTACTTTTTTGTTATGTTTTCAGTTGTGACCCCAGAAGTGCATAGTTGTACATTTCCAGTGAACAGCCTGTTGCTTCAAGCTCTTCGAACTGAGCCTGGGTAGTGGTGATGGACAGGGCTTTTAATATTTACATGTGTTGTCACTGGACGGTCTCCCGTTTCGCTTCTCACCCGAACCTAGGTTGTGATGAAATATGTGATGGTGGATAGGGGTTTTAATGCCGCTACACATTTCAGGAAACTGTCAGAATAGGTGGTTACGACATTCTCGTGCTGATTGCCTACGATGCTGCCTCCTGATGCGGTCCTGGCTGTTGAATGACTTTTGCAGTCAACTCACGCCAGAGCAAACTTGACGTTTCGGGAAGGCGCGAGTGACCATAGAACAAGCGGCTGGAATGCTAAGAGGCTGCTAGAGGCCTATCCTATCATAGCGAGGCCAACTGTTTCGTTCCACAGTTGTCGCAGCTGTTATGATCCACAGCGCTGGGCAGCAGTACAACGACGCAGTAGAGCCCGTGGTGACTGTTGCACATGTACCGATGTCACAGAATGTCCTCGGCTGCTATCACGATATGTCCATGGTGGGATAGCCCCAGCTGTGGCAGATGCGGGAGGATTGCAGCAAATGGCGAACTGTAGAGACTGTGGTCAGTGCTCAGGACCTGTCGAAAAGTAGCTTGCTGTGGGTTATTTATCATTCCAAAGAAACTAATAATTTGGTAGGGAAAATTCAAAGCTTGATTCGATGCAAAGTTTTATTTTGCTTCCATATGCTGACATGTGTGTAAATGCATATCCTGCGTCATGTTAGCAATATACATCCCATTCTTGTGTAAAAATATGGTTCTTGCAGACATGTGCCTGGATCTCGACAAATGCCCCCGATGGAATGCATGTTATCCCCGCGTTGTATTCAACCCCTCGCTTATCTGAGCGAGTTTCTGCGTCATCTCGGAAGGGTCGTGTCCATCCGGAGACAACGGTGCCCGGGTGACGCAACACTTATCCTGGTTAGCTTAGATTCCGATGCAAAACGAGAATAATATGCATTAGGATTATAGCTCATTAGGATCCTAGCACATATCTGGTTTCTTGAAGAAAATTTTTACTGTTAATACCACGTTTTTCCTTCGGTGAGATGTATGCCTATGCTTTGAAAAAAATTCATGCTGCTGCACGCATACTCACACCGAACCATACTACCCAAGTATTTCCAAATAGAAATTCGCAGTTGTGTCTTTGTACAAGCGAGCTCAAACAGGTTTAAGAAGATATGTGGTCTCGTAAACTTGAGGATGTAACTCAGCATTGTAGACAGCTGAAAGAAAGCCATCAAAAATATCCATAGCGGAATACGCAACATAAAGAGCAGCAAAACACTGGGGAATGCACACACAAATAGATTTTGCATGGCAGCCGCAATGCATAACAGACGAAAAAAAAACAGGACAAATGTTCCAGATTTAAATAAAATGAATATCTTTGATATCCATTCAAAACAAGTCTAATAAAGACTAAACCATGAATGGGTACGTAATGACATTTTTCCTGAGGTGTTGACGATTAAGTTGCTTTCCATTATACTTGAGTAAAAGGGTATGATCATATAAGAAGCTAAAATGTTTTGGCACGACTTGATATTCTGTCGTCAGTGGAATAAGTAGCCGATTCCAGAGACGAATGCACATCAAGTCACACTAAAATATTCGTTTGTTTTTTTTCGTAACATCAAACTCTTGTGCACACGTATATTTCCGAAACTACTTAATCAAAGAACAAACTAGTCTACAGTATACGCATCAAACATATGAGCACAAACACCCGTCAAAGCAGCCGGGCTTTGTGATGTACATCTGAACGAAAGAGCATTTATTTTCATTTGGTACAGTATGTTATCCTTAATCTGGGTAACGTCTGTTTGCAAAACATCTGTTTCAACCAGAATTTCCGCTTTACTACTAAAATTTTCAGTTCTTCGAGAATGGAAATTTTAATAGTGGAATTTTCACGTTGTGAAAACGATAGTGTTCGGTTTTGATCTCGGAGCAAACCGCAACATCCCACTCACTGGCACTGCTCGTGTAACTGATAATTGTTCCAGCAACCAGCACTGACGCTTGTTGCGTTTCAGTGGCGCCCAGTCCAAGCGACAAACCTTCATTCAGATAGATGCAATTATATTTCCTCACAACGCGACAACAGGGTAACAACGGACATTGAACATACAGTGCACTAAGGCGAACGAATATGACGACCGACGTGCAGCGCTGATGAAGATCACAAATGGCATAACCGTTCCAGATGGTCCGAATCCTTTTTTGACAATTTTAAGATGAAGATAATTTTGTTGCTTGGTGGACCGCTCTTTATTCCAATTCAGCAACAGCCCCGATGTGTTCGCGGGTGTGGCTGAAGTCGGGCAGGTGGTCGCCCTCAGGGTGGAAACCGTTCTCGTCGGCCGTCCAGGTGACCGTGTAGGTGACGCCCTCCCATTCGTACGAGTAGGAGCCGGTCCTCACATAGTTGCCCGTCTCCGGCTCGTTTCCAGGATAAGAGATGCCGTCCTCATTCGAGGAGATGCCGTTGGTGGTCTCGTACCTGTGAACGTTATCACTATGTCAGACTAAGACCTAATCTTACTCTTATGTGCCGATTATGTGCCGATGTGTTGTTATTGCCGATATTGTGCCGATTATGTTGTTGGAAGAGGTTTGAGCACAATATAACACAAAATCAAGAGAAGTGCACCACACAAAAAAAGGATTACAAGACAACAAATCGACGCGAGGCCCTGAAACCGAAAACTTGTTCCATCCGATAAATGTCAAAATTTAAGACAGTGCTACTTTTTCTTGCCAAACTGTTCAGCCTTCCACCATCCTTACTGAGAATCGTAGGAACCGTCTTCGTTGATGCCGTACTGGTAGTTGACAATTTTGGCCGACTGGTCGGCCGCGGCCAGGGCCACCAAGCACAGCACGACGAACTGAAAAAGTAGCAAACCACACCATAAGGCTGACTTCAAGCTTAAACATACCCGGCATGCTCAAAGCGGATACATCCGATGAAATCGAAAGACCTTTAAAGTTGCCTCTCAGCGATATGTTGCGTAAATTCAGAGAGGTCTCAGAACTCCGCTTCAGAACTCTGGGGTAGGATGACAGCAGCTGAGGCTGTCAAGCCGTCATTGACGTCCTGGAGTCTACGAGCACTAGGCATGACATCGGTGCAGTCACGGCGTCGATCAGGCAAGGTCTCGTTTCCAGCTCGCCGTTTCACTGGCCGTGGCCGGCCGGCCGGCGGATTTCACTGTCAGCTGCAGGAGCGCGGTAACTCACGGTCTTCATTGATAGGCTTGAGTGGGTTCACTGGTGCTGCCAAACTCCTATGCGTTGATTTAAATACTCAACCGGGAGCCCGTCCTTACTCCGTGCGCCAACCAGCTTCCTGTAAGTTTCACTTGCGGTTAACCTTGAGTGTCGGCATGCTGGCTGGGATTGGATGGCGCCGGCGGCTAACACGAGAACGGAGGATGGATCTGTCAACCGGCGGAGATCGGAAACGTCTGACGACGAGATCACTTCATCCCTTTGCGCGTTAGTCTTCAGCGTTGTCTGCTTACGTTCTCTTCTGACAACAGACGATCGGACGTACGGGGTTATCTGAATACCACAAAAAGGGTTACTGGTCCGGATGTTTGAAAAAAAGACGACGGATGTACATTATTGCACCAGGAGTGTGATGACATTTAAGCAATCTAAATAATGAACAAGGAGCCCTTGGGTAATTATTCCAGTTTTGATTGCAAATGAATGGCAGTAATTTTGTGTAATTTCTAGTAGTCTCGTTCCCGGAGGGCTGAACGGTTCAGCCGATGCTCGGCGAGGGGATCTCGATCTCGATCCTGAGAATTTGAGCACTGCATATCCGATTTCATCACAACAAACAACAACCAATTTGTCATGACGTAAACTACATTTTTATAACCAGAAGGTTCGCAAATACTGAAAGTGGTGGAGACAGGGGCAGAAAAGTCTAAATGCAGGACATTTTTGGGTTTGTGTTAAATCTGCTGTTTATCTACTGATTTTGATACAGTTGGCATAAATCGAGATCACAAGGATGGGACGTTTACCCTTGATTTGTTCGTTTCAACGTTTGAGAAAATTCAGAGGCGTTCACAGGGTTTTGGAAATGGGAGGTTACTGTTGCTAAAAAAAAACGAAATAAGAAAAAGTTGAAAACAGTTGTTACGGTTGTTCTAGTCATGTTACAGTGAAGAAGTACAAATCGTGTTATATTGTTTGTACAATGTTAGCAAAGGCGGCGCCAGGGACATAAAAAGGAGGAACTGTCATGTGCACATGTCCATCAGATCGACTTGCCACCTTTGACCTAACATGACCCTCTAGTGACCTTAGAGTCACATGGAATGAACTTGAGTGTATTTGATATTGTTGTAAACATTTCCATCTTTATTTATTTGAATGGAAGAAAACATGTCCACATTTCCATTCATTTGAATTGACCCCATTTCTTAAATTCCAATTCATCGTTGCCGTGATAACGTACGCGCACTGACATTTTAGATCATATTTTCGTCATCCGTCCTAACATCAACCTGAAACCTGGCACACAGGTAGATGGCATTATTTATTCCTGGTCTTGCATTATGCAAAAACCAACGCTGCCACAAATAGGGTAGAATCCAGATTTCAAGGCGATAGGCTAATAGAAATGGAAATTAATTCGCAATGACATCGTGAAGACAAGAAGGGATAGTTCTGACCAACAATCTTTTCGGAAATATCAGTAAATGTGTTTTGTCGAGTATTTAATCATAAGATGTCGATATATCTTTCCAGAACACTATTCCTAGGTTTAAAATACAGGCGCAGCACTGATATTCCTATCTATTGGGAGTGATCTCGTGCTGTAAAACGCAAATCGTAATGGACTAACGCTGCCATGCGGGAAAAATATATATACTGGCGCCCTTCAAAAAGCTGGGCCTGGACTGGACCTTACCATGGGATGGTTGGTCCCCGATCAGCACCGGTCCCGGAAATTCGCTAAGACTGAGACCTCTGTGGCAAGTTCCCAGAGATCAGTGGCCTCTCACCGACTGAGTACTTGGCGAAGACCAAGCAGCTTGCACGGCAGCAGTTTAACCCTATTGATAAGTTCGACTCAAATAGTACGAAATAATTGGGATGCGCCCCGGATCAAGCGTATTTTGTCGGTGACGACGAGGTCCTAGCTGAAGCAGAACTAACTGACCACTGGCGACCTCGTCGCAGCCGAACGAAGTATGTGAAGGACCGTGAGCTAGGCTATACGCCTAATTTTGAAAAGAAATCGTTCATAGTGTTGGACATGAGTTGTTTGACCAATGTTCGTTCGTTCAGCAGCCAAATATAAAGTGGACCGGGAACTATGTTACAAGCATACACTAAATTAATAAGAGAATCGTTCACAGAGTGTTGATGTCCGATGCCACGTCGGTTTTGCGGTATATGCTTTTGACCGTATTTGTAGTGTTTTTGAAAGCATGAAGCAGCAGATTGTCGAAAACTACTACAGCTGTAAAATAGCTACAACGCAAAGGAGACCCCGTAGCACACATCGATGTTGTGCCTTGTAACCATTTACACGTATGGGATTTACCGCGTAAGCGTCCTTACCCTTACATGAGTGTTCGTTGCTTTTCAAAAACGAGCACAATCAATCATGTTGTAAGGATTATACAGGTAGATGGACGTCACTGATAATGGCATTACTATCACACGATAAATTGTCGTAGATATTACCATGGCAAAGCAGTCCTTCATAGATCACTCGACAAACGACGAGGGAATGGGTGGTCGAAGTGCAAGACATTCGTAAAATAACGACCCAAAAGGTTGTGTTCGAGCAAGGCAAAGGCCATGCAGTTTTCCGTTAACCTCGTATGGTGGTAAATCTTACAAGCGCTTGTTGAAATGAGTTAACGGTGTATGTAAAGGGTGTAAGGTGCATTAAGAAGTGCACTGGAACATTTGAAATTTCCAAAGCCGATTCACAATCTCAAAACAAACGTAAAAAAGCGAAAGTTTAGTTGACCTCAGGCCAATGATCCCAAACTTAAAAAAATTCGGTATAGAGTTCTTGCATTTGTGAGGATTTGTAGGCGTGGCACGTCTCATGTTAAACAAACTCACAAAATCTTACACCGTCTTACTTTTTGGAATACGGTCCTATTAGACCTATCGCAGGTCAGCGACCTCACAGGCCAAGGTCGCATGGGACCAATATCCTCCTATGGTCTTGGTGCATATTTTGGGAACAACTGAAGGCATAATGGCCTCTACAACAGTGGTTCCCAACGCAGTGTTTATGCCTGCGTTACTGGGTAATTTGGCTTTTCCTTAGGGGCTACGAACTGGTGCGGAACTCTTCCAATTTCAGAGTTCCAGATCCCAAAATTTACGACGTAACACACTTTGTATGTTTTCTGATTTTCATTTCTGCGTTGCATGTACAATGCAGGGCACACTCATACGTTATGTTTATCTGTGACTGCGGATCAAATGAAAGAACGGTAGCTGCATATCTTTGCGAGCGCGATGTAAGCCCCTGCGGAAGGAAAAGTTTTACCATGTACATTTTTGGTGTGATTTCGTCATTTCCCCGGCAAATATTCGGATTTATCTTGTTTCGATGCATATCGATGGCCTATTACCATATGATACCGAGTATATCATATATATATGATATATGATATATATATGTATATATATATGATATGTATATATATGATATGATATATATGTGATATATGATACATATGATACCATACCATACCGAGTCAGATGACATTCGAGACATCAGGTCATTTTTCACCGAATTCAGGCCCCCAGACCGCCTATTTGTGGTATATTTAACCCTATTTCGACTATAAGCAACTGGCGTAGGGCCATAAAAAATCTGTCGGCAACACGATGTCTATGGGGCACTACATCCTTGGGAAATTTCGTTGAAATCGGTTAATGATTTGCAAAGTTGAAGAGGATTTCTGTATTTCCAATGGGCGGAACAAGCTAGCAAACGACCGACCGGGCAGAAACCAGTGATTAGCCCCGAAGTCCTGCTTACATACTCCTAGACAATATGACCAACGGACAGACTGATTCCCGTTATCGCACTGTCCAATGATCCGTGTGAAAACTATTGTCCTAATCTTCTGCCCGATGGGAACGCTTTTATCCCGCGCCCAACCGGCAGCTGGCGCCGACCATGCTCGACGAAAGGGGCGGTTGACCGCCCCCTTCTATCTCACGAACGGCTGGTCGCGCGATAAAAAAATGAGCACACCGTTGGAAGGCTCGTGACAAGTAGAAACTGGTCTTATTTTGAGCTTTGGATAGTATGCAAGCCATTTACGCCCTAAATACGTTTTCTCACAGCAGACTGTGTGGAATTGAGAAGCGGCCTGTATCTCACGGGCTGTGATGAAAAAAGTCTAGGGTGAAGGTACCAATAAACAGGTAAGTCCACAGATGCCGATACACGCCTAATGTCTCTGACTTGTTTAATATGTACGCCGAAACGGTGAGTTAAAGACACAGCGATTTTCACGCCGACTTCCGGTGGACGCCGTAGTATGAAATGGGCGGGAACTAATTTTAGTGTTTCTTTATTTTCGCGACACAGGCCATTCCATGTAATATTTCGCAATCTTTGTGGTTCTTGTGATAGCTTTGTATGCTTATATGTTCGAAAAATTCGGCAATTTTCAATCTCTTTTGGCGGAATAGATAAATTGGCAGAGCTTGATTCCCGAGAGCCTGATTTCGAAAATATGCATTTTTTTAAATTTTTTGAACTTCTTAGTATTTGCTGCAGCTGTGAGAGGCAGTTCTCCCATTTTCTACCCGCTCTGAGAAATTCATCGCCAATTTTGACGGCAGTGCATTTTGCCTCATAAGCAGTGGTTTGTGACCTGGCCTCAGGTCAATCGCTGGAAGTCGTTGATGCTTTGTCCATTGACGGCACATGGATGCTTGCGTCACCCCCACACTAAAAATCTTATAAAATTCCCGCCAAAGTCCAAAAAGACGACGACATGTCTTGAAAATGCGCTGACCTTAGGCCAATGAACCGGAAAATTCCGAAACGTCTGAGATAGCAGATTTGTTCTATTCATGATGATCTCTAACACCCTGAAAGTCTTATTGTTATATCCTGTTTTCCAAAAAAAGCTACAAGGCGCGAGGCTTTTTTTGGATATAGGTCCGTCCGATCTGACCTAGGTCAGACATCTGACTTGACCTGAGGTCAAAACTTCGACACTAGATGTAAAAAATAATCAAGCAAAAAGCACAGAAAGTTTCATGTCACTGCATTCCTTCGTTCTCTCGCAATCTTAAAAAAAATCTCAAGGGGTGGTCAACCCCTCGCCCCTAATCGGGGGCAGGTATTGTCCGACAGCACGTCATGAGAGGTGTTCCAGTAACCAGCACTGACGCTTGTTGCGTGTCAGTGGCGCCCAATCCAAACGACAAACCTTCATTCAGATAGATGCAATTATATTTCTTCACAACGTGACAACAGGGTAACAACGGACATTGAACATACAATGCACTAAGGCGAACGAATATGACGACCGACGTGCAGCGCTAATGAAGATCACAAATGGCGTAATCGTTCCAGATGAGTCCGAATTCTTTCATGTCAATTTTAAGATGAAGATAATTTTGTTGCTTGGTGGACCGCTCTTTATTCCACTTCAGCAACACCCCCGATGTGTTCGCGAGTGTGGCTGAAGTCGGGCAGGTGGTCGCCCTTCAGGGTGGAAACCGTTCTCGTCGGCCGTCCAGGTGACCGTGTAGGTGACGCCCTTCCATTCGTACGAGTAGGAGCCGGTCCTCACGTAGTTGCCCGTCTCCGGCTCGTTTCCAGGATAAGAGATGCCGTCCTCATTCGAGGAGATGCCGTTGGTGGTCTCGTACCTGTGAACATTATCATTATGTCAGACTAAGACCTAATCTTACTCTTATGGTTAGAATCATAGACGCAAATGGTCGTCCAACAAGCCACACGCGACGTGTTTGTACCGATTATGTTGTTGGAAGAGGTTTGAGCACAATATAACAAAATCAAGAGAAGTGCAACACACAAAAAAATGATTAAAAGACAACACATCGAACAAGAAGCTCTGAAACCAAAAACTTGTTCCATTGGATAAATGTCAAAATTTAAGACAGTGCTACTTTTTCTTGCCAAGCCGTTAAGCCTTCCACGCTCCTTACTGAGCATCGTAGGAACCGTCTTCGTTGATGCCGTACTGGTAGTTGACAATTTTGGCCGACTGGTCGGCCGCGGCCAGGGCCACCAAGCACAGCACGACGAACTGAAAAAGTAGCAAACCACACCATAAGGCTGACCTCAAGCTTAAACATACCCGGCATGCTCAAAGCGGGTACATCCGATGAAATCGAAAGACCTTTAAAGTTGCCTCTCAGCGATATGTTGCGTAAATTCAGAGAGGTCTCAGAACTCCGCTTCAGAACTCTGCGGTAGGATGACAGCAGCTGAGGCTGTCAAGCCGTCACTGACGTCCTGGAGTCTACGAGCACTAGGCATGACATCGGTGCAGTCACGGCGTCGATCAGGCAAGGTCTCGTTTCCAGCTCGCCGTTTCACTGGCCGTGGCCGGCCGGCCGGCGGATTTAACTGTCCTTAGCTGCTGGAGCGCGGTAACTCACGGTCTTCATTGGTAGGCTTGAGTGGGTTCACTGGTGCTGCCGAACTCCTATGCGCCGACTTAAATACTCAACCGGGAGCTCGTCCTTACTCCGTGCGCCAACCAGCTTTCTGTAAGTTTCACTTGCGGTTAACCTTGAGTGTCGGCATGCTGGCTGGGATTGGATGGCGCCGTCGGCTTACACTGGAACAGAGGATGGATCTGTCAACCGGCGGAGATCGGAAACGCCTGACGACGAGATCCCTTCATCCCTTCGCGCGATAGTTTTCAGTGCCACCTGCTTACGTTCTCTTCTGACAACAGACGATTGGACGTACGGGTTTATTTAAATACCGCAAAAAGGGCTACATGTCGGATTTAGAAAAAAATGATGACAAATGTATATCATTACACTAAGAGTTTGGTGATTTTAAGCAATATAAATAATGAACACGGAGGCCTTTGACACATTTTCCGGTTTTGGTTGAAAATGAATGGCAGCAATCTTGTGTAATATCTGTTAACCCTTTTCCAGGAGGGCTAAAGGATGCCGCCGATGCCCGCCCGGGGATCTCGATCTCGATCCTGAGATCTTGAGAACTGCTCATCTGCTTTCATTGCAACAAACGGCAATCGATACGCCGTGACGTAAACTACATTTTACGGAAAATTGTACATTAAAACGGGTGGATGCAGGGCCAGAAAGTCAAAATGATGGATATTTTTGGTTTTGTTATAACTGCGCTGTTTATGGAATGATTTCAATATAATCCGTGTTGCAAACTACGTATTCTATCAAATCGTGGTACGGGAGGCCTGCAATGCCGAGTGATTCGGTCGTAAGTTTGGTGTTTTGGTGGTATGGGCACACACATGCTCTGTGCGTACCGCTGCTGCCAGGGAGCACGCAGTTTTTTTACAGCAACGAGCAGAAAGATGAAAATTCTGTGCGGGGATTTTCTGCCTTTTTCTAAACAAATTATGTGTTTCTCTGATATTTGCGGGAATCAAACGTTTCTGCACGTTCTCTTTGATGCTGTCTTCCTCACGACTACGTAATCTTTTGCTCTGAGACACCTTCTGCTTACCTGATCTGACTGACGGAATTGTACAAGCTTCTGTTTAGCTTTGTCACTGATTCTTTCACCTTTGTCTGGCAGAATTCCTGAGCGCTCCTTCGCGTTGCGGCTCTTTTTAGCCGTATAGAGGTTTGTTTCAAAAACCGCTGCAGTGCGGTTAACGGAAAACAGCGAAAGAGTGGGAATCTGAAGCCGATGGCGGTCATCATCACTGCCACCGTATTTCTTCTTCAGTTCATTCACGAGCTGCTCATATCTGAAACAGACCCAGAACATGCAGCTATAAGACGTAAATGCCCCTATAAACGTATTGAAAACTTGTTTATTGATGTAAGCCTAAATATGAAACTATCATTCACAGAGCCTTAAAGCGCAAGCCGAAATGTTTTTTTTTGTCTTCACTGATTTCACCCGATTCGTATGGTTTGACTCGTTTATGCTTTCGTATGACAATCAAGGCATAAGTTGAACCACGTAATATTGAACTAAATGCACTAATTAATAATGTTTTACGTTGAAACTATGGCGACGTTCCTCAAAGATGCATGCTTTACGGCGAAGTCTCGAATAACTCACGACAAACCTTTCAAATCCTCGTTCTCAGCTTGCTTCTGCTTCTTGGCAGGTGTAACTCCAGGAGTTGGGATTTTGACACTGAGTGTTTGAGTTTGCTTTCTTTTGAGTGAAAATGATGTTCTTTTCAGCTTTCCTTTCCCTTTGCGTGTTTCTGGGACTCAGACAGCCCTTCTGCGAAAAGAATAAAAGGGGATTTCAAATGCCATTGTAATGGCATATCCAAATACTGCCAATGGCTAGGAATAATGGCACCAATACAGATAACGCATCGATTAGGCTTACTTGGTTCAACAGGAGTTTCATCTGGACTGCTATGAACATTTCGGACGATTTCAGCCGAGCCGAGTTCAGGGTCGTGATTTGTTTCATTTTCGACATTGGCATTTGGACTGGAACTGGTCACGGTTTCCGCGGCCGCGCCCTCTTTTGGCAAACTTCCTGGCGCTCTTGTTGAGGCAATTCGACGATGGCGTGCCCTTGCGTACCCGCTAGTCGTGCATTTGACTTGACTTGCGTACCCACTAGTCGTGCATCAGACGGTTCTTGCATTTGACGCTGATCTGACATCATGCAAAATCTCTGTTTTATGACGTTCAAATGGATCATCACAGTAAAGCTTACTTCTCATTATTGCCGAATTCATTTCCGGACAAAAAATCCGAATCAGTTCGTTGCTCACCTCTGCTAGCGCGAACGCAGAACAAAGAGTGCGTCGGTGCTGGGAAGTGTCGCTCGCCCCTCCCCGCAGCCCTTCGCGGGGAGGGGATCGTATTGCCCCTGTTTACACAGTCATGAACGACGCCTTCTTTTGGCGTTCTGCGGTACGAAGCCGTGCTGGTAAGTAATGGTATGAATTATGTGATGATAATGAAAATGTTTGGTGCTCGAATGTTGGTTTTGCGCTACTACTGAAAATGCCTGGTTTCGAACTACAACCTGGAGCTGGACAACTCAGCCGATTTTGCTATTCAAAACAATATGCCACGACACAGATTGCACGTAGGCCAGAAAATGGCACTTATGTGAAATGGCCTTGTTCAGACATACCCATTGCCTTTTGAATTAGTGTAATCGGCCGGTGACTTTCCGAGTTGGGCAGGGAGCGTGAAAGCCCCACCCGAAAAACAGAAAAAATAGCCATTAATGGGACCTCCAAATGAAAGAAGAAAGTTATTCCTTATATTACGGCGAGTTCAACGATATGTAGCTTTATTCCATTAAAACATTTTGCTACGGCTTCAAGCCAACAAAGGTAGTCATACAGCATGACCTCTCAAAAGTGCCCGAGGCTTTAGCTTTTTGACCGTTGCTCAGATCAGCTTGAAAAGTGCAAGCTTGATTCAGAGCATGAGTGCACCCCGTGGACACATTTACATCAGAATCTGAGAGATAAGGGCGTTGATTTTTTCATTTTACCGGTCGATTTGCGAGGGGGCGACCAAGTTGTTACCTGGGATAATGAAAACATTACAAAAACTTCTTTTTGTTCTTTACCGCTTTTTACCTAAGCACAGAATTGCGCGCAGAATAACTGCATCCACCGTTATTATCTTTCCTGAGATATTAACTTCGTGCCGTCCGATAATATATAGTCTTCTGAAGATCTTCCCTTGTGAGATGCTACCATGCATTTGTGGAGGACGGGTCATGCGTATTAATGTATGGTCTGATCACTGTCCGTATCTAAGGGAACTCATTGTCGATGTTCAGGACTAGAGATTCGCTTTGTTGCATTATAAACTGCCTGCGCAACAGAACCATTTACTTTCGACATGTTTAGGGCTGGGTAACTGCATCCATTGTCAAACGGTAGGATTTTCACTATACTCTATGGATGAGAAAAGAAGTGTTGTCTCATTCGGGCATCATATGCCTGTGTCACTTATTCATGCTCAACTACCGAATGTACCCTCGAGTTACATACATTTTTACGGCGTTGGTATTTAACCCTATTCCCGGCAGGGGGCGGGGGCTGAATCCGCCCCTCCTCGGGTTTTTCTCTCGCCAATGCCAGGCTTTTTGACGCAGGTCCACGAAACTTGGTGACTTTTCCTAGCTATTGACAAACTACGTACGTTTTATGGCGAAATTTCGTAATTCTATTTTGCTCAGGGGCGTAGCCAAGCAACGTTTTTGGGAGGCACCTCAGGCCATTTTTGGCCCTGTTCAGGTTAAAAGGAAAATGACTGCCAAAAACAGAGTTTTTAAAATAGAACTCAAAACTTTAAATGGATGTATAGCAAAATAGTTGGGTAATGTGCAAATGCAATTTTGTTCATCTGAGACCACTTTACAAGGTTAGATCAAGGTCAAAATTCAAAATTTCCTTTTATAGTAATAATTTTGGCGCTATTTTTTCAAATACAAAATCCGGACTATATATGACGTATCAGGGTGTTCTCTACTTGCGTATCAGGTTTCAGCTTGATATCTGGTCGGGTCACGGAGCTATGACCTAAAACGTCAGTGCGCGTACCCTACATCGTAATAGCCGTAAAATGACACTTTTGAAATAGAGTGAATTTAAATTATTGAAAACGTTTACAAGTAATATCAAATGCACACGAGATCATTCCAAGTGATTCAAAGGTCACTGTAGGTCATTTAAGGTCAAAGGCCACAAGCTGATCTGAAGCGCATCTGACCATGACAGTTCCCCTTTTTCATGTCCCTAGCACCGCCTATGTTAACATTATACAAACATTCTAATACGATTTGTACTTCTTTTGGGATAACATGAGTAGCAGAAGCCAAAAAAGGGCTTTCAGTTTTTTTGGTTCACTCAGTTATTGAAAACCTAATCCTCCTATTTTCGAAACCCTGTGAACGCCTATGATTTTCTTATAATTTAAAATGTGTGTACCACTGGCAAAAGTCCCATCCATAATCTCTCGATTCATGCCAATTTCATCGAAATCGGTCCATAAACAACGGAATTATAAGAAGTCCAAAAGTACCCCCATTTTAATATTTTTGCCTCCTGTATCCGCCCCTTCCAAAATTTTGAAACCTTTTTTAAGTGTAGTTTACGTCATGGTAAGTCAATTGTCATTTGTTGCGATGAAATCGGACGAGTAGTTCTCGAGATCTCAGGGGAGGGCCGAGTCCGCCACCCTCCCTGCTGGGAATCGGCAATACGGTGTAGCCCTCCGGGAATAGGGTTAATCCTCGTCTGACCGGCCTCCGGATCCATCGTCGTTGGGCCGGCGGGGACAAGGTCATGAGGACTACCCCATGATTTCTATAGCCATGAGACACAGAGAAAACGCAGAAGACACGTAAAAACACCAATGGAAAAGTCTTAACGAAACCAGCACAAAGCATCTTCAAAGCAGCTTGATAATAAAGGGAAAATTTCGTCATTTTATACTGGATGCATCAGAATGCAGTTTGTCTGGAATACGCCGCACATGTGTCTGGCACGCAAATCACGTCTGTAAGCATATTAACCAGCACAGTAGAAGGGGGTTTCGCGCTAAGGCGCACTGAAAGGGGGTCCAAAAGGACCTCCTCCGATCTCGGAAACGGAAAGAGCTAGAGACATGAAATTTTATGGACAGGGTAGGACTATAACAATTTGCATTGTGTGCAATTTTATGATCCTAGGTTAACATCGTCAAGGTCAAATGGGATCGAAAATGTCAACTTTGGGCACTGTCTCCGCCCGTACAGGTCATTCCATAGAGCTTTTCAAACGAAACGGGTAAAGCGTGTTTGTTTGAGCGTCAAAACATGGAATACGACAACTTCCATTCATTTGACGTCTTGACTGAGGATTTCGGGCCGAGATCGTGTCAGGTCATTGACCTATGCCGTCATTTTCGTCAACTTTTCCAGATCAGATTTTGAGCAACACAGGGTAGCTTGAGTGTAAATGAGGACGCTACACCCATCTTTTGGCCCATTTTCAGTGAAGGTAGCCAAAATCGCTACATTTGACTTCTTCCAGCGTTTGTATTTATGTATGCATGTATATGCATATACGTATATACATATGAGTATCATTGTGCCAAGCGTGTTTTTAGTAGGGTCTTTCAATGCATATTTCATACAAATTGGCATGTCGCAAAGCAAATCTAGACCAGGTCCCAATATATCTTTGACCCGGTCAAGATTTCCTTCACAAGATATTTGTCACCTTATTACGGTCTCTGAATGCATACTTCGTACAAACCAACACGTTGCACGAGCAAATCTGCACGTCACAAGCTGGTTGGCCTTGACCTTTGATGACCCTGACGCTTATTGACCCCGGCTTTGGTCTTGGTACATCCATGATTTACGCCCGAATGACGTTGTCTGATTGTGTTCAAACGGTAATCTTAGGTAGAACGCTAGTCCTCCCACAAAGTTCCCATTTGCCAACGACAGCCGTTATTTCCAATATGTTTGCTCGAATTCAAATGGTGGAAACTTCAAAAATTTCCGGTTAATTTTCGATTTTTTCTGCGTCAATCGACGAGTTATTCAATTGCCATCAATGTCACAAAGTAGCAGTAACCAGCTTCGATCCGTTTTTGAGATTTTCAAAAAAACGGATGGGGGACACAAAAAGACGCCCTTCCGGTGCGGGTGTTAGTCAAATAAGGTCAGGCCAGGTCAGTGGTCTGACGTTTATCAGTTGGGCGTTTCTGGAGTTTGTTGTATTATCTGCACTGGCGAGGTCTCGAGATCTCAGGAACACCTGAGACACAGCGCAATTGCAACACCAAACTGCCTTATATACGGCTGCCTGTCTTGTATACGTGGTCTGTTAAACCGTAAATGATATCCGACCCGTATCAGACTGACGTGTAGAAAGGAAACGAATTATTTCATGGCGCATGGCTTTTGGTGTTTTGTGTCTGCAAAGAGTGTGCACCATACTCGCCACGACGAAGTAAAAAACTAACACGACAGAACGCTCGCGTCCAGTGCCCCAGGCGGAAAGTTGTCTCCCGTTCCAAGGGCGGATAAATGATCATCGTTGCTGGTGTCATACACCAATTACTGAATCATTTGCGCAGTTCCAAAACATACATTTATTATTTCAAACTGGTATGAAATGTAAACATATTTTAATCGCTTGCTATCCTTCAAACATATTTCTTTCTTTGCCACTGATGCCAGTTCGTATAGTCGAATATCTTTCGTCGGTGAACTGGAAGGTCGTGCGACGACGCCGGCGGCTAGGAACAGTACTACGTCTCACCTCATAGGACTCGGTCAGCTGCGTAAGCGGCGGCCGACGTGCAGTTCCGCGAATGCTCACCAGGGGCGCTGTATTACACCGGATTTTAGCGTTGAGTGAGACTGATGAGCTGGCTGCCTGTGCGGCCATGCGTTATGTACATGCTGGCGCGGACAATGGGGTACAGCGCGGCATTGGGCGTCATTGCGGGTATGCTCCCCGCTATGTTGATGAATGCGGGAACAAAATGAGCACATTACTCCCGTTCAACCATGCATTCATTTTTACGAACGGTACCATACACACATTAGGTGTGATTTTAATTCCACATTTCCCGATATTTTTGATGAAACCCTGCCTCAGTTGCCTCTAATGACGATCCACTGGTCATCTGTCGTATCATCATTGATCAGATATGATGCAGCATAAAATCCTATGACATCGGTTCACGTAATATCTCTTTTGCAATATGAAACTCATGGTCCGAAGCATTTTTCACGTGTCGCTTATACATTGGATGATGGGGACCACCGCAATATAAAATCTTGATATGTGGAGGGGAATGATTTTTTCAATAAATTTATTGTTGTGGCCAAAAATAAGACGGCTCAAATAGTGCATAGTGTTTAAAATCAATGAACAGCTGTTTTTTTTTTAAAACAAGAAACATGTTTCAGAACAGCTAATCAGGTCAGCCCTGATCAGCAAAGATTAAATCACCCTTGACAAGTAAGCTGTCGCCATATTTTAGTGCTCCAGTTCACAATGTTTACAGATAAACAGCATAAGGCTGGAAATCGATGAACTGTATCTGGCTGCGGACAGGAAAATATCCGACATAAAACGTGACCTGACCCCAGGTCACAGGCTCAGAGGCAAAATTACGTATGTAAAGGGTGTGAGGTGCCTTAAGGAGTACACTGAAGCTTAAAATCGCCAAAACCGTCCCACAATCTCAATAGCAACCGAGCAAAAGCAAAAACTTTAGCAAGCCTAAGGCCAATGACCCTGAATTTTGGAAAATTTGAAAAAGAGTTGTTGCATCTGTTAGGTTGTATAAATGTGGCACGGGTCATGTTAATCGATCAGTTTCTCAAGTCATCTTACTTTTTTGGAACATCATCCTATATGACCTACTGTAGGTCAGTAACCTGATATGATTCCGACTTTATAAGTTGACAAGATGTGTCAAAACATGCATGCAAATGTGTCCAAAGTTTCATGTCTTTGCTTCTCTTCGCTTTTTGACAGTCTGTCAAAGAACCGGAGGAGGTTCTTGTGAACCCCTTGGCCCGGCGAGGGTTAATAGTTTGTCAGGCGTCATCACCATCAAATATATTACGTTCTTGGTGTATTGCAGCATGACTTCTGAAAAAAGTACTAAGTAAATCCCGTGTAAGCGGTACGTACCAACCGTCATTGGAAACCTGAGCACTGGCACGATCATCAGAATGAGTAGCATTATGCTTCGTCGGGCTGGAATTGCATACAATTTTAAACCGCGTTTAAAACATAAATGCAAAAACTTCGGTGTACATAATTCGGTGAAAATACGATTTTTTTTATTTTTGAAACAAGAAAATGCAAGCAAATTAGGCATCGCGTGAAACGCTTATGAAAATAAAATGATGGACTGACTATCATACCAAACACAAAATCGGAACTTAATGACATGCGTCTCACGCAGGTCGATTTAAATGATTAAAATACCAATGGATGCCCGATGTTGTGCCACTTTACGGCATGCAAAAATAAGTCTGTGGTAACAGCCTTCAATGGCCACCGGGATCCCGGAAAATATCGTTACATTTCATTCGCCCACCATCACGAATGGCGTAGAAATTGCAAACGCATCATGCACATCGATGCTGTCAACAAACGTTGACGTTTAGCTCATAGGCCAAGGTCATATGAGGCCAATGCTGTATGGTATATATCTTAGGAACTACTGGGGATATGGTGGCCTCTCCGACACTGGTTCCCAGAACAGGGCTAAGGCATGGGGTAATTCGGCTTTTCCGGTAGGATAACAAAACGTCGCGGAGCTCTTCCAAGTTCTGAGTTTCAAGTTTCAAAGTTTACGACGCAGCATGCTTTCCACTTTTTTCTGAACCCCTTAAGAGGTCTGCATCATATGAACAAAGCTGGGTGCGCTCATGCGCGTTGTTATTTGTGACTGCAGAAGAAATGAGAGAATGGTAACTGCGTATCTGTGCATCGTCATTTCTAAGATGCAAGTTCTAAGCAAGTTCGGATGACTCTTGCTGTTTCGGTGGATATTCGCAGCCTGTTGCTAAATGGCGATTCTATTTGGGGAGTCTGTTGCAATCTTCAAAATAACACCTTTTGTCATAGTTTCGGAGATATGATATTCGGGAGATATAGCTATTTTTCACCGAATTCAGGCCCGAGACCGCCAATATTTGGTACGGTTAACTCTATTTCACTTAGAAGTGATTACTCAAGGATCATACAAATTTGCCGGCAATACGTTATCCAAAAGATGCTACATCCTTGCAAAATTTCATTGAAATCGGCCAAGAATTTGCAAAGCTAAAGGGAAGGGGTAATCCGCCCCTCTCTGGCTCAACGTGTTCTCTGGCCCTCTCCGGTGCACATGTTGAGTTTGTATGATCGTCATTATACCTGCTTGAATATTTGAGCATATATATGTTTGTATGTATGTGTATATATATATATATATATATATATATATATACATATATATACACATACATATATATAGGCGGAGGAAGATGACGGGCAAATTTCTGTGAAATTTGCCGGCCATTTTTCCTGCTCGAAAATAACGTAGATGAATGTACATATGTACAAATTTCAGATTTTCTCCCAGTAACTACGAAGGAGACGGGCGAAAGTGATAACAAAGTACTTGCCATCTAATGGTTGCTCGCCTTAAACCAAGGTGTCCTTAATGCTTTATACCTGTATTACCATGAAGTAATGTATTAATACAATGAATTAAATATAGACAATATGCGAGGCGAACCATGCTCTGGATACGTATCAAATTTGACTCTGGATGGAGTAATGGTCTTACGGTCACGATCGAAAAAGGGTAACCCGGGGTCGAACTTCTTGTGGGGAGGGGGAAGGGTAAAGTCGAGACCACAGAATCCTCTCTCCTCCCCCCCATGGCTGAAAACCCATCGGCTTCAGGCAACTTTATTTTGACATCAGACTGTTTTTTCACTTAAAAAACCCTGGGCACAAAAACGATCACAGAGGGGGGGGGGGACAGCTATTGTTTTCTACCATGATTCATGAGCATTGGCTGTCATGGGGATGGAGCAAAATCAAACATTGGCGAGTAGCTGCTCTTCCCTCCCCCCCCCAAAAAAAACAAAAGTTTTGCCCAGTATCTCACTAATTTCTGTCCCAATGGCAAGCGATTTCAGCCGGCACCGAAACCGGAAAAGTCGTATACTATTTGGTGTAGGCATACTTTTGATCAAGGCTTACCACTTCCATTTTATGCACAAAACAGTTAGTGATGGGCAGGCGACAATACAGTGAAATGGAGAGGATACAGGAGATATAGATCTTTTTTTACAAAACTGGTCTTCCTTTGCCTGGATAGCTCTTAAACCATCTCTTCGTTTAAATAAAAATAGCTGTGCTGAACATGAACGATCCTACCGGTCCCTCTCTCTAGGTTAAGGTTCGTTAAGAGTTAGGTTAAGAGTTCGCCTAGGTGACAGGTACCCGAGAACATGTCAACATGGTTACGACAGTGAGCCACCTTTATAACACTGACAGCACGTCCAAGATTCCACGCCGTCCGAAATTCCAATCAGTGCCTGACCTATTGTACATGGAGTTGGACATTAGATGCTAAACTACGCAGATAAGACATTCAGTTTCATGCTAAACTAGGTAGATAAGACGTTCAGTTTCATGCAAAATAAGGTAGATAACACACTCAGTTTCAACCTTTTACCAGCCTGCATCAACGGTGTTGCAAAGCACCGCATATCAGCATCACATATCGCATATTGTTTTGCTTTCGCATCTTGACAAATGCTTATCACAACATACGTGGTGTTGTTACGAGGGAGGCCAAAGGCCGAGTGAATTTTACTTCAACAAGCAGGGGAAAAAATCAAATTGGTGGCTGGTCCGTCACTTTCGCTGGAGGCTAATAACTTCGCAGCCACTGGCCACCAAATCATGAGATTTTCACTAGAAGACACCTGCATTTTTTCACTGATAAGTATTTTCGTTTTCAATGCGAGCTTGCTACGTCTTTCTTCCTTGTAATTATTCCGGAAGTAACGTTTCTGCTTTTAGATGTTTTTTCTACAGACGTTTCTAAGCTGCTCAAAAATTTCGGACTTTGGAGGGAAAATGACATGTCATGGGGGAATCAGACATTGGAGGGGCACGTTCCCCTCCTCAAACTCAAATATGAAAAACGTTGGGAACCACTGCTTACAACTTCGTTTTGACATAATTTGAGTGACCTTTAAGAATTGTAAAATCCTGTCGGTAACGCTGTCTGTTTTCCATATATCTTCAAGACTTTCTAAAGGTACAATATTTGCCCCAAAGTCAATGGAGGTTAAAAGATCCAAGCAACAGCTTCACGTAACCGACCGTTGACTTGCGAAATCTAACAGAATTGATTTATCCAAAATAAGCCAATGTCACATGATCTTGTACACTGCGATTCTTGTCTGAGACGCTCGAAGTTTGTTGAGTTTGGTATACGAAACCAAAAACCAAACTTGCTAAAAGGAACGTGTCATGCAAAGAGACAGCATACAAGCCCATCCGGTATGTTTTGGCCTCGAACCGCATTCTTAAATTCGCCTTAGTGGGCTGTATAGATGGCACCATCATCGTCAGGAACGGCTTCATGTTGTTGCCAGCGCCGTACGTAGTATTTTTGGATAAGAGAAGGCTTCGTTATTACCTGGCTATAAGGAGCAACTGAACTGCATCATGTGACGGCGAGTGCGATCAGCCGTTTGACAGCTATGACCAATGGAAATGCCCCTAGCTCTCCAGACTCGAAGACAGTGCACTGTTTTTACGTTATGTGTGGATGGTTTTCTGGCCCGACATGACGCTTAGCAAAACAACGTTCCACCAATATTGGCACAACAGCGAGCTATCCCGTCTGCGCGGATAAGCCTTGACTGAGGGAAAAGGATTAACCCGCTGTGCGAGCCGCTTTGTCAACACGTCTTGGCTGACGTGCCGTCCTTTTTCTACACTACCTCAAACCACGAAGCTACAACACGTGAGAGGCGGGATACCTCACATTCGCTGGCCTCCTTCGTAAATATCATCGGCTTTGTAAATGCAGTCTTCTTGACACGATGGTCTGTTTTCGATCGTTATTCGTGTTCTGTTTTGTGAATGGTGTAAAGGCAACGCCGCTCGCCTGAACTGATCGCCCGGCTCATTTACGCAAGCAAGCGTTCAGAACGCTAGTTTTCGTCGATTGGCAGCATTCGCCCGCATCGTTCACTCACTCGTCTGACTAAATTATGCTACGCATAGAAAAAGACTGCTGTGAGACAGAACCACTTCCAGAACTACCTCTACGTATTATCGTGTGTGAATCTCGCGATACCCTAAAATTGTCAATGGGCGAGGGGTCTTTCAATGTGCACAAGCGTGAACAAAGGAAGCATCACAACAACTATGAACGAACGCTGAATATAATTACGTGAATCGGTCTTGGGCAGTAAAGTCGAAGTAAGTCAGTGAATGGACTACGACATAGTGTAGCAAAATTCACATTATGGCTCTGAAGGTCCCGTATCAGAAAACCTTCAAATTTCAATGTTTGCTACTTTTTCTAAATCGAAGAGGTTTCCCTTCAAAAGCCTTTGGTTCGTGAAGACTGTCTAAGGCTACCAGATAACTTCAACTCTAGTTCCCAGAGTCGGCACCGAAGGGAATCAGACAAAGACGTCTGAGAACGCCTAACGCCTTAAGTACATCAATCATGCCGTAGCGCCGCTAATTGAATCATATCCGTAATGTTAAACGATGTTTCCTTTTCTAATCTTAAAATAGCTTACACCCGCGGAAACTTCTGAGCACATGCATCCGCCCTACATCAGCCAGTTCTTTGAATTCCGTACGTTCTCACGCTCGTTCATTGACTAAAGCCTAGTCTTTCCAGAACATTCGGATTGCAAAACACCTCCTGATCGGCTGTATGTGATGGCATATTTGCAGCATCCCCTATCATCATTTCCGTTCGTAGGTAGTATATAAGCAGGGCCGGTTTTCGCTCAGTATGTATCTATTGACTCAACATGTGGTGGACCTCGTGACGCTCGTGACATAGTGAAGTGCTAGTGCCGCGAGTGGTCAGTGCTTGACGTCAAGAATATAGATGGTGAAAGTGGAAGCTCTGTGTGTGTGTGTGTGACGAATAAACGAAGAGTTGGCAAGAAGAACTTGTGAAAAGAGAAGTACTCAAGAAGAGAAAAATTTCGCACATGCGAAATCGCCAATAGTCAAACTAGCACGTCAAGCAAAAAAATTCTGCTACACATAGAAGCAGCTACTAAAAATTTTCACGGGTGGCTCGATGGTTTCCCACATTCGGCACGATATGACTTCTAAAACGCCGTATTAGAAAAAAAAACTCTGAAGCTCCAAGCGCAGCAACAACAGTCCAATTAAGACTGCTGTCAGAAAATGGATGTCAGAAAATTATCGTTTTCGCCAGCAAGATTCAGGTCTGCGTGTCATATTCGTCCACATAGGACGCGATAAGATCCCTCCCAATTTCCTAATTTTCTAAGAGAACTAGAATTTCCTGGCATGACAGGATTCTGCAATCAGTCGGAAAGTGCTCACGTGTTTCAATCTTCAGGCCTTTTTAAAAGTGCCAGATCGTAGGAGTCATCCGGTAACATCTCGGATAATATTTAGCCAGTTCATCGTTGTGAAGACAGTTATCGAGTACATACCTGCTAAAGTGAACAAGAAAGCAATCAACATCGAGGAGAGATTGAAACAAGTATTCAGATCCGCCGTTTTCATCGTTGTCACAAACCACCTTCCTTGTTTGCAGACACCGCACAGTCATGCATTCTTTACAGCCAGTGGCGGCACCGGGTGCATGAAACAACATGACGATACGGATGCTGGTAAAATGTGCTATGCATTTGGCCACGAATTAGTTTCCGACCAGCTGGGGCTGGGGTGGTTCGTGTCTATAGGCTAGCCTGTCCAGTATATAAGACGCCTTCCTGTCGCAGTGGACCCGGTAACGATGAAGAACCATGGGCGATCAGTGGGCTGCGGTGCCGGTCGCCGTTGCCTGGTTTTCGAACAGTAATTCCCGCAGTTCTTCACCGTGATTTGTTTTACGATGCTGATACATTTGCAAAAGTTGTGCTTTAGTTGTATTTTTATTTTTACTAACACATCCAAGGCTTATGCAAGGTAAACTTGAGGGACTAAGGATTACTTTTTTCATGTTGTCATTGCCTATTTTGAAGGGTGCCGCATCTGCGCTAGACATAGTAGCCGTTTTCACAACGTGAAAATTCCACTACAAAAAATAATTCCAGTAGTATTGGAAATTTGACTAGTAAAGCGGAAATATTGGTATAAATATTCCAAGTGAGATATTTTGCAAACAACTGCTTAACAGAATAGGAAATATAACGTTTTTGTGCCAAAATGAAAGCAATCCTTATTTAAAAACGAGACGATTACATACTTTACTAACAAAATAACTTGTTTCCAAGTCTAGAATAAACCGCTGACTTTCAGGTGTGGCATAACAAGATCACAAATCCCAGCGGCTCTGACGGATGTTTGTACTCATACATTGGTGTGTACTGTGAACTGATTTGTTCTTTGATTAAGTTGCTTCGAAATATACGTGAGCATACGAGTTGATGTTATAAAAAACAAATATTCCAGCACGATTTGAAATGTCTGCCCCAGTGGAATCAGTCACTGGTCCCACGATGAAGGCATATCAAGTCGTTCCAAAAACATTTCGGATTTTGATAACACCAAACCTTTCTACTTATGTATACTCAAAAAGAACTTAATCGCCAACGCCTCGATGGAAATATAATTACAGAACTCATGAATGGTTTGTTTTTTTTGTTGAAATGTTGACGGACCAAACAAGCATTCTTTTTCTTGAAATCCTCGTGAACATTTGTCCTGTTTCTCTCTGTTATGCATTGCAGTTGTCATGCAATAGCTGTTCATGCTTTCACCAATTTATTGCCACTATTAATGTTGGTATCCTCATGTAAACGTTTTTGGTGGCTTGATTTCAGCCGACTTCAATACTGAATTCCATCTTGAAGTTCAGGGGACTACATATCGTCTTGAGCTCACTTGAGCTTAGTTGTACAAGGACACAAACACCAGTTTGTACGAGGGGCGTTCAAAAAGTTTGGATAACTACGTCTCAAAAAGACCCAGCGTGTTTGGAACGAGGTGGCAACTGTGGCAGTGTGGCGCGCCATCTATTGGAACAAAATCGATCTCAGGAGACACGTGTCGCCTGCTGTTTAGTGCGTTGCCAGGAGGCTGAACATATACTACCCGTACGCTCTGCCTGAAAATGGCCTCGCCGCACAGAACTGAATGGAGATTCTATGTTTTCATGAGGACGAAGCTCGGCGAGGATGCAAGGCAGATTCAAGCTGACCTAAAGCAAATTCTAGGTGGGCATTGTCCGTCATATCGCACAGTAGCAAGATGGGCATCGTCTTTTAAGAATGGGACAGAGTCATCTGAAGATGACCCACGAACTGGACGTCCCTTCACGTCACGGACCGAGGGAAACATTGCTGCTGTCAGATGAATGATCCACGAAGATCGACACAACGATTGCTCTTATTAGTGATGATCTTGGACTCTACTGGCAGCATCCATACGATCATTCATGAAGATCTAAAGATGAGGAAGGTTTGTTCTCGATGGGTGCCGCATCTCCTGTCAGACGACGAAAAAAGAGAAGAATTCAGTGTGCTTCGGCAATTCTCTCTGAATTTGGTCCTGAAGGTCAAAAACGCATCACAGACGTGGTGACTGGTGACGAGAAGTGGTTTTACTTCTTTCAAGTGCCACACAAGAGACAAAACATGGTTTGGCCTGGAGAAGAAGATGCACGACCCACCGTTGTCAAGGGAGGATTTCGTTCACGAAAGCAAATGTTCATCGTGTTGTTAAGTTCAACCGGCCCTGTATCCGTTGTTACTGTGTCCAAAGATCAAAATGTTAATGCAACTTACTATAAGGAAACGGCTCTCAAGTCAGTAGTGAAAAATCTAGAAAAAACAAAGCCCACACGCCTTGCCTCAGGAAAGGTCCACCTCCACCATGACAAGGCCTCCAGGCACACTGCTGTCAAAACTAGCCAGTTTGTGGAGGAAAGCAATCTGCAACTCATTGACCACCTTACAGTCCTGACCTGGCACCATGTGACTTTTGGTTATTCCCTAAGTTGTCAGAAAAACCTGCTGGGATCAATTTTCACAGGGATTAGGACCTTGCCAGAAGGATAAATACAGAACTGAAAAATATACCTGCTTGTGAGTACTCTGAGTGCTTTGTCAAGTGGATGACACGGCTCCAGAAGTGCATAAACCTTGGAGGAGAGTATGTTGAAGGAGTGTGAGGCTCAATAAATGTGCATCTCTATTAATTTTGTTTTCGTTATCCTGTTGCCAAAACTTTTTAAACACCCCTCGTATTTAAAAATGCTTAGGCAGCATGGGGTATGAGTATACCTCTCTTGGGAGAAAAAAATATGGTATTTGCATCATACAATACTTCTTAAACTTAAGGTCAGTGACCTGACCTGAAGATAAACTTCAGGTCAATGACCTGAGGTGACCTGGAATCCAAATTTTTACAGGGCTTGTACGAATTATGCATAAACAGGTGCTGAAAGTTTCATGGGCTTGCCACTATTCCTTCTCGTGAAATCCTCGGAAAGCCTGACGGAGTCTTTCGCAAAAACAGCCTTGCAAGCGTGATTTTCGACAAACATGCTTATAAGTATGAATGCAAAGGTAATTTCAGGGTGGAAAACATTCTTCTGTACTTTTTTAAATCAAAACAGAAAGAATCAAAACTTGATTTCTGCGCTTTTAAAGGCAACATTTGTAATGTGTTTTGGGTTAATATATAATAATATAGTAATAAGGTAGGTCAAGTGACCTTGGGCCACAGAGCCAAAGCTTTGAAAAATGTGTTAACAAAAATTTTGAAATAGCCAAAAGATGCGCTGGATCATTACGATTTGTTGATGTCAAGTGTAATACAATTCAGATTAATGGTCTTCGAGTTAGAGGCCTCTAAAGACATCCTTCTAAGACGACCCCTCAAAAATGTCCAAGTTTGTCAATCTTTGACCGTTATTTTAATCTTTCGAAAAATGACACCATTCCATTCAGGTCGTTACACAACCCCATACATATATTTTCGTCGAATTCTGAGACATTGGTTATTATGGCTCGGTCGATGTGTCGCGGGATTAGCCTTATACAGCATATGTTGAGCATGGCAAGCCTATTTATATTCGGAAAAGGTGGATGCGGGGAGAAGGTTCAGAAAGGGGTACTTTTTTACTTGGTATAGCTCCGCTGTTTATGACCCGTTTTTTATGCCATTGGCATGAATCGAGAGCTAATCAATGGGATATTTCCTTCTGGCCATATGTGTCAAATGTCATATCATATACATATAACAAATTCCCAAAGGCGGATCCAGTTACCAGAAAAAGTGGAATAACTTTCTATACGGTAAATTGAGTCATAGTTTCTCAGGAATAAGGAGAAATGAAATATCCCTTTTACAATGCACTGCAGCCGCCTCTGATCTTTCTGTTCGCTGAAATATATGGTATTTCATAGTAATATATGTGGAACTGACAAAACCAACCACACAGATCCAGATGTCTGTTAGGACCGCTGATGTGCAGCCCAAAACCGATGCTTGGGGACGTCTCTGGCAGTATACATCAGTGAATTCTGTGCGTGGGATATAGTGATAGAATAAATCTGCATACGTAAACGCAATATAAATGTAAACGTAATGTATAGGTAAACGCTTTGACATTGTTTATTCATACAATAAGTCATACATTTTTCGGAATACGAAAATATCAACACTCCCTTCACATGCCCCTGGTTCCGCCACTGACCAACATTTTTCTTAAAAATCCCTGAAAGTGTGCGAATTGTAAGTGTTACAACCATTTAAAAAGAACATCAAAATAGTACACGACAATGTCGAAGTGCACGATCTCCATGAACCGCGATATTCCTCAAACATGTCCCCAAAAGAGATGTCTCGGAACCGCTCCTGAAGAAGGTATTTTCTTTTTTTAATTTTGTCAGTATATTTTGCCATAGAAGGGGAAAAAATATATTTAGTTAGAGTCACCACGTTTCGTGAAGTACCTCCCAAAAGCGCGAGAATGGCGAGTGAAAAGACGGAAAAGGGGCAAAATTCGCTCCCAGAGACGTAGCCATGGTCTTCTCTTTCAGCCAAAATGGGGGCATGGTCTTCTCCTTCAGCCAAACGGCCAAGATTAGATATATAGCGATTTCGCAGGAATAAGGAATAGTGATTATTTATATATGTTGCAGAAACAAACATATGCTTCTCTGCCCATTAAATATGAGGTAAATTACGTAAATTTTTTGCTGTTTCCCTTTAAGTTCGTCATATGGCAGCAGCACATAACAAAATTTGACATTCCCCAAAAAATCCGGGCTACATGCCTGCTTCTCCCTCTGCACGGAATAAGTTTAAATCGCCGAAGGTGAGTGGTGAGCGCAACTTTTTATCCTCTTTCACCTTTATGTGAAAGTCCGAAATAGGAGACGTATAAAATGTTGCTGGAAGACCAAGGACCACAAACATTCCTTGTGTTTTCGGGTGGAGAAATATAGTGTCTCATCGTCGGTCAAAGTGCCCAAAAAAACATCACTGTCTCGAGGCCCTGGTGTCAAATCACCTTGGAAACCTGGGGAACTGCACGCACCGAACGAAACGCTCACTATCTCCAGTGTAATGCGGTTAGAATTCGGTAAGGCTAGCCACACTAATCGAACACGTCCCGCTTTTGTCGAGGTTATATTTGTATTGAAATGTATGATTCGATCGCTGGTTGCCGTAAGCAACCGGTCGAGAACAGAAACAGAAATGCTCTTCCTTCAACCCTACGGTGCATGCATCAATCGTTCTTTAGGTAAAATGAATGCGGCAAAGGATCGTTCAACAATAGTACCAGGCATGTGAACAAATGTGCGCAGTGCTGTCGCTTAAGGTCTCGGCGATACTATACCAGAATTAAGCGGTGGTATTTATTCTTTTCTTTTTTTGTGCAGGAGGTGACTTAACCTTATCCCCATACTTCAGATCTAGGGCGCATTTGTGTCAAAGGGGGCTTATTCGCCCCCAGATCTCGAGAACTATGCGTCCCATGTCATCGCAACAAACGAAAATCGATTCATCATGACACAAACTGCATTCTTCTGGAACGAAGTTTTGAGAATCTTAAAAGAAGTGGATACGGGGGAATATCAGAAAGGGGTATTTTTATTGTTATAGCTCCGCTGTTTATGAGCCGTTTTCATGCCAATGGCATGAATCGAGAGCTAATCAGTGGGATATTTCCCATTGGCCAGTACGTTTGGAATTTTGAGAAAATCCCTTCGGGTTCACAGCACCTAGAAGATGGGAGGAATATTTTTCTGGAAACTAAATTAACATAAAAGTTAAAAAGATTTCCTAAGCTTTTTCTAGTCATATTATACACGAGAAGTACAAATCGTATTACACAGTTTGTATGTTGGCGTAGGTGGTGCCAAGGACACGAGAAAGTGGAAATGTCATGGTAACATGTTCATCAGATCAGCTGGCGTCTTGTTTTCTTCAATAACCCCAGATGACCTGAGAATCACGTGAAATGGTTTTGCATTAATTTCATAGTGTTTTGATGCGATTGAATGTATTTTCCAATATCCTGTTTCTGAGCGTCGTGATAAAGGCTACGTGCGCGAACATTTTCGGTCATAACTTTGTGGCCTGACCTGATATAAACGTGAACCTTCAAAGTAGAGGACACTGTGCTGAGTCATATATGTTCCTGATTTGGCATTTTGAAAAAAACTTCGAAAATATTCACGTAAAACCAAACCCTTGCTTTTGCTGATCTCGTGAAGTGATCACAGATTAGCAGAATTTTGTTTGTTTGTTCGCCCAGGTATTTGCGCATACAACCATGCAACGTTTTCAACTCTGTCTAAAAAAACTTTCTTTTCGCAACCGTTTTTCTTCTACGTTGTCAAAATGCCTTGACTTGCATCCCAAACACTTGCCATGGTTCCGCCCCTGAACACAATAAAATTACTAAAAAAGCCAAATCATGTAAGAAATATAGGTAGCAAAAGTTATCAACGTTCGTGAAGCTTCTTTAGAAACTCTGGAAATGGTGAGCAAAAAAAAAACGGAGTGAGCTTCTGAAGCCTCCCTCCGGCGGAGATTCTGTTCAGGCAATAATTGCCCTGAAAGCGGCAAGACGTCAAGAAAGCCTTACCTTTGTTGCACGCTGCAGCTCATTTTCTATTTATTCATTAGATATTTTCATTTATGCAATCACAGATGTTGAGGAAAGTGTGAGGTGCGGATCATCAGTGTATGTATCTGAAATGGAAACCTGTTCCGCCTGATGCAGTTAACGTTTACTTCTGCTGTCCAGAGACGCCGCGACCAACAGCATCAAGATCAACGAGGAGGGCATCTCGTTTTTCGGCCTGGAGGAGGATACCGACAACTGCGTGAGGACCGGTTCTTATTTGTACGAATGGGAGGGTGTTACCTACACGGTGACACCCTCCGGCCTACGGCCGACGAGAACGGCTTCCACCCTGAGGGAGACCACCTGCCCGACTTCAGCCACACCCGACTTCAGAACACATTTGCCGCGTATGAGATGTGTCATTCTGTAACTGCTGTCCGCTGAAATAACGGAGATTTATTCTCTTTAAGAAAATGTATGTTTATTGTACACCTGTTTTATTCCGTTCTGACAGCGAATGCCCGCATGCCAACTTCACCGTAGCTCTTTGTTTCTTCGCACTGCGATATTTATCCGACTGTAAAAAACTGTCCGTTGAAATGATGAAAACGCGGGGCTCCATAGCGCGCCGACTACTGGGCCATTTGGCAAATGATAAAAAGTCGGTCTCTTTTTAGAAGAAATGTACGTTACGTTTATTGTGGACACGGTTTATTTATTTGTCGCAGCATGTAACCAATATCAATAGTTCTATGTCCGACGTTCGTTTTCGGTCGGTTGCGACAGTGTTCCGCAGAATATAAATGAGATAGCAGAGCCATGGAAATATTGCTGTTTTGTGGGTATGTTGTCCTTAATATCCCTGAGGCCGACTTTCGTCCATGACAAGCAGGAAGTCACGGGATGCGATAACAGGGGACCCTGAAGCGTGCCAGTGATGACTGGGAAGATATTGAAAACAGAAGCTTGTTCTTAGACATCTGCCACTGACCTGTCGATGAATACCCATAATGGTTGTCGTCCAAGCGACGTCCGAGGATTTGTAAGCCATGTATGGTATGTTGGCGTAGCATGTTTCCGATATTCATGTCAAGAAGTCAGTATATAAGAGAAGGGTCATGTCACTTTAAATTATCATATGTCGACGTGTCTTCTATACTGTAGACATTACCAAGGCGACACAAGACAAAATTAAATTGCCTGCATATTTTCGAAATTTTCTGCGTGCGATTCAAGGGCTTTGCACGCGATCTTTGCTTAAATACATCTGAAGTCTTGTGCCAATAAACTCAGGTCTTCACATTTTCGAGGTAAGCCAACTACGTTTCTTGGGTTAGAGGTGCTCCTTTGTACAGTTCCAGGATTCCCCGTGAAATAACCTGCCGGTTGATGGTAGAATCCAATTCACGGATATGTACAGTTCCGAGGATTTATAGTCGACACATGTTGCTCTCTGTTGCATAAAAAACAACTTGCTTCCCATATAAATATATATATATATATATATATATGTGTGTGTGTGTGTGTGTGTGTGTGTGTGTGTGTGTGTGTGTGTGTGTGTGTGTGTGTGTGTGTGTGTGTGTGTGTGTGTGTGTGTGTGTGTGTGTGTGTGTGTGTGTGTGTGTGTGTGTGTGTGTGTGTGTGTGTGTGTGTGTGTGTGTGTGTGTGTGTGTGTGTGTGTGTGTGTGTGTGTGTGTGTGTGTGTGTGTGTGTGTGTGTGTGTGTGTGTGTGTGTGTGTGTGTGTGTGTGTGTGTGTGTGTGTGTGTGTGTGTGTGTGTGTGTGTGTGTGTGTGTGTGTGTGTGTGTGTGTGTGTGTGTGTGTGTGTGTGTGTGTGTGTGTGTGTGTGTGTGTGTGTGTGTGTGTGTGTGTGTGTGTGTGTGTGTGTGTGTGTGTGTGTGTGTGTGTGTGTGTGTGTGTGTGTGTGTGTGTGTGTGTGTGTGTGTGTGTGTGTGTGTGTGTGTGTGTGTGTGTGTGTGTGTGTGTGTGTGTGTGTGTGTGTGTGTGTGTGTGTGTGTGTGTGTGTGTGTGTGTGTGTGTGTGTGTGTGTGTGTGTGTGTGTGTGTGTGTGTGTGTGTGTGTGTGTGTGTGTGTGTGTGTGTGTGTGTGTGTGTGTGTGTGTGTGTGTGTGTGTGTGTGTGTGTGTGTGTGTGTGTGTGTGTGTGTGTGTGTGTGTGTGTGTGTGTGTGTGTGTGTGTGTGTGTGTGTGTGTGTGTGTGTGTGTGTGTGTGTGTGTGTGTGTGTGTGTGTGTGTGTGTGTGTGTGTGTGTGTGTGTGTGTGTGTGTGTGTGTGTGTGTGTGTGTGTGTGTGTGTGTGTGTGTGTGTGTGTGTGTGTGTGTGTGTGTGTGTGTGTGTGTGTGTGTGTGTGTGTGTGTGTGTGTGTGTGTGTGTGTGTGTGTGTGTGTGTGTGTGTGTGTGTGTGTGTGTGTGTGTGTGTGTGTGTGTGTGTGTGTGTGTGTGTGTGTGTGTGTGTGTGTGTGTGTGTGTGTGTGTGTGTGTGTGTGTGTGTGTGTGTGTGTGTGTGTGTGTGTGTGTGTGTGTGTGTGTGTGTGTGTGTGTGTGTGTTTTGTTTATATTTTTTTGTGCCCATTGTATTTGTCCATTTTCATAGCATTCATTGATCATGATGAATAATTGCCGTGTCGCCAACTGGTATCGGACACCATAAAATTTAAAATAACATCAAATGAAAAAAGTGTGTGTGTATTTATGTATGTATGTATATATATTTTTTCTGTACAGCCCATTCACGTCAATTCTGTCCCAGTTTTCATAGCCATTCATTGATCAATGATGAATAATCACAATGCCGTGTCGCCAACTGAGTCATCGGACACCGAGTCAAAATTTCAAATAATTAACCAAATTCGCAAATGCACGAAAGAAGCGGAAAGAGACCAAGCAACTCTGAAAACGACAGGTCAAAACCATATCAGAGACGTCGTCCGATCCAGAAAAACCGCAAAGCAACATTTCTGAAATCAACATTGAGCGTGCTTTCGGTGAGTCTCAGTCCAGACGGCTGCGGGACGAGCCTAATCGTAGCCGTCGAGGTCAGGGGCAGTGGGTCAGAGTTCCGTATGTGCCGAACACAGCTGGCTGTTGGGTTTGGGTTAGGTTACACAACTGCCTGGGCTCAGGCGTCCGACGTCCAGTCCACACCATACGTGTCTTCAGTCGAAAGCTAGCGGCGTAGAGATTCGAACCCATCACCTCGCGAGCCGAGTCCACTAAGCTGACGATGATAACGGGACTCAGCGGTCTGTTGACGGGGACTGAGGTGCGTGGCGGCAGTGGCGGCCGCGTGCGCCGTCTCCGGACCGGACAGAGCGGAGGAGCTTGACAGAGTATGGAGCGGAAGCAGGCGAAGTGGGACACTGAAGTGCGTAAAATGATCTGTCAGGTTATCAGCTGACCGTCATTGCCAAACTGGCAGTGGCAACCAGATGCCGTCGCCACTGAGGGAAAGAGAAGTTTGACGAGCTTAAAAATGAGCCCTTTTCGACAGCGGAGAGTTTGAAACGTCAGACAGGCGTGATGGATGAGAGATTAGTACAGAGATTCAACGCGGAGCTGAAATAGAACGTTCTGGATCTGAATGAATATAACATGCAGCTGCATTCTGAGCTGGACTAGCCCGAAGAGGAACATCGCCAGCAGTACTGATCCTGTCCGGAGATGTGGCGGACATGGGAGGTAGGTCGACATCGCCACCTGTTCATGCGGACAGTCCGTCTACCGGTGAAACCTGCAAACACCAGCCGGGACACGCGACCTCATTGTCATTCATAACGTGCCGCTACCTCGCCCAAATGTCGGAGACAGTGTCGGGTAACCAGTAACCGACACTGCCTGCTGTCGGGTCCCGGGCTCGCAAAACCCAGAGGATCGACGCTGATTTGCTCGCCGCGGTCCGGGGCCTTGTCGCGATCAGATTGGTTAATTAACTTGACGGTTCGGATGCTCTGTCTAGCATGCATCATGGGGAATATTTTGATGTTCTGCTGCAGGCAAGAGAACAAGCGGGAGATTCTACCGTTTTTTTTTTAATACTTCTCTGAACAAAAGGATAAGTGTTGTAAGTTTTATTCTAATTCGAATGGTAATTAACTCGATTCTCTCAGATCATCTGATGACGTCTCAGGTGACAGCGAATGAACCTTTCACATCGCTTGGTCTCCGTCATCATCGCACTAGTTTTATACGAAGACGGCTGTCTTTGTATAAAGCAAACCATGCTTTTGCGGCCATTTGTTGGTTTCACAATTGTTCCAGCATTGTAGTCAATGAATGGCCAATAATCTGGCCAGCTACTGTAGCCGGCAGGTGACTTTTTGCAAAAACCTTTGAATATTACGTCATGATATATCATATCACTTAACTTATCTGGAAGTGAATTTAGCAAGCGACTGTAGCCGCCAAGTGATTCCTTTCTTGCAAAAAAAAAAAACGCATTAGAGCGTGCCGGTCTTAACGAAAATCAACCGTTGGGAGTGTCGGTAAAGTAAGTGTCGGCAGAAGAATAATCTGGGCCAAAGGTGTCCGATTAAAGGCATACTCCACGTCGGTCATGATCTGTTAGAAGTACTTACAAAGATATGATTGAGGAAATGGCGTTCCAGAGATAATGAGCGCCTTGACCTAACAATCTCCGTAAAACTTCTGTGGCTTCTTACAAAAGAAACTCACTGGACAAGATGAACAAAAAATGATGGACAAAATGAAAAATAACATAAAACAAACTAATAATAAACAAATAAACAAAAAAACATGTCCAGTGGTTTGCAATTAATTTGTGTTACAACTTACAAATAAGGAAATAATGTAGCGGTCCTGTAATAAAAATTTCATTATCTGGTACCCAGTAGTAGAGAAATGATTAGCCTGCAGAAAGTGTTATGACCTGATGGGCCGCTTACTTCCTTTTTTTGCCAGTTGACAGAAAAGCCACTCGGTCTACGGCCTCGCTTGTTGTAATAAAATCAAAAACACTAACAAACCAAATAACGACAGGCGTAATTTGGTTCGCCGGGGCACTTGCACCCTGCTGGTGCTTCAAAATCGGCCGGTTTTCTGGCCAATGGTCACAGCCATGGAGCTCCACATGTCAGTGCCGTACTGTTCACAGCAAGGAGATGACACATTTCCCGACAGCTGTTCCGTAATGAGCTCTGCAGTCCTTGGCGGTTGGCGTTGACATGCCTGAACTCACAAATCATAAGCATTAGACTAATGATGCGCTCAGTCCCAGAACCATTTTAATTCTAAACCTAGTACCACCAGGTGTGATTCTTAATTGCAATCAAAGGTATTCTCAATCTTCTTAACCATGAAAAATTATTGATGTAGTGGAGTCTTCAAAGGTGAGGTGCCGACGTGGCATACCATCACGTCGCGATTCGTTTCATGGGGAACATCCAGTGTGTTATCCGGGCAATTCTGCGGATGATTAGTTCGGAACGATCAAAGATTTCATCAATTTCGCCGTATGCAAGGCACGGAGCAAATCTACGCTGTCTTGCCAAAAGGACGCGCAAATCTTGTGCATTAGGCCAAGGCTAGTGTCATAGCTTCTCCACGTGCCAAGGAAGGGAGTTGTTCAGCGTTGCCGCTTTGACCCGCGCAGTGGGAGGGGGTTTCGCACTAAGGCGCAGTGGAAGGGGGTCTAAAAGTGCTCCCCCCCCCCCGATTTCGGCAACGGAAAGAGCTAGAGACATGAAATTTTTGGAACAGGGTGGAGCTGTAACGATTGACATTGTTTGCAATTTCCGTGCTAGATCCGTGCCCTAGATCAATATCTTTAAGGTCAAATGGGGTCGAAAAGTTCAACTTTGGACACTTTCTCGGTCCGTATAGGCCATACCGTACAACTTTTCGAACGAAACGGGAAAAGGGCGTTTGTTTGGCCGTTAAAACGTGGAATACGACAACTTCCATTCATTTGGCGTCTTCACTGAAGATTTCGGGTAGGGGTCATGTCAGGTCATTGGCCTATGGTGTCATTTTTTCATCTTTTGCGGATCAGAATTCGAACAACACGGGACAGTTTGGGAGTAAATGAGGGCGCAACATGTACTTTTGACGTATTTTCAGTAAAGGTAGCCAACATCGGTACATTTGGTCTAATAGCATTTATATTTATGTGTGTCTGCATATGTATATATGTATGTACATGTAAGCATCAATGTGCCAAACGTGTTTTAGTAGGGTCTTTGAATGCATATTTCGTACAAATCGGCATATTGCAAAGCAGATCTGGACCAGGTCATAAAACAGTTGCCGTTGACATTTAATGGCCTTAACCTGAGATGACTCTGGTATATGGTATATGGTATGCGTATCCATGTGCGCAGACGCGTTTTTGTTAGGCTCTTTGAATCCATATTTCATACAAATGGACATGTCGCAGAACAAATGTGGGCCAGGTCACAAGATATTTGACCTTGACCTTCAATGACCTTGACCTTGACTGGCCGTGGTATATGCAAACGTATCAGTGTGCGCAAACGTGCTTTTATGAAGGCCTTTGAATGTATATTTCATACAAACTGACATGTTGCAAAGCAAATGTGAATCATGTCACAAGCTGTTTGAACTCGACCTTTGATGACCTTGACCCTTATTGGCTCTGGCTGTGGTCTTGGTAAATCTATCACTTACGCCCGAATGATATCGCCTGATTGTGTTCAAACGGTAGTCTTAAGCAGAACGCTAGTTCTTTCACAAAGTTCCCATTTGTCAGCGACAACCGTCGTTGTCGTTATGTTTTTCTGACTTCAGATGTTTGAAACTTAAAAAATGTCCGGCGATTTCCGATTTTTCTGTGTCATTCGACGAGTTATCCAATTGCCATAAATGTCACAAAGTAGCAGCAACCAGCTCCGATATGTTCTCGAGATATTCAAGAAAAAAACAGGCGGGGGCACAAAAAGACCCTCTTCCAGTGCGCGTGTTCAAAAGTGCCGATACATGAGTCAAGCCTCGATGATGCGCTAACTGCAAGACCCTCAATTCGCGTTTTAATCTGCTGATCCACATCACGCGTTTAGACGTAATGACGTGATATCCAAGCGCGAATTGTGAGCAACAGTTTACGGACTGCAAATCGTGACCTTCACGGTAGAGTCAAATGGCGAAGAAGAAGGAGTTCGGTGGTGTCTGTATCGTCCGGTAATCAAAAGTCCATGACGTGCTGTTCGGTTTTATGTGCATTTATTCTTTCAGTTGGTTTGAGAAATATTCTGAAAACAATAGGCACCGAAAGCATATGTGACAATTAGCCACTTAGTCCTTCACCAACGCATAACGGCCAGAAAACTGAGGCGTTGTGCCTGTAAAATGTCTGCATTGAGTGGAACAAGCTAGCAAAGGACCAACCAGGCAAAAGCCAATGATTATTCCCGTGGTCTTGCTTACAGATTCTCAGACAATGTGACCAACGGACGAACTGCTTCCTGTTATCGCATGGCCAAGTGATCCATGCAAAATCTGTGGTCCTAATCTCCTGCCCGATGGGAACATATCATGCCCGACAGTACGTCATGAAAGTTCAGCCCAAGCAATCGCGATAAACCGCCTTTATCCGGCTGAACTTTCCAGAAGCCACCTGTACCGGCTCGTCCGCAGCAATGGTGGCCTCCCCCACCATCTTCGCCACCGAGCGACGCCCACGATTAGGGTCCGCCGGCGTATATAAGCCGGCCGAGCCGGAACGGCCGCATCAGTGGACCGCCAAGACCACCGCGATGAAGGCAGTAAGTGGAACAGCCGAGTGATTGAGCCTGCGGAAGAGGGTGCCGTTCTTGCGGAGGAGGCCGGCAGCCGCACTCGGCGGTTCGGCGAGACCCCGTTCGTGGTCCGGTGTGGTGGAGCGTGACGCCAGGCCAGGGCCCCGTCTGCGCCGGGCGTGTCGTTGGCGCGTCCAGAGCGGCGGTCGTGGTCGACAGCTGGCTGGTCACGTCCCCGGTCGACAGTCGTGGATTTTCGACAGTCGACAGGACTTTTCTCTCGGCAAATTCATGCATGTCCTTACAACAATACCTTCCTTCGACATTAGCAATATTGATACAGATCTGGAGCGCAGGTTTTTCCAGCGATATTTCAAATGCGTAAAACGTTTCGGAAGCGACGCGTACCACCCGTGCACGGGCTGGCCGCCTACCTCCTGGCCGGCGTCTCGAATCACCCCCTTGCGCGCCGTTACAGGCCATCCTCCTGTGTCTGGTGGCCGCGGCTGCCGCTGATCGGAATGCCAAGATCACGAACTACCAGTACGGCATCGAGGAGGACGGCTCCTACGAGTCCACGTGAGCGCCATCACCCGGCCCCGAGACCCCCTCGCCGCTCCGGTTTTCAGCATGCCGTGCGATGCCCGCCCTATCATGCGTCGTGACGTCATTGGCAGTTCTTACGTCCAGCGCCGTTCATTTATCCGGTGTCGTATTTTGGATGTTTATCGTGTTCGGCATTCCTTGCAACTCCGAATCACCTGGGAACTTTCGAAGAAATCAACGACCCGCAAAATGAACAGCAGTTGTACCGGATGAAATTAACCAGGTGTGGTTTAAATCAAATCGCAGGGCAGTCGGGTTTTCAGCAATTCGCGTTTAATTTCCTTGCCTGCGTCACAAATGATCCGGAATGTTTTAGGTCTCCATGCAGACCGTGTGTGAAGTTAAGGGCAGATTATGTCATAACTCCATAGCGAAAGTTACGGACATGCAGAACATTGGGTAACTTGACAGCACATATCCTTCTGCACATCGACTAATGTACCATGTCTAGGATTTCCGACGGATTAGCTCCGCGAGCTTGTCTTCACAGATTTGCGTCGTTCAAACAACACCGCGCTGTCGTTCCAGTTTTGAGACCACCAACGGCATCTCTGCCAGAGAAGACGGCATCTCTTATCCTGGAAACGAGCCGGAGACGGGCAACTACGTGAGGACCGGCTCTTACACGTACGAATGGGACGGCGTCACCTACACGGTCACCTGGACGGCTGACGAGAACGGTTTCCACCCTGAGGGCGACCACCTGCCCGACTTCAGCCACACCCGTGAACACATCGGCGCAATTGGGGAGAAGTGAAAGGTGCTTTTCCATGGGTCGAAACAGGCCTGGCAAAATTTTCTGAAAGGCATGTCATGTTTGAATGTAAAAAACTGTCGTAATCGATGTACAGTGAATGTTGTTTAATTTCAGCCAGTTTCGTGTCCAAAGTCCTTGTCAACATATGTTGTCCTGTCTGTTGTGTTGTCCATTGTTCTAATCGTATTTATGTGAACTATTTATCACTTGGTTCTACCCGATCTGAGAAGATGCTTCCGGAATGTTTTGAAATACATATAAAACTGAATTAATTTGTCTGAAACGATGGTACGTGTTTCATTCCGCAAGGGCTGAGTGGGTCCCAGTTCTGAAAAGTGGTCATGGAACTAAAAAGGTCTTGACACAACATTAAGCAAAAAGACACAGGATGTACGAGGTGGCTCAGTGACCGACGAAAATTAACACGTCAGTATTATCAATTCCTGCTCTTTATCTCCAGGATAGCTAGAACTGTTTAATGATACAATAACAAAACGTTTATTATGTTGCCATGCTGATTATAGCACTGATGCTGAAAAAGATCGGCTACAAGCACAGTTTGAATGCAGGGCTTCCTGTGTGTTGTTCCTGGTTTTGTCATTCGTAACAAATAATTATGTCTGGCAGCACGAACTGAGAATTTAACGGAAGCCAAGATACCATCATCGGACGAGGGATGGCTACCATTCCAACGATGTTTTTTTTAGACTTCTGGCAAATTACCCCGCATCGGAAGCATAAAATTTGCAATAGCTCATGTGACGTCCTTTCAGAATGCTGAAAAAACAGTTGTTACCACTTCATGTCAGATTACATATTTATATTGTCATATTCAAGAGCCTCCAAGATGTTTTCTGAATCCGGCGACATTTTGGCTTCCATCTCAGGAGCCTAACGAGATATGAAGCCAGTTTTCTGCACAAGACTTCTTGAGCATGTGCTTGGCGACATATTGGGGTTCATCACACAACAGTTACCTTTCCGAGATCATTCAAGGTCATTGACCGTATATGGCCCCAAAATGGCTTTGAACTGGTTATATGGTAATTCTAGGCTTTGAATGACATGGTAATGTCCCTGAATTTAACAAGACAGTTATTTTTACCTTGCTATGACGGCAACTCCGGTTTGTAATAGTTTAACATCATTTTCAGAACTAGCAGAGTAACAAAGGCCGACAATGTTCATTGACGTAACCTTGACTTCAACAGAAAACAGTCATTGACTACCACTGAACAATTTTAAAACCACGTTACCGCACCGCCATCGTTTGCCGACCGAAATATCATGATCGAATCAGAGTGAAACGTGCCACACGTTCGCCTTCGTTCCGTCGCTCTGTTTTCATTAGGTCACGTATGGTATGGGGGTGGCAACCACCCCCAACCTCCTCGCCTGGGGTAAATGTGAAAATTCTATCTGGCGAGGCATAATGGCAAGTTACGCATTTTGGTTAGACGACCGTCAAGCCTAACAAATTTTTGCACCGACCGCGAGGGATATGCAATACTGGGAAAGCGAATCACAGGAGATCTCAATCCCAATCACGTCACCATCGCCCGTTCCTCTAGAAAATGTACGTTCTTTTAACCACACGTTGCATGTAACGGGTGAGAACACTGGAGTTTTGTGACATTTTTACCATCCGTAATGACGTTGTAAAGATTCTAAAAAGGATGGAAAATGCTAGTAAAATCCCACCCGATGGAAAGGTGTCATGCTGTAATAAAGAGGAAGCTTTCGCGCATGAGCACGAAATGGATTGTTTTTGTTTTTGTGAGCATACATGTGGTATCAAACCTGCGAGATAAGTGCAAATTACACGGATTTCTGAAATCACGTAGTTTCGTAATAACGTAGTTTCAATGGTTGTAACAACTGCTGTCACTACAGAAACTGACGCCATAATTGAGAAATTGTAAGCTTATAAATCTGAGTCGTGACCTTTTGTAAAGTAACTGGTGGTCAATAATGACCTCTCATAACATAGCGCATACTGCACACTACCGGCCATCTTTCAGGACCAGATTCTCGAAAAAAATGGAAAAACTAAAATACGGCAAAAGCATCAGTCATTGTTTTCATGACGTCATACTGACATGAAACTGAACGACATCGACAGAAACTTTGCCTCAAAATGTGCACGACTGATACACAGAGGGAAATACAAATTTCGCGACGATGCGCCATTTGGCCACTGAGTTACGCGGCAGAAAAGGTGGAGGGAGGCGCCTGACGCCCCATCCCGAAGCTACTCGAGGGTTATGGAAACAAGTTTACCGACAAAGCGACGAGCGTTGACAGAGCTGATCTGATTGACCTACGACAGAGGCTGGTTAGGATGAAGTATTATTTTTCAGCATCATTGTGAACGGCGGCAATGATTTATCGCCAGTTGTCGTGAGTCCAAAGAGGTGTGTTTGTAGGAAAGGTGATTCTTACCATTCAAAACGGTTCTTATTAAGCCGCGCACGGAGAGTTTTCGTAACGTGCCCCGTAAGTAGCAAGTGAAATGTGTCTAGGTAGGGCTGCCTTTTTGTCGCAGACTAACACCCGGGTGTCGTCTAAACAATCAAGGTGTCGCCGGACACGGCAAGACTGATATCCTTAGAAAAAGATACACAAATGAGGAACAACAGAGCAAGCCTGCAAACCTAAAACATTACCTGAAAAACACTTTGAGAAGCAATGTTTGTCCTGACTGTCAGTGCGACAAACAGATATGCAAAGAAGCGCCAAACCAAAAGGCTGGAAATGGGGAAAATAGTGGAGTGATCAGTAAGTACTGAAAAGTTCCGAAAAAATCCAGTTAGACGCAGCAGGAAGACGGTGCTAGGATAGGCAGTTGTCAAACTGCGTAGAGACATGGAAAGTAAAGTTTCGAATTATTGGGAGGACAACCATGCTCGAAAAGTGCCAGAAAGATTTGGAGAACAATGAAATGGTGTCATTGGATGAGCACTGAGAATTGGGGAAAAAAACTGTGAGCGTTTTCAAAATTTGTACAATCGGGCATGTTTTTGGGCAATTCATTTCCATTCAGCACAGTAGAACTAGTGTTAAAATCATTCAAAGCTCTTTCTGTCCCGTGGGCCGCTCAATATAAAAATGGTAAACTGGTGCTGCGAAAACTTTCGCTATGGCCTTGACAACGACGAATACCATCCAGATTTGCAGCCCACTAGGCGGATTGTCAGCAATGCAAGACCGAAAATGCAATGAATAACGAAGACTTGGTGCCCCATTGGAACATCTGCCCTGAAAATCCTTCGGACACGGTGATCCGCTTAAAATCGCTTCGTCACGAAAGAGAGTGAGGATGCCGCAAAAGCACGGAAAATCCCCCCGAGGAATGTCTCGGACCACCTTACCGCAGACACGCTTAACTCCAATCATATAAGCCCCATATTGCTGACACCCTGGGGCCTTGTGCTGGCATTTACGCACGGTAGCTTCGTAAAGTTCCGGCTTCTGCAGCCATTATAATATTTATGATTGCACACCGTTACCACTGAACTCGAACTTTTGACTTTTTTACTTCTTTTTTACTTTTTTTCGGACTTTTTTTAAGCACGCGGATGTAGCGTTCGTAAAACTCAAGGCATAGAGCTGTGTTCAGGCCAAGGCAAAATCCTTATCATTTTTTCGCAGTTAGATCCCACCCATAACCTTTCCATTTTATCCATATCCGAATCGAATCCCCATGGAAGGAAACAAGCCATCCCTATCCGATCCGTTTAATACAATTGCTGATTGAAAAAGAGCAAATATCCATGAATTCAGCAACAAGTAATTAATATAAGCAGTGCTGTTCCCTTTTTAATATACATCTATCCATCTTTAAAGATATATATATATATATATATACTGCCCACATTACGACACAGATGTTTTTGTGTCTCATTATATAAGGCTAGTTTACCTGGTCGATATGCTCCATTTTAAGTTATCTATGCCAGTGGAGTTCTCGGAGAGTCTGCTGGATGGAGGTCCGGACTGTATCTGCCGTCTTCTCTTGGTAGCCGTCGCGACTGGACGTCCTGACGCACCGAATAGAGTCACGGCCGAAACGACTGCAAAATTCCCGGCTCTTTCCAGACCCACCAAACCGCTGCGGCATACAGTACGATCATGCCGCATGTTACAATCCAGCGGCTCTCCGAAAACTCCAGCTGCATACATAATTTAAAATGGAGCATATCGATCAAGCATACTAGCATAGCGTAATAAAACGCAAAAGCATCTACGATCGATGTTAAGTGTCTTAACGGTATCTCTCTGGTAACTGCCGATGTGCAGCTGTTCTTTCTAACTACTCCCTCATGGCCAGCCATATGTGTCACGTGATCCGAGAGCAGCGAAGAGACAGCATTTGCCATTGAATACTTAGACTGTTCTGTCTCCTCGAGACGTGCCTGCCCAGTGTCAGTGCTTGTCAGAAACGGGAATTCTCGTTATAAAGACCATAATAAAGGCGACTTAACTTTTTCTGAAAATCATCATTGCATCGACATGTCACATGGTAGTCTGGCAATGACTCATCCGTTTTCACTGTAATTCACTGCCATTCATCAGGTTGCAAGTACATCTTTTAGACTTTTCGCGAAACGTACCAAATGCTGTCAATGTACTTAACAAGCACGTCCTATCATTTTGAACCTTCAAGTCTCCGCATGCCACACAAGCGATGAAAATGTGTATTACCGTCCTCTTCTGAACGCTTATGTTAATAGAGACTTGAATACCTCGGGAACGTAACACATGACCTCTGGAACAACAAGCAGGCACTCCACGAATATTTTTGGGAATTTTTATTCCGATGTTTTCCATGTTTAAACTCCCAGTGCAAGCTATGGTGCGGAGGAAAATGCCCCCCGGGACGAAAGTCTAAAATCGACTCGGTCTAACGACTACCTAATCCCCCTGTTCCAAATATACTTTTGTTTTCCGAGTTATTATTTACTAAACAACATGCCATGTTTCCTTTGTTTAAATTAGACAAAAATATTGGGAATAGGGGCCAAAATCACCTTTGGGTGGGCCATAGCCCTGCAAAAAAATGCATATTGGCACCCCTGGCTAAGGGAATGGGTTACGGGCAAGACCGTAAATCATCCTGGGACGCATTGGTATATTAACCATATTTTTTGTTTATATGCATGGTTAGATATTGGGTAAAGGCTGTTTCCTGTGTTGCGATGCAGTTTTGTGTGATTCACATCAACTGTATGGCTAAAATAATGTGACGCTGTGGACATTAATAGCAAGTTTACTTCTCAGTAACTAAAAGACGTACCCAGCCAGTCACAAATACGAATAATGTGCTTCTAAAGCTTGACGTCCTTTTCTACGTGGCATTGTCTTCCGGACGTGCAAACTATAACTAGCAAACAGCACATGTTGACACCGGCTTTAGTTAACATGCACTCAAGAGAAAGGGGGAGAGGGAGAGAAAGGGAGAGAGAGAGAGAGGGAGATAGTTCTGTTACTAAAATGGGCACTGCTGAAAGAAGCCTGATGCCTTTTGGAAACTGTAATTTCGCGTGCATTGGTAAAACATACTGGAACATATGAGTTGAACAATATTTGCACAATTTTATATCAAAGCTGAAATTGCTGTTTCGTTTGTGACATATTGCACATTTATTATTATACATTAATGTATAATGCATTGTCAAGTTTGTCGCCAAACAATACAGACTGTTCAATGCTCTGTCCTTGCATTGCAATGTATCATCATTGGTACCTGTTTGGTGATGGAATACGTGCCATGTGCCACATCTTTTCTGCTCCAGCTGCAGTTGCGAAATTTTCGTTCCGTCTGAGAGTTAAAGCTAATCAGAATCGAACTCACAGTTGCTAAAAGTTCGCGGTTTATTCAAATATGCTCTAACGTTTTTATTTGAAACACAAGATTTGCAACGAGAAAAGTTGAAGTTTAATCCATATTCGATCCGTGTCCCCATATTAACGAAAAATGCACTCAATCCACATGGACATCCGTACCGGTATCCGTGCCGTGTTACGTTCTGGTTAAGGCTGCGTCTGCCGAAATAGTATGAAATGCTTATGACACATTCAAAAAATTCCCATTGAATGGAGAACAGGTAGAAATCCGTTTCTAAGCCATCCCTGCGTAAGCTTTCCCGCGTTCTGACTCCCGTCGCGGAACAGACCTCCTCCGCGAATCAGACTCCGCCGCGGACCAGTCTGCGCCGCGGACTAGACTCCGCCGCGGACCAGACTGCACCGTGAACCAGACTCCCGCCGCGGACCAGACTCCACCGCGGACCAGACTCCCGCCGTGGACCAGACTCCCGCCGTGGACCAGACTCCACCGTGGACCAGACTCACGCCGTGGACCAGACTCCACCGCAGACCAGACTCCGCCGCAGACCGCCGTAATCGGGCCGCGGTGGCCGGACGCCGGTACGTGTTCTGCGCAGTAAGCGGCGTGCCCGGTACACCGTGTGGTCTGCCGGTGGATGCGGGGTCGGCAAGAATGCCGTCCGTCCGCCGGCGGCCGCTGCCAAGTCCGGCTGGCTAGGCCGCCGACTCGCCCGCCCGTACCAGCCGCACGTGTCGGGATAATGCTGGGCGGAACACGGTTACCGCGCGTCGACTGGTGGCCGACACCCGTCGCCCGTTCAGGGCGCCCATCCGGGGTGCAGTGATTCATAGACCAGCCCGTCCAGAACGTTGATCCGAGATGCAGTGATTCACAGGCCGGTCCGTTCAGAACGCTGATCTGCGGTGCAGTAATTCACAGGCCGGTCAGTTCAGAACACGAGTCTGAAGAGTCTTGGCACCTAAATTCCCTACTCTTGACGATGTTGGGGTCTCGGAAATTTTTATGAGAAAAATATCATCCGAAAAGCATTTTGTTGACTACTATGTTTCACGTTAATCCTTGAACTTGATATTTTTGCTCTTTCTTTTACGTTTCCACACATCTCGGACAAGATGTGGCGCTGCAGCCGATGTCGTAGCCGGCTGTCACGCCGGTCCAGCGGCCGTCCCCAGCGGCCTGAGGGACGGGGCCCGGACCCACCTTATCATGCTGTGGCGGCGTGACGGCAGCCGCTGACCGAGCCGGCTGTCACGATGGTCCAGCGGCCGTCCCCAGCGGCGTTAGGAAGGGGAGCGGGCCCGCCTTGCCACTCTGCGGCGGGCTGTGGACTGTGTTCATTTTTCTAATTTAGTCTTATCTTTACTCTAATTTAATGTCTGCTCATTCCTTGCTTAACAATGACTTTTGACTTTTATGTTGTTTCACGTGTGTGTGTGTGTGCTGTCATGTGTGAGATGATGCATGCAGCATGTGTCGCAGCATGTGCCTGTGTAATATGAGTCAGTGCGCAGGCATTTGCTTACTTCAAGTATTTCGACAGTGTACTCTTACGTCTGTGGATGCGTAGGTTTGTATGTGTGTATATGTGTGTGTGCGCGTGCAGGCGTGTGTGTGTGAGTGTGTGCATGCGTGCGTGCGTACGTGAGTGTCTGTGTGTCTGCGTATTGGTGCGTCTGTGTGCCTGTGTCTGTGTCTGTTTGCTCGTAGATGTGTGAGAGTCTGTGAGTCTGTGTTTTCATGCATGAGTCGTTTAAATGGGTGCTGTTTTTTTTTATTTAGGCCACCGCTGTCAACTGGCCGGCGTCGGGGTGGCCCACCGGACAACAACCCTTGCTTAGTCCTGGTGGACTGCTCCAGAGGTCGAACTGTGATGAGTAGGGGCCTCCGAGTGTTCCCGGTCACCTCAGAAAGTAAGAAACTAATATTTTGTTTACACTCACACTGAACTTCAGCTCACGTGAATGGTTTAGCGGATAGTCGGAGACTTCTTCGCTGAAACTACTTTCTATCATATTGACTAACACATACTAATACGGTTGATGTTTTGTACACGAAAATTGTTTTTTGTCTTCCTTTCTTAGCAGGGAATGACACGACTTGCATTATTCTCTTTGGTTTACAGCTTTGATTTCCCTGGCAGTTAACGTAAGGTGATTTGCGTCGTGGTGGATTGGGGCGGCAGCACTCCTGGCCACCTGATAATAGGTTGTGGGTGGAAAAAAGATCTGGTCCCGCTAATTTTTGTCTTTCAGCAGTTATGTAGGAAAACCAAGGGGAAAGACATTCCCCAGTAGTTTGATGATCTTTAGTATCCAAAATCTAATCCAAACACATCATTTGTTCACAGCTGTACTGACCTCTGCTGCACTTTAGTGAAGAACTACAAATGGATACCTCTGCATCGCGTCTGTGTCTGAATTACAGTCATTTTTATTCATTTCTGCATCAATGTGTTCACCCTAATGTAAAAACGCACGCCGGAGCCTGAATGCATTTCCTTCACAGAAGCCAGCTTCAAAAGATCTGCATACCGATGCGACCCGGATCGTTTCCTGCTATCTCGAGGCACGGCTGAACACTACTGCGCCGCAGAGTCGGCCTGACATTCGTCTCCGTACCGGCGCGCGGGCCTCGGTGAGTCGAGATCGGCCGTGCAAGTTAATCTGACCGTGGCGGTCGAGAAGACGTTCTATGTCCACATCTGGTGCGGTGCACAATGTACAAAGCAACTGTCGGCTTACGTCACGCTGATGGTGGGTTTAGCTCTACAGAAATGGCGGTTCGGGTGGCAGTGCTGTGACGTCAGCGACATTTCCGAACAGAGGAGTGCCGTTGGTTGCAGATGGAAGAACTTGAAATTGGCATGGCTTTGGCGGTTTCAAATCTCCGGTGACGCTTGGTCTTTCAAAAAGCCAGGTGTTCAAAATGCAGCGAAGCAGGGACGTATTTAGAAACTTACTAGGGCGGGTGCCACCATGCTTGGGGGGGGGGGCAGTTTTAGGTGTTCCACTACGTATGGTGGGGGCAACTTAAGTTCTAGAAATGTCATTTCGTGTTTCTGTTTTTGTGTTTTGGCATGTTAAGGAGTGAGGAGAAATGGCCCAGCGTTGCCCGGGCTGGCAGACAGCCAGGCGCTTTCTGTCATTCCATTAGGCTTTAGGTGCCATTTTTAATCCCGAGGGCACGTGATATTGCGGTGGCAGGACAGGATCTCTACCACAGAACCACCAGAATGCGGGATTAAGCGTGACATACGGGAGCGATTGGTCATATGCGCGTGGTTCGCGATGGTGCTCAAATCAGAGGTGAAAGATCGCAAAATCATTTGGGGGGTCGACGAGTCGACCAACCTCAGGTGCTGCCAAATACTGATTTTTCCCCAAATTTAGATACTTTTGTTTTGCTATTCTGAAAAAAGTTGGGGAGATACCACCAGGTTAGGGGGCTGAGCTGCAAGTTGGGGGAAGGGTGGAGCCTCAGGAGCCCCTCCCCTTCTGTAGAGGATCCTTCAACCCTGGTTTAAGTGCAGCACACAGACGGGACTTTCAGTCTTCCATGCATTCGATTTTCTTTGGCATACTAGGCGCTTCAGGTTCCCAAATTCTACACATTTTACATTCCATATTTAACTCGGCACTGCCGAGCGTGATTTGGACCCAAGACCGCCAGGAAGTTGTATCAGGGGCAGTCAAAAAGAGCACCTCCCTGTTATCTCAGAATCTAACCGTCGGATCTGGACCGGTCTTCCACCAATGGATAGCGCTGAGTCTTGTGGTGTGGAGCCTCAGCCAAATATTATCTAAGTCATGGTCACGTGACTGATGACGTCACAAGTCATCTAAAGCGCATAAAACGACGTCAGAAAAACTGACATCGGTTTGTACATCACGTCATCGGCAGTACTGGTCTTAGAACTTCCAACTGGGTGTCAGACGAAAGGTCACGATCTTCTGCATCATGGGCATGCGGAAACGCAAAAAAATATTGGGTCAAGGTCAACCTAGATTAAGTGAAATATTGGTCTTATTTTACATGCTAAAAATCGGTGCTTACTCACAGCCGTTTTGTTTCACGTGGCAAAAACGACGGAAATGAAACCTTCTGATAATCGGTTTTGCATTACCTGTTTTCATTCAGACAAGGTCTGTCTAGGTCAGGTCAAATAAGGTTGCATTACTCTTCCTGAAAAAGAGCAATAATGACTCGCTGGGATTATGAACTGCATCATGTACAGAACTGAAATGACATCTCGTGATATTTAAATCTGCGCTTTCTGCTCTGAACCGGTTCAAGGTCAAGCCATGTCAGGACGGATAGTCACTTTTCTTTTTCTGACTAGGGACATCAATTTCTCTGCTGCTGCTGAACGATCTCCTATAGACAATGTTGTATTTTATTTCGTTTTGACATCTATGACGTAACCTGACATGATCTCACCTTGCATTTGGTGAACCTAGCTGAGACGCATATAGATTTGCTTTTCTGGCTTCAGCGATAGGGAAGGTCAGCTGCAACAACTTCCATCACCCACAATGCAAATCAGTCCAATCGTCATCATGCATGTTGCCTAGCATGGCCTCTAATGTTGACGTGTCGCTGTTGTATATCCTTTTGGGGAGGGAATCCTATGTAAATCTAATTCATGCATTATATTCGCGAATACCGTCAAAAATGAAGCATGTTCGCACCTCCGCCACAACAAGCAAAAACATGTATGTGCAAGGGACCACTTATGACGTCATACCTCCATTATCTGATCTAACATGGAAATGGTTTGATGCCAAAATATGTAAAACTGATTGATGAACAGGTATTGAAAATTCGATTTGGCTGACACCTACCGTGCAGAAGTTATTCAAGAAACCTTCTGCACCGAGGGATGCCCTATCTGACATCCACGCGCGATGCCAGGTTAAAACAGATTTAATTAATGGTACACGGTAACCATGAATTGTTGGTGATCCAGTAACACCATTACATTGGGCTAACAACGTTGCCACAAAAACAGCAGACAAAAACTTTTGTTTGTGAGGGATAAATCGTGAAGGAACGTACAACGTCCTTCAAACATTAGGCACTGGCGCCGTGAAACCTGAATACTATTTAAGGTAGGGAGTGCATTCTTCAAACACCATGGGTCTTTTCAAAACACCAAGGGTATCCCAAGGGCCCCTGGGACTCTTGAGTGCCCTTGAGTACGAATACGTACCTGGGCACCTTTTTTATTTTTAGGATGTTCTTCTAGCCCTAGGACATTTTCGGATTGTGTGGGGCGCTTCTCCGGGGCTTTGGGCGCACTCCTGTTCTTTAACCCGGCACCGCCTGGGGAGTGTCAAATAGGGCGCTACTCGTTTTTTTGTGAATAACTTCCGAACCGCCAGAGCCAGATCAGCAAAACTTTCAGCAATCGTTCAGTAATCAAATTTACATATTTTGACATCAAAATCATTTCCATGCTAGGTCAGGTTATGGAGATATGACGTCATAAGTGAACCCTTGCATGCATGTTTTCGCCTCTTTGGGCGATGACGCGAACATGCTTCGTTTTTCTAAAACATTCGAGAATAAAATGCATAAATTATTCGGATTCACACAGCATACGATCCTGAAAAAGATATACAACCAGGACGCGCCAACATTAAAGGTTATGTTAAGCTACATGCAAGATAATAATTGGACTGATTTGCAATGTGGGTGACAGAAGTGGTTGCCGCTGACCTTTCTCATCCTTCAAGCTAGAGAAGAAAATCTATATGCGCCTCTTAGCAATTCGCTTAGCCGATGATATGATGTACGAACCGGTGTCAGTTTTTCTGACGTCGTGTTACACATTTTGCGCAACCTGTGACGTCATCAGCCACGTGACCAGGGCTAATATAGTATTTTCTGAATCGAAAGACTCAGGGCTATCGACTGGTGGTAAACCGGTTCAGATCTGACGGGTAGACACTGAGATACCAGGTGGATGCCCTTTTTGACACCCCCAGGCGGTCGTGGGTATAGAGATGCGCCAATCGGTGCCGGGTTAAGGCGTCGTTTTAAATCTCGGGAATATTTTCAGACCACAGGGGCGCCCCACAAGAGTCTGGGGCGTTTTTGTTTTTGTTTTTCGGGTGTCTTTCTAGGCATCGGAACAAATTTTCGGGCCCCAGGATCTTCGTGGGAACCCTCGGGATGGCCCTCCAGGATTTTGGGCGCCCCTCTGTTTTTTCCTTTTTTTAGAGCGTTCTTCTTTCCCTCAAGACATATTTTCATACGTCAGGTGGGCCCTTTGAGCCATCGGGGGCGCCCCTCCAGGTTTTGTGACGCCCAGACCGGACTCTTGAGAGCGTCCTTCTAGCCCTCAAAACATATTTTCAGACCACAGGGACGTCCTTCGAATCTTCAGGGGCGCTCCTCCGTGGTTCGGGGAGACCTTTGTTTTTCACGGCGTTCTTCTAGACCTCAGGACAGATTTTCGGACCACAGAGACTGAAGTTTGCCGGGCAATATGTTCAGCTTAACACCATATTCTTAGTGCCACCTGACCCAAGGTCACGCAAGGCCGTGGTTACAGGTCGGGTCAAATTTCGCCTCCATTGCAATGTGTCATGCGATACATGCTTCCTGGCCCATTTGACACTGGGATGTTAAAAATGACACTTTCAAAGAGCTTTAGGTACAAAAACTCGAGATGGCCCCAATCGTCGTGCACATGCAACATTGCAACATTTTGTACACGAGCACGCTGGTGACCTCCATTTGACACTTCTGGATGACCCTACAAGTCAGTCTGTCCATGGTGAACATCTCCACGAAATGTTGCACAACATTGTAAAGGCCGATATCTGCACATCGGTCATCCACAATGCCAAACAGACGCCACCACTTCACGCGCTCAGCTGAAATCTGGTTAAAACCACAAAAGGTCAGACTACGAAAAAATACTGCATTGTTGCATGAAACTGCTGTGTAATTTCTACGTGCAAACTGTCTGCAAGAAAATTCCGTGATGTATCTGACCGTATCCAAAAATCAGTTTAACGAGTTACTTCTCTAAAATGCATTCGCGCAGGACCCTGGAAATGAAAAATACTTATTTGACCTAGGATGACCTAGCATGAGGTCACAGGACATCTATACTGAGTTCTCAGGTCATGCTGATATGCAATGCAAGTCACAGCCACAATACATTGTCAGACTGCATACAATATGGCGGTCAAATAAAACTAAATGCCAAATCACAAAACATGCTTGTCTTTTTGGTGCCATTAAGACGTGATCTAAGATGATTTTGTTTCCGAACATTTGTCAGTATCTGTAGAACTGATGTAAGGAAAAATATTCAAAGTTTCAGTTGCGTTTATTCCTTTGGGAGATATCTACGACATGCGCCAGGAGGGCACTGAAAGACCGCCTCTCCCCCGTTAGTGGCGTGTTAAGGTCCCAGTTTGCTGCTCATTTGCAGAACAGTTTTAAGTTTTGCCACGACCATCAAGTTCAGATGGCTTTTTGCTCTCCATTTCTCGCAGTGTCCGCCATTCACTGGATCCAATCCTCCTAAGGGCATACGGGGGCTCCTCATTTCACCGTTTCTGTAACGGTTAGCGAGTCTGATCTTGGTGCGAGCGAAGTTCAGCGATAAATCGCACACCGGTCACGAAACGGAGTCAAAACAACGCAGCCGCCCACCACACTCCATGATATCTACATGACATGTCATGGCATCCTTGGACTGGATTGCGAGTAAACTCGCGACGCGTATTCAGGCGACGGCCATGCAGCTTCGCTGAGCCGCGGTAACGGGCTGGTGGAGGCCCAAATGACTGCTGTCCCCCTGGTGGTGGGCTGTCAGATGGGTTTTCACTGCCGGACGGCTGCTGGATTCAAGCCCAAATGGCTGACGGAGGTGGACTGGCTGAGACTCAGACGGTTGTTGACACCTGGACGTCAGGACGGCCAAATGCCACGCAGCTGCTGCCCTCCATTTCCCTCTTACTGTACAGCAGACAGTTTTTCCCCCTCTTACTGCATAGAGAACAATTTTATCTTCATTTCAGTCCAATTCAATCTTCATCACACCAAGTATTACAGGGATGAGTACACCAGATGCTGACAGATGAGTTACCAGTCCACTGATCAGTCCGCCGAAATCTTGTCTTGCAAATGGAAACAGTTTTACATTTTAGTTTCCAATTTCAATTTCAATCAGCATGTTGCATTATGTCTGGAGGATGACAAACATTGGAACTACCAATCATTCCGAAGTAAAATCCTTATATAAAAACGCGAATCATCAGATATCAAGAACAATCTCAGATTTGATGATGACATCTACAAACATTTCTTGCGAGGAATCTTCTCGATGCTCTGTGAAATATTCCTGTGGTGGCCCTCTTTCAGGTTACTTTCCCTTGAAAAAATCAATAACAGCAAAGCATTGTTACAACAGTTACTTGGCCGTTAGCTGGACAAAAACATCATATGACTAATTAGTGCCAAAAATATTAATGTGCGGAAAGACCACATGCTTTCAGCGCACTACAAATTTCAACGCCAGATTCTGATTAAATCGAGGTTACAACAATAACTACGAAGCAGATATGGCCGCTGTCGTGGATGTAAGACGCCCCAGATCATAGAAATCACGTTAAAAAGTTGGGAATCCCAAACTTTTCATGTTTTTTCGTGGTGTTTTTCACGCGGTTTCCCAGACCAAATGACCGTTTTCACATGTTTTACTTGACGTTTTTCGTGTTTTACGTGACTGTATAGTGAAGTTGGTGTAGCTTGTTTATTGCCGAACTATGAAAACTCCACGTTATTTTACCTCATTTTACCGAAAAAACGAATGCAAGATGACAATCACGTGCACTGTAGCTTGGGCTTTACAGGGAATTAGAATTGGTGCATATTTTAACTAGAGGCAAGCCAAAGCATTGGCTTGGGGACAAAATCGAAGCTTTGTAACATGCAGACATGTGCAACCGTTTGGTACTAGCATTACCCCCAATCATAAGTAAAGGTACTAGCAAGTCATATTGCCAATCACGCAACGGCACAGGGAAATACATCTCCAAAGCAACAGCGTGCTATGAGCTATGGATTTTTTTTTGCCACCAGCAGGGCTTGAGCCTGCCATGTCGGAATCCTAGGCATACTTACTAGTCACCCGGCTACGACCACCAGTCAGCAGCATATATTTGGAATGGGATCCTTCAGTAAATTGCACTCATGGCCAGCTTGCATATGTCGCCAAGCTTGGATAACTAACGAGTACACCTCAGCACATACGTTCCGCTCAACCAGGCTGAAGCTGTTGACATGCAGACAGCCATATATACCGACTGCCACTTATCACATGCTGCTGCCCGCCAATTTTCAGCATCCCAGCGGGAGCAGTTTGCGGCACTGAAGGAGGGGTAATAATCGTTAGGCACCTCGCGCTTGACGTGCGAGCCGTTGACTCAAGACTTGGTGACAGCATGGGCCAGGGATATCAGTTTCTGTAAATGACTGGAGGGCCGAGCCGAGGGCCTGACAACCTAACCTCCCCTAAATGTTGGTTTGTTACTATTTGTCAAATAAAAGTTGACCTTATCCCCATGCATATAGACATATATATTGGTATATATATATACATATATATATATATATATATATATATATATATATGTAGAAGACAGAAAGATAAATGCATGCATCGCTTTGGACTTTATTCTTTACTTGCTGCCTATCTCTTATCTATTGCTGCCGTTCGTTTCGTTATTATTACTCATTTCCCTTTAAAACCGGCAGAAAATATTGCGGGGGTCCAAACTAGCATTGGGTGGGTCCAGATCAACATTGAGTGGGCCACGGCTTTCTCAAAAGAATACAGATAGACACCCCCGGCATGGGCTCCATTTGCGGCTACTCGCTTTTGTGGTCGCCACCTCGTGCGATCCACGTGGCGATCCACAAACCCGTGTTTCGATCTGGATTCGGGGACCTCCCAGTGCCAGCAGTAGTGACTAAGGCGGCCGAAATTTGGTGAGTAGATACACCAGCACCAGTGCTATTCAACGGAACCCCACACAATGGACAGGGTGCCACGGGTAACGTGCAGCGTGCACCTCTTTTACACTCCTGTGTTTCTTATGGCCCAATTTCCAGGACGCAGACGGCGAGGTTTGGTTCGATCATGGCTTGGAAAGGCGAACAGGCCGCCGGGAGATCAACTACGGTGGATTCAGGCCGAAACGGGACTGCAGCTCGCACACTCAGCTATCTTGCGGACGGTACTAGGGTAAAATCCCGAAATATAAAAATGGCGAATGCTAGATGGCGAACGCTAAATGGCGACATGTAAAACTGGCGACATGCCAAAACAACGAAAGGCGAAATGGCGTAGAACGCGAAGACGAACCATTTGGTCAGTCGCCATTTTAACGTGTCGCCATTTTTAGATGTCGCCCTTCAGCGTTCGCCATTTTTACGTTTCACCATTTTGTCCGGACACCCTGGCCGACCAACCCGTTCTGCGGGGACAGGCGAGACAGCGGACTACATTTAAACCCTTGGGGCCTCGCCCCTCATCTCGGTGCCATAACTGAATTAAATGCGCAATGTATTCAACGAAATAAATGTGATCATGACGGTGATGACATACATGCCTATCACATCGACGCTGTGACGAGACACCGTCAAGTTAGCTTCGACAAACGAGGCTCAGCCACACGCGCAGAACGGTGAATGCATCTGTGCATCTTTCTGTGTTGAAGGCATTTACGCAGCTGCGTAGCCAGGGGAGCCCTGGGAGTTATGAGACCCCTCAAAACTTTCCCCCGCGAAGGCGCCCCGAAGCAATTGCCTGGCCGGGAAAGGCAAACCCATTCCTCAGCAAAGGGCCCAGATCCAAGGCAAGGACCCCTCTGGCAGGAAGCGAGATGCCTCCTGACCGAGAAAGGTAAGTGGACCCCCGTAATTTACCTACCAAAAGACATATGCAAGGGCCGGAAAGGATGCTGCTCTGCAAAGGAGCTGCCAGGCAAAGCCAAAAAGGCCCTCCTGCCATGGGATGGTGTCGGTGTGTCGGGGAGGGAACCCCAGTAACGTAACCTAAGCCAAGGGCCCTAGGGATCTTTTCATCCCAAGTCCAGAAATTCGTAACATTTGAAAGCGGTCCTCTGAGCTGGGTTCCTGGTATGTCCTACAGGGCCCCAATGTCCACTGACTTGGAAAGCTCTGGGATCCAGTTAGCAAAGGCAGCTCCTGGCAGGAAAGGTACCTCTGACCTAGAATGGCTGCCAGATGCTAGTGCCGGGTATGATAATGGCGTAGCAAGGCGATCATCAAGCCAGCTGAACGGAAATGTAGGCAGGTAACTCGCGCCTGACAGGCTAGCTGGGCAATTAGGTCAGGAGAAAGTGGGAGCTCTGCAGTAATGGTGCCAGTGGTGCCCCAGTGGCCAGAGCAGTAAACATACCAGACCTAGCCCAGACCAGCTTTTCATAGAGAGCTTGGTTGCCATGGGCTCTTAGAAAGTACTCATAACTTAGAAAATAGAAGTTCTTAGAAAGAAAGCAGGTTCTTATCAAGTACCCCCAGAGCTCTAGCCATGAGGCCTCGTAGTGTTCAAGGGGTCCCCTCAGTGTCGGGATCCCCTCGTTACCTAGGACGTTTCCCCTCCCGACAAAAAAATCCTGACCACGACACTGCATTAATGTGCTTATGTCTTACGTAACCGGCGACGAGTGCGCGCTGGAAACTCGTCGTTCGTTTCAGCCGAAACGCGTCTCAAAGCGGATGTTGTTATGTAACAAAGCTCCAGCAATCGGCCCGGGGAGCTAGAAGAGGCCCATTGTCGCCTCACGGGTGGGCGATGCATGACGAAATCTGAGTCGGTAGATCACGTGGCACCTTGCCAGGCCGACCGGTAGCACAAACTGGTTGCGGAACAATAAGTGCGTACTCGCACTGCAAAAAAAGAAAAATGTTTTTTGCACCATGGATGATAATAGGTGCTTATTCATGCCTGGCATAGAGCGACAAACAGCGCTCGTGTCCTTCTTTTAGCGCCAAGTGCTTGTTGACTTTTTAATCCAGCAGCATTTACTGAATCAAGATACAGTGCTTGCAATGCATTGACATTGAGGTCGATTCCAGACAAAACACCATTACTACCATCTTGGATCTCCAGGAGGGACGGAAAGAACACACATGACAATTGGCGGGACTTTGCGCACTAATATCCTTCTTGCGCTACACGAAGAATCTATGGAAAGAAGTGGCTAGGGGAGCGTGCTATTGTTAGCAGCTCGCGGGAGATTTCTGCCGGAGGACTCTTGGGTCGAGCGGGAAATATCGAAAGTTGACGCGCATCGTTCGTTAAAATGGCGCCATCGACTCCACTTACCGTGCGCAAGGCTGCGTCCAATGGCAGACTATAAACCAGTGTTACATATACAATCATGCTCATTGTTCAGCGTGTCCGTGGACAGCGCCGCGCAGTCGGAAACTGGAGGTGAGGTGTTTCGAAAAACTGTACCATTCATTGAATTTTAACACAGGCACAGGATGTCTATCGAGCACGTCCGCGAACGGAGGGGTTCTTTCTTCATCCTTCGCCGAGGAAGCCACGTTGGCTCTATGGTCCTACTTCGCATTGGATATTTAGGACTGGTTTTGAGCCTCCCGCTAGCAGCATGGATGAAGTATACTGTTCACTCCAAAAACCACAGGCCGACGATACTCGCCAGACATTTGGTAATTATGCAGCGCACGGCGCAGTTGGCAAGTAAAGCCGGCCTTTTTAACATGGCAAGATAGGGTGCTTGCACGTTTGCGCGTGAATTTCTGAAACCAAGGGGAGTTTATTGGACCCTAATGCAGCTATGCAATCGTCAGGACACGGAGAATCACGTGATTATATGAACTTAACATCTTTAGTAGCATAAACAGTTTTTAAACAACATAGTTTCAGCATGGTAAGAGCACAAGTTTCTTGGAAAAATAGCGTTGTTGTGCAAGACGTAGTTTTTAAAATCCATTCATGGATGAAAATTGTTTTCATCATATTCCAGTCTTTTTCGACCCGAGTGTTGAAGAGCGTAACTCCGACTGATTTCAACGGAAATTTGTGGTGCACTCGAGGTAATTAAGGTTTTGGTCTTATGACCCTAGTTTTCATAGAATTTCATAGTATATTTTACAGGTTGTGATTAGATCAGGATTTTTCTTGTAGCATGCACCAAATTATTTCTCAGTGTGTGGGCGCCCGCGGTTTACCTTCTTAATATTCTGACTGCAATTATGTATATATATTATATATATATATACATAATTATTGTTATTATTATTTTTATATTATATTTATTAATATATATCATAATTATAATTATTATTGCATAAATATATATTATTATATATACAATAAACAAATAGCAATCAGCAGGGTTCTCAGCAACTGTCTGAAATTAATTCTGACACTGGTTTTAACCGTTTTATACCGACCGGATCAAAATGGATCTGTTGAACATGGCGAAGAAGCTGCAGAAGGTATTTGCTTGGACATTCCATTTTGAAAAGCATCCTTGTATGCCATTAAATGCAGTGGTAATCTATGCACTGTGGAAAAGTGGTGGCTTAGGTCAAATGAACAGTGACCTGTCTGAATCTGATTTAACCATAACAGACAGCTTACATTCTATTAGCATAACATTAAGTTATCATTCAGGAAGTACATTAGCAACGAATTGGACATAAATCAGCACAAGATACGAATTGCTTCAGACCATATTAATGAATGCAACCCTGAAAGGCGTAATGATATGACTACTGAGATCCCTCATCACTCAGATAAGTAGCAAAGACCATTTCACAACACAGTCACGTCATAGCTACGTAGTAAAGACCAACTACGCTGTCATTATGTAATGGTAGCGATGTATGAGTGGCAGACTGAGGTATGAAACTAATCATCATTAGGGTTTTATACAACGCTTCGGCTACTGCGGCAATTTCGTAGAAACTAACCCTCAGAATGTATGTAAACAAAGCGCGCAAAATGTTGTAAATTGCAGTAATTACGGGAAGAAACGCCAGATTGGTCAGGCTAAACGGTACATCAACAATACCGAATGGGCACCTGCAAAGTGGATTTGGTGCGGAAGCATATACAGGATTGAAAGACAGACAATACATGATAGGTGTGACATTCAGTGACCACTTATAATAATATTCTCTTTCAAATTCCAGCTGTTTCAAGAACTACGCAACTCTCTAACATCCAACCTGATGGGAATTTCTATGCTCCAACTGTTCTAAAGTCACAAGCCCACGCTTTTTACCCCGCCCCTGACTGGGGGGCAGTTGGCTGCCCCCCTGAGGTTTTTCTAGGATTGCGAGAGAACGAACAAACGTAGAGCCACGGAACTCCGTGTACCTTTTGCTTCATCATTTTTACACCTTGTGTCAAAGGCTTGGCCTCAGGCCAAGTCAGATGTCTGATCTAGATAGGGTTAAACGGACCTATCTCCAAGAAAGTTTAGCGCCCTGTAACTTTTTCGAAAAACAAGATATCACAATAATACTTTCAGGTTTTAGTGATCTTGACAGATGCAACAAACCTGCTAACTCAGATTTTTCGGAATTTTCGGGGTCATTAACCTAAGGTCAAGCCCATTTTTAAGACAAGTCGTCGTTTTTTTTCGGAAACCGGAGGAATTTTTTACAACATTTTTAGTGTGGAGTGAAGCAGACATCTAGTTTCCGTCATTGGGCAAAGTACCAATGACTTCCAACAATTGACCTGAGGTCAGGCCACGAATAACTGTTGTGAGCCGCAATGTACCACCGTCAAAATCAGCGATGAATTACTCAGAATGTGTAGAAAATGGCAGAACTGGCTTGGAAAGACGTAAGTAATGCCAAGAACCTCAGAAAAGTTTTTGAAAAATGGCATGTCTTCGAAATAAACAGGCTCTCGCGAGTAAAGCTCCGCCAATTGTGTAGATTGGTACCTAATGATTTTTTTCCAGAATTTAAGCATGAGAAACCATTACAAGAACCAGATAGGCTTATGTCGCAAACATATAGAAACGCTAAAATAAGTTCCCGTTCATTTCTTACTGCGTACGGCTGTGGCGCCCGCCAACAGCCGGTGTGAAAATGGCGGTGTCTTTGACTCAACGTTTCGGCGTATATATCGAACAAATCTGAGAAATTAGACGTGTATCGGGATCTGCGGACCTTTACTTGTGCGCTGGTGCGTTTACCTATGCGTTATTATTCACAGCCCTTGAGATTCAGGCCGTTTCTCGGTCTCATGCAGACGGCTATGAGAAAACATATTTGGGACGTAAATTGCTTACATATTACCTTAAACTAAAAATGAGACCAGTTTTGAGCTCTACTCGTCACAAGCTTTCCAACGATATACTGATTTTTATCGTGCGACCAACCGTTCGTGAGTTAGAGGGCGGCGGCCAGCCGCCCCCTCCCGGTCGGGCTTGATCGTCGTCGGCCGACGGTCGTGCGCGGGTTATCTATGTACTAGCTGTATATTACGACATAGCTGTACCCTCGGTTTCCTTGTTCCCATACATATCATTTTTACCGACAGGTTGGGAGCAATGCACAGAATACTTTGCCTGCAATAGACCAATTCATATCTGATCTGATGAGTTGTTCTTCGAAATGTTTCACTTACTTAGGTTTATAACGGAATATTGAGTTGACTGCAGGCCAAAGGCAAAATGAATGGCAATTTTAATGCACTGGAAACATCTCCTGCCTGAAATTAACTTCTGTCACATTCTGCCGATTTGTGCTGGTCCCAACCAGTTTTAAATGCTATGAGGCAGGCGACAATTTTGGCCGGCTAAAATGCCAATCCTATGCAACAGGGACTTAGAAAAACCCACAGTGTATAAGTGATCTACGTAGGGTACTAATTGGCATCAAAAGTTCCTAAAATTTGACCACCGTTGTCCAAACACGCTGGTACTCAGACATAAAACTTCATGAAATGGACTGGGGTGCCCGTGGATCATTTTGGGGACGCACCTGTGGGTGCCTTCCTCATACAGCCGATTCAGAATCAGGCTCAGACTCAGACGTATATTAACCCTATTCCCGGCAGGGGGTTGCCGAAATCGCCCCCTTCGATTTTTTTTTTTTGCTTATCTCGAGGGCTTATCTCGAGGGCAAGGCGTAAGAAAAACCTTCCAGTTCGGTAATGTCGGCACAGTTGTACCCGCTTTTGTTGACGACTTATCATCAGCAAAAGTCATGGGTTTGTCTCTTATTGTCTGATCAGGTTTGTCTCCTCCGTCCGGTCGTGGAGACGCGCCCGGAATTCTATCCCGTCCGATTACAATCATCACTCTCCGCACGTACACTCAGGCTCGCGGGTCTCCGTGACGTCACCCATCAAGTTTGCGCACTGCGGTCGGCAGTCGGTCTAGCCCCAGCCTCCGCGCGGCCGCTGCCTCGCCCGGCTGAGCTCGCCGCCGGCCGGAGAGGAAGACCGCTGCTCCCCTCTCTGTGACGTCACCGCCTCGGGCGCTGCCGCAAGGCAACGGTCCCGCGTCGGCGGCAGGCCGATCGACCGGCCGATATGCGTTTGCCGCACGAACCACGATGAACAGCCCGCGGCCGCTCCCGACCCTTTAATAGTTTTTTTTTTGTTACCTGACAGAACTGAAAATTACCCAGCACCCCCTCCCACAATCCAAAATAGCGGTGCCTTGTCAGGCCCGTTCCTGGAAATGATCTGAATACTGAACGTCTCTAACGCCAGCCAAAACGTCTTGTTCTGAGCCTTATGCGTTGGCTATCAGTCATAGCCTAAGAAAAGCGAACAGTAGGGTTAACTTAATTCCGTTGAACATATTATAAGCCCAAATTATGCCACTACTATACTTAATAAAGATTTGATTTCCAAACATTTTGCCAGCCAGTTTGATTATTGATTTAGTTAGGGTAAATGACGAGCGTTCCTAGCGAGGTTTCTAAAAATTTGTTTGAGTGTTTTGAGAAAAGTAAACTCAGTTTCCCCACTGGTGATCTTGGGCGATCGAAAAAATATGCGCTTCCTGAACGCTGATGATAATCCGACGCTGGGCTTGAACAATCCGACCTTTGGTCGTGAGGAGGTCTGAAATAAGTCCAGAATTTAGGGGCTCGCTGTAGTTGAAAAATTCGTTCTACTAGAACAAAATGGTATGCAATCCGCCGTTCAGAGAAGTGTCCTGTTTACAAAAAGGAACGGAATTTTTATGACCTCCGAACTCAAACACAGGCGAGTCAGTGAAATAATACACTCGTTGCCATCACCTGACTCGATCTGAACCAGTGATGGTAGAAACGCTCTGATAATTCTGCTATCCTGGGCCCCCAAGGATTAGTCGCTTGGCTACGGACTGGTGACAAATAGCAACATGCATAGCCGATACCTGATCGAGTTGATTAGTCGCAACGACTTCCAGCCGTTTACACTGACCTGCGGTAGAATGGGTCGGAATCGGAGTGTGCGAAATTATCATTAGGCTGTCGTTAGCAGACGGGGAGCGGGCGCCGGCCCCGTCTAATCGCACGCCTACAAAGAAGTCGCGGTAAAATTATTTGGCCTCAGATCACTTTCACAGGAATCATGGCCTGGTGCCGGGTCAGAATTCACGGCTCGAGTGGTCCCCTGACCTAGAATGGTCAAACCGGGTGACCTACTACCCTGAATTCTGTTTCGGCGCGTCCAACCAAGCGGACCAAAAATCTTGTTACGGCGACGGATCTGGGCGATACGAGCCGGATCAGTCATGAAGTCATACCAGCCATGAAGTCAACTGAGCTATAAACCAACAGCTGTATGCGTCATTCTCCCCGCGCTCCTCTGCCATCACCGGTCTCTGGTGTCCACGCCCTTTGTCCATTTTGAAATTCAATAAAGTGAATTATTTATATCGCGTTTTCCTATCACTTATTGCAAGTCAAACTACAATATACCCTGCACCAAGAAGTAATCTCCGTGAACGGCCGCCGCCGGCAATCCGACACATAGGCGCTCTTCATAACCTTTATTGCAGCTCATCCGGAAATTATAGGTACATTGCGGTGCAACGGCTGCCGTCATGCATATGTAAGCGTGCGTATGGCGGCGCTTATGGGTACGGCATACGTGTAAGCGCCGCCATACGCACGCATTAATTACCCGTCATCACGCCGTCATTTGGAATAGCTGATGGCTCGAGGCTTATTGGGCCCTCCCTTTGGGCGTTTCTTTTGTAAGAGAACCTTTGTGGTTCCCATTGCTGATCGAAATCCCCGCATGACCTCGGGTCCGTTGGGCAGGTGGATGGGCTGGTAAGTCGGAGGGTATCCGTGAGCTTACTTGTGCTGTAACGACCGTGGGCTGATTTGGCAATCCGTCTTGGAGGCCTGCATCCCCGAACGTCATGACGGCTTAATGTACTCAGCGATCTTCTGAAGGCGGCGGCCCAGAGGCCGCCGGGCCCCGGCCTTCTCCGCTCAAAAACGCTGGCTGAGTCTACAGTGATCAGACTCAGCCCAGCTCACTGCCGCCCCGTAGGATGCGAAGCAGCGGACTGATTCCGGACAGAACCGTCCCCGTACACGACCCGAGCTAGTCTGCTTTTTTCTTCGTGCAGGGCCTGACGAGAGCTTGGAATTTCTTCTCCGTCAGTCAGGCTCTTCCTGCTCGCCAATGATGCGTCCGTTGTACGCACTGTCGGTCTCGACTGGGCTGTACACTTCTCCCTTGTTGATGCGCGTGACGGTAAACTTCGTCGCTGTCCCGCCGCCGGCGGTGCCGGCATGAGACCGATGTCCTCCGGCTGGCCGACTTCTCTAACGTGGATCCGAAGTTCCCCGGCCCAGATCACCGCCGCTTGAGCTTCTTGGGTCTTTGGACTTCTACAAAAGCGTTTGTATTAGCTGTTTCCAGGGCTGGCCGAAGTTGGCACGTTCTCAGATTATTTGCTAGGCCTTTGTAGTCACACAGACAAGGAAGAACGCGTTTTGTTTTCTGTGTCTGATTGGGGCTGCCAGCCGCTGATTCTGACCGAGACGATCGCTGTTGTGCCCTTCGCTCTGTCTGGCTCGGCATTACCGGTCGGCCGGGAGCTCGAGACGTCTCTTCTTCTTGAACCCGCCCATGTTTATGGCCCTGGGTGGAAGTGGGGCTGAGAACGGCATGGAGCACAAGCTGGGCGGTCATGGAATCTCCGAGGTTCGTAGAGCGGCGACCGCGGATACGCCATGGCCACCGGACGTCAACGGTGAACTGGGTTTTTAACTAGTTTTTCCGCAGGAGACAGAGAAAAGAAAAATGTAACCACGTTACGCATAGCACCCTATTAATCACGGTTGTTGAACCCAAGAACTTTAAATCCAAAGGTACTCCTTTCCCTTATGTTTGCATTGTTACTGATCCTCGACAGAACACGAAATAAAGCGAATAAAACAGTTAAATGTTTGGCCGTGTCACAAAGTCAGGTTATGTCACGTCGGGTCATTAGCGTTCTATCTAATCTCGTCGGCATTAAAAAAAAAAATGTTCGTAGAAGTCATTTTTACCGTTTTGAAAGCATACAAGGACAACAGCTCTCCAGCAAAGTTTAAAAACCTCACAGATATTGGGCGATGAAAAATGGTATTACATCAGGGCACCTCATGCAATAGGTGGTTATATGCGTATTATAAATTACATGTCACCGTAATGTACATTATGTTAGCTTTCCACTGGCTTCCTCAAAACTGTTCCAACCTTCTTAGGGGAGGAGCTCCAGCTCTTCTTAAGAATTCTTGTTTTTTACATATATAGGCCAATAAGTGGCATTATTTTTGAAAACCTAAACAAAACAAAATCGATGTTTGGACGAGCTTTCCGATGTTATGAAGTTTCATATTTCTCCTACGTTACATTCGCAAAACAGAGGGGACGTTTCAACGCCCTCCCCCTCCCTTCGGGTTCCGGTCGCCGACGTCAGGGTGCCGGTTGGGTGCGGGCTAAAATCCGTGCCAGCCATGCCGAAGCAATTTTTCAACAAATTTCAAAATAGTCTGTGTTATGAAAAAGGGTAGGTACGTATGTTCAGACGATTCCAAATGTCCCGACAGTTGCATTTCTACCCTCGGGTCCCAAAATTCCTCTCGGTTTCAGGAATGCGCGCAAAAAACATGGAAGATCCCATATGTCATTTGTGTTAGAAAATCATGTTGCATACTAGCTGCATAGTGATGCTGCAAAAGCGCCACGCCTTCCGCGTTCAAAGAAAAACTGTTACTACGGACCCCCGGGGCGTGGCGAAAAATCTGGACATTTTCTGTGAATGAACTTTTCCTGGCGCTATTGCTAGTTGATTTAAGTCCCAAAATGTGGCTTGCTCCTGTTCAGCTGGCCTCAACAGAGACTATTTATGCCCAGCAAATAGTGTTTACATAAGGCAGACACGTCATGCACACTTGCTTTAATTCGCAGTCTAACTCAATTTGAAGCTGATGCAGATGAGAGTAGCCTTAAAATATCGTTGAAAATTGTTGTAAAAATGCCTCCTTCGGCAGATTGTTTCCACGTTATCCGGAAACTCTTCGACACCTTTCAAGCATATTTTACGCAGCGTCAATTGGCATGCAACCATGGCATATTCCTTTACGGGGAATAAAGTTGAAAATGTGTCGAACAGGCAAAATAAGCTCATTCTTTCATCCGGTGTTTCACATACGTCAAATAAGCAACAAGTATTTGCACAGTAAATGTGAATCAGTCCTAAAAAAAATTACTGGTGTTGGCATGTGGTAAGCCTAGATCAAGGATATTCGACCTTTTCGTTGTCTGTTCTCTTGAGGATGTCGCTTATCATGTTAACTCAACCAAAATATGGGATATGTCATATCTATGAGTTTCTTATTTTCATCGGCTTTTCACGTGATGTTTTTGCATTCTTGGACCATGGAGGTGGTTGCTCAGCATTCAAATTTAGCACTTGGTAACAATGTTAAGATCTGTTTGTTGCATCTAGATGCGATCAATTTGATTCATGTTCTGGTTATTTTATGACGAGAGCATTGGGATCAAACCAGAAGCGCTGCTAGATATTATCTTGTTTGTTTGCTTGTTCTGTCTTGTTTTCCGCTTCTTTGTTTCCTATTTTGAGGAGTTATGCTCACTGGAGGGCTGCTTCTCTGTAAGTGGTCTCCCGTGACAAAATGTTCACCCTCAGTTCTCAGCAATGTGGGCGATTTCCGCCCGCGTTCGGCGCGGAAGCATACAAGGGCTTTGGTGGTGCTGAGTCGTATCTTCCTAACTCTTGTTAGTCATGAACTTTGTTGGATGTTTGCCATCGATAAAAGGGAAATTAGCAATGTTTGCATGCCAGATGGCAAGTGGTCCCCTTCAGTCCGGTACAGTGCTCAATGCGGCCAGCTGCGTGCCAGGGAAGTGGATATAAATTCATGCTGCTGAGATCCTGTGTCCACCTCCCTTGGTGGGTTACTCCTTTCCTGTCTTTACCGACCATCAGCATGACAAGGACGACATGGCCAAACTGATATCAAAGCTCCCCAGCAATACAAATCGGGTGGACAAGTCAAAACGTGTGTAGGGATAAAGATCATCGATGGTGAGCTCATGACAAGTGCTTATGGAAAATGTTGCCACCAGAACATTACTTGACGGAGCCCTCCTCGTAGTGTATGCACACCACTACCCGCCGGACGGGAGGGATTTTCACTCGCATTGACGAAGGGTGAGAGGGAAAGGATGGTATGCAGCCTCCCTCCCTCTCTCCTGGCCATTTGGCCCCTAATTGAACTAGCGCCACAGGACAAAAAGCAGTCGATAACTGTGTACCGAAGAAATCAAACGGTAAACAGTTTAACCCCTTCAGGTCCACCAGTGACCTTTTAGGCCAGGTCAAACTTTATACCTTGAAACTATAAGTCGATTTTCGGAGTTAAAAACAACACATTTGGGGACAAATAGGAATCGTCTCCTGTACCATATTCACTGCCGAAAATTAATACAGAAAAGTTCTAAGGTTAAAAAGGTGATCTTAGATCATTGATGTCGTTTGACCCTGAATAAGTCATTGTCCTTCCTAAAGTAACCTGATCGCATGTGCCCTGCCATTCTGAACCGAATTCATGCTCGCCATGCATCGTTTATGCATTCCTATTTTCCTAAGACCGTAAAAAACCGACACTGGCGCAAAAATCGCTCTGCAAGCCTTCATTAATGACGTCATAATCCTGTGGCCTGAGATGACCTATGGTCACTCAGTTTTTTCAAAGTATGCATAATAAATATATCGGTCATCTTTGCCAAATTTCACGGCGCTGTCGTGCGCCGTATTGCCGTGGTCCCAGGAAAACTGCTTATGGAGGTGCGGTGGTTGCATACCACCGCACCTCCATCGAGGGTTAAATACATAGGAGTGATGAAGGATTTTTTGCGGTTGCGAGGGACGCTCTTGCTCGTGCACCAGGCAAGATCGTGGTGCTCTCCCTCACTTTTTGGCCTCCGAATGAGTGGCGTTAATCAAAGCGGACCTCAAAGCAGGAATCAGAAGGTGCATTGACATCATTAAAGTCCAGAAACATCTTTGCGACCCACTTGACGTCAACGAGAAGCTCATCATGACCGCCCAAGCCTTTGATCAGCAGACCAACGTTTGCGCTTGAAATGAAATATTCACACAGCAGACAATCGACATTGGAGTCGGACTTGCTGCACGTAAATCACTAGTGAGTTATATCGTTTTTAACGCACTTCGTAGGCCGCGTTGAGCTACATACTCGTAAATATATTTTTGAGAAAAGCCGTGCAAGTGATACATGTTAATATACAAGTCTAGAGCGCTGGGACCATTTATTTCGCCGTATAAGATACAGGGTTGTTAGTCACTCTCATTCCTCCCCTTCAAGGGAATGGGATATTTCGGGTGCAAAATACCGCTAACGTTCTTGGGCGCAGTTTTTTTTCACGAGCTTCAAGGCCGTATTTTGCAGTGACTGTTACTGCTCACTGCGTTTTTTTACTTGACGCACCACCTAAATACAATGGGTCAAAGCCATCAATGTCAGAGGATACCAATGAACAATGTTATTGAGCTTCATCTGTTGGACTGGTTTTTTCCAGCGTCATTTGGGTGCTATTTTCCGGCCGTCATATGTTTTTCTAATGATTTATTTATCCATTCATTTTCGACGTTATTCGGCAAGCATGCCTGTTTGCAAGCTTTCGTGTTGTTTGCAACCTGTTTGCAAGGACTAGGTGATTTTTCGGAAATCGCGCCCTGTTGCCGTTCCCATCATCGTAGCGCCTTACCTTCGCTGATGAGGAATTATCGAGCAAATGTGTGTTGCTCTTAGCTCTAAGTAAATGTGGCTTACATTAATGCAGTTGTGTTGTTCGGTTTTCGAAAGCGCAACGCGTCGTCTTTTTTCAAACGGTGAGGCAATTATTTCTTGGATCGCACAACTTTTCCAGAAGTTCTATGTATGTGTAATTATAATGCTCACATGATTCTATTATGATTCGGTGAGGAGACTTCCCGTCGTGGGAGGAGGCAAGCCGCATGGAGTTCATCGTCCGCAAATACCCCATGACACCAAAACTCGTTCCATGTTACATTTATTACGATTAATTTATTTCATTTTTACCCCAGAAAAAACGTGCGGCAGAGGCTCGACGGCTAGGAATTGACGATTTTGACAAGCTTATGGCGGAAGGGAGGGGGGGGGGGGCGATGCAGCGGATCTTAGCCTCTTTCCGACCCTCTATGGCCTCTAAGGGATGACTAGTGGAGCGACGCTGATTCAGTGCGGCGACGAAAAGGAAACAGGTGTGGAGCTCTGTCTTACGTACTCTGTTCTAAACATAAAGTTTAAAAGGGAGAACTTCCCGTTCCTCTTCTGCATTTAGCGATACGTGCTGGCCATAGACGACGGCCTCCCGCCGCCGCAGGGGTGCCTGTGATTTGTACAGCAAAGTTACTGTTCTGCGGTCGACATCACGCTGCGCTCGGCGTACATATAAAAAAACCAACGTTAAAAACAGCAAGTATCACCTTCGAACTGACATGACCTGTGCTCGGTGTCTAAACGCGTTGCTCACTCAGGCGTCGTTGGTTGTTTCTACGTTACTTGGTTCTTGTTTCGTCGAATTTGGCTGACGCTTCTAGTTGTTTGTTTGAAAACTGTAACTAACACCTACAGTTTTGAGCTTCCTGTTAGCAATGTTAGACAAACTGTCGTTTTCTGGTGTCAAGGAGTACCCAAAAATTTATACTCCAAGAAAAACTTTATACTCCAAAACAGTCATTTGCCCCTCCCCAAAAAAAAACTGGATATTCCTACTTAACAAGAGTTTGAAGTTGTCCAACGTTCCCTCCTTCGGTTGATGGTTCATCATCCATACTAGGCCGCTGAAGTACACTCCAAACTCACGGCCAGCTGCCTTCCACCCCCACCCCCCCTCCGACCTGGCCAACGACTCTGCTGATCTACCATGTAGACCCAGGAAACTGGTTTTCTCTCCCTCCAAAAAACGGCCGCTGGATCTGCCCCAGTTCGCCACGGATGCTTGCAGAGATGCTTGCAGAGCACCTAATTGGTCCATGTTTCTCACATAAACGCATGACATTTTGTATTCCAAAAGAGAATTTGTATTCCGACACGAGAAAGAAAAGCCGGGTTTTCAACGTTGCATTTATTATAAAAGCAGTTCATGTAAACATAACAAAATGATGTGGTAATACATTATCGTTTCCCTTGTGCTGGTTGTTACGCCTGAATCGAGCCACAGCACCTGAGCGGCCCGAAATCAAAACTGGACCTGCAGCACTACAGTTGGCTCTCACAAGGCAAGAACTAAAAACGGATTTTCAAATATTCCTTACGAAGATTTGGTTATTTTTAAACATGTCATATTTAGCACGATCTTGAATACGTTTACTTGCTGCGTTTAAAGAGAACAATGAACTGTGTGCATTGACATTTCGAAAAAACTGTATTCTGACATCGATGCTGCGAATAATTTATTACGCTGACTACAGGAATACCGAATGCCAAGCGGAAACTACTTCTTGTCCGTATACTATCTATGGCTGCGGTGGCCGGGAGCAAAAGGAGCGATTCTTGTGAAATGTATGGCTGGGATGAACCCTTGCCACCTACGCATAGACTACTGATTTTATTTTATTTCTCCGTTTCGGTATGGCCGTTCCGAAGCGCCGCCATCGCAGCGGCTTGACGGTCTGCTCCTCTGACGAGCGCCCTCTGCCGCTAGCGTCATGCCCTTCGCACGCCCCGGCAGCGCCCAGCCGCCGTCCGTCCGGTGCCTGGCGCCGGCCGCTGCTTGAAAGTGCCGTAACCTCTTCACGGAATTGTGAATCAGTCTGATTTTTCCATATTGTTCCGATCGTACCTTTCGGAGCGAAATGAAACTAACTTCAAAAGATTCGAATATTCGATCCGAATATCCGAATGTACCTATCCAAATATTTGAATCCATCATCAATCCGAATCCTCATCTCTAATAAACATCGGTTGCGTCCAAAGTCTACTTTTGTATCTTCCGTTCGCTGATTATTCCTTTCTCTAGTACTGCGTTATTGTATTTCGTGTACCGATAGCACTGTCGATAAACAGGATCACTAGAACGCGTGGGATATTGGTCTAAGATGACCCAAATGCACCTTTCATTCACGTGATAGTCCATAACCAATGTTCAATATTCCCCGGAGTGTGTTATTGGGATACCGAAAAAAAAACATATTTCTTTTAACCAGCTCCCGACTGGAGAGGGATTTGACCGCATCCCTGACGTTTTCCAAGATTGCGAGAAAACAAACGAACGTAACGCCGCGAAACTCTGCATACCTTTTCATTGATTCTTTTTCTGTCTTGTGTCAACGTTTCGACCTCAGGTCAAGTCACGTGTCTCACCTAGATCAGGTCAGGTGGGCCAATTTTCAGAACCTCTAGCGCCCTTTAATTTTTTTCGAAAAACATTGCATCACAATAAAACTGTCAGCAACTAGAGAACTTAATGGTTACAACAAATTTGCCATCTGAGATTTTTCGGGATTTTCCGGATCATTGAGCTAAGGTGAACCCAATTTTTAACCTATGAAGTTTTTATTCTGAATTTGCCGATTTTTTTATACAATTTTTAGCGAGGGGTGGCGCAGACATTCATTTGCCATCAATGGACAAAGTATCCACGATTTCCAGGCATTGACCTGAGGTCAGGTCACGAATACTGGCTATGAGCTGAAATGCACCGCCTTCAAAATCGGCGGTGAATTACTCAGAACAAGCTGAGAATGGCAGAACTGGCTCGAACACTTGTAAATAATACCAGAAAGTTAAAAAGTTTCCAATTTCTTTTGGAAATAAACAGACGCTCGCAAACAAGGCTCCGCCAGTTGCGTAGATTGATAACTACTAAATTTTTAAAAAGTTTAGGCATGAGAAAGCACCACAGGAATCACCAGGATAAAGCAATCACGTATACACAGACCTATGTATCTTTCTTGACGAAAATCAAGAAACTCTAAAATTAGTTCCGGTTAATTTCATACCACGTTCGGCTACGGCGCAAGCCGACAGTCGGCGAGAAAATTACCGTGCCTATAACTCAAAGTTCCAACTTATCTATAAAACAAATCAGAGGAATTGGGCGTTTATCGGCATCTGCGGACTTTTACCTGTTCATTGGTGCTGTTACCCAGACTTTATTAGTCGCAGCCCATGGTTCCCAGTTCGCTTCTCGGTTTCATGAAGTCAGCGGAGAGAAAACATATACATATATGGTGTATTTTCATATTATTCAAAATTAGCTCCGAACTCTACTTATCACGACCTTTTCAATGATGTGTTTTTATTTTTATTGTACAACCAGTCGTCCGTGATTAAGAGGAGGCGGCCACCCCCCCCCCCCGCCGAGTATGATCGGCGCCGACTGCCAGTCGGGCGCAGGTTAACCATGTCTCCGCCATCAAACCATCCATGATTCCCCTCACACATCCTTTCGTCATTTACCTCTCGTAAAACCTTTTTAAATCCATTCCTCTGAACATAACGCATAAACGCCTGTCAGGTCCCCCAAAACGCAATGTCTGGATGTCCCTTTAAACGTTTTGGGCACCCACATCATTTCCCAAAAACCACATCCATGCCTCTAAGCACAACTTCATACGAAAAAAATGTTCATTAGCCAGGGTCATGAAAGTTTTCGTGCAACAGGATCCTTCTTACGGTAGTGAAAAAGACCAACGGAGTGTTCGTGATAACACCCATACCAGCTCGTGACCGCGCTGGCATCCACTTTTATGATGGACTAGGCCGATTCTTCATGAGCTAACCGATGATAAGGTGATCTGTGATGCAAATTTTCTCTTAAAATGTGCTGGAATTTTAAGGATAAGATTGCGGCATGAAAACGAGTGTGCTGCCTCCAATATGTCTTTTGGTCTGAAATGGTTCAGTGGTACGATAAGTCTTGCAGACTTACCGTAGCTTGTAGCTTATGCTCTGTCGACAGCTGTTACGTGAAGACACCTGCGGACACGGGCCGATAAGTGGTAGCATAAGACTCCTAATGCTTCAAATGGTGTGAGCTGCTTTTCGAATACTAAAACATAAGGGCATTTAGCGAGAATGTATGAGTCCGCAGGCAACAACGAGTTCTGACGTCCCACGGTATCCAGTCTTATTCACACAACAACGTTTGTTATTGGAACAATTTGAACACACATAGCTCACCTGAGAAGTACATGTACCACGCATAATTCTCATTCATTAGCCATCGCAGGATTCATCTCCGGATCCATCTTCGCCGAGGCCCCGGACCGGGGATCCATTACGACTCCCTCCCCCCCCAGTTCTCCAGCACTACGAGTATCAAAGAAAAAGTAAAACTGACTTTGGAAAGGCCTGGACAGCACCAGAGGACGAAATTTATATTGTGCGTAATCAGATTAATATTAGGGTCACCAAAGGTTATCTTTTTTATTGCCTTTCTTTATTCATCTTAACACGAAACATCATGGACGATGAGTGGCATACTCGAGGGCTCATCCCCAATGTACTTATTTACTGTACATTTGCTCTGTCACACATTCACAAACGCACGATTCATACCTCCGTGCAGCCTCGGATTTAGCCATCGTATCACGACTCTGTGCCATGCATCACTCATTACAGATATCAATTTTAAGCTTAACGTGGAATAGTTCCACACTCAGATTTAACTATTTTGTAATCACACTTTCCCCTACACAAATAACGTGACTGATGACAGTTTATGTGATTTCGACTTTTTCGGATAATAATGACGCAAGGTCGATCTCGACAAAAAAATCGAACCATATATTTCGGACGATTTTGTTCGCTATACCCCAGAACTACGCTTCATATTGTCACGCTACCTAATCATCCGCTATAACGTTCGCGTTATATGAAAAATATATACCAATATACAATCCGACGTGTGCAACATTAATTGCTTTTCAACGGAAGAGACACGACCTGAATACGCTTTCATATCGACCTAGTCTAATTCCTTGCTTCAGTCCCAAACCACGTCATACATATTCTGCTCGCCCAATCTTTTGTTATAACCTGAAATTACGCTTCATACATTATCAACGTACACTGTAAAATAATAGTGCTGCGCTTTAGATTCCCCTGTTCAATCGTTCGCTTTCATCAAAAGCGTTTCCGAAAAAATACGCTTTACATGGTTTCATTGCCTAATTGTTCGCTTTTACCTCACACTACTCTGTACAGAGTCGACTGTCTTACCGTTAGCTATAACAATATCTCATATTGGACTTAACTGGAATTTACCCACCTTCCTGTTTAATGATGAGTTCGCTCGCTTGATCTCTTTTACTTCCTGTATCATCCTATTTTTCCAGGCTGGCATAACAGCCATAGTTTTTCCGAGAATCGGATTTAAATCTGTTCTGCAGTCAAACACGTGCTTCGCTGTAGCTGATTTGCCTATCCTACCATGTCTAATGTCTGCCAGATGTTCTTTTAGCCTTGTCTGTAGTGGACGACCCGTTTCACCCGCAAAGCTCTCCCCACAGTCACAGGTGATCTCATAAACCGCTCCCTTCCTTTTATCGGACGAGACTGGATCTTTAACGTTTACTAAATGGCTTTTCAGTGATGCGTGACCTATCCTTAGCTTGTGTCTACTCAGTAGCCACGCAATGGGCTCCCTGATCCACGAACATACGGTATGGAGATGTACGTAACATCGCTATGTGTAGACCCTGTCGCGTGCCATTTCCGGGCTCTGGTGAGTGCCGAGATTTTTAGAACGAACGGCTGGGAATAGCCGTTCGCCTCGAAGACCTCTAGTAAGTGATCTCGCTTTTTTCATCGCTTTCTGACATGCACACACGACGAGCTCCGTTTGCGAGGCAGCTAACGATTCCCGCTTTGATGTTTGCGGTATGATGTGAAACTTAACATACACGTTGCTCGCCGTTGGTTTCCGGTACACGCTAGTGTGCAATCGATTACCCGATTTTGTCACTAACGTGTCCAAAAACGCTATCTGCCCATGTTTCCTCACTGCCATGGAAAATCTGATTTGGGAGTTAATGCTGTTGAGAAGTACCCGAAATTCCAAGAGAGAATCGGTACCATGGAGCGAAATCACGAACGTACCTGCGCCAAAATAGAGGCTTGCTCGGAGTCAGTGAGATCACTTTGTTTTCAAAATTCCTTCATGAACGCGTTGGCCAAAACAACGGACAAACTTAAGCCCATGGGAGCTCCCTCCGTCTGGACGAAATACTCCCCCTGACATGTGAAGTGCCGGCAATCCAAAAACGATATCATTAAGGTGCGAATGGTTTCGACACTAAGCTCCGGTCGATCGAAAGACTCTTATCCAAAGATAGCTTTCCACATATTACTTCTGCATCATCCACGGGAAGCTTCGTGAAAGTGAAACCACATCAAAGGTTACCTGTAAATGAGACTCCGCGACTTGGATATCACGCAGTTGGTCCACAAATACTCCTGAATTGGGAGCGATGTACACCGACTGCCCTAAAACAGGACTAACGATATTCGTGAGAAGGGACGCCGTTTCATACGCCGGCTAATCAGTCATGCAGATGATTGGTCGCAAAGGTATCCCGTCTTTAAGCACTTTAGGTAAGCCATACAGTCGTGGAATTATGGTGTGGGCGGACTCAAGATTTTTTGGGCTAAAGATTCAGAAACGTCCCCTTTCTTATGAAGATCCCCAATAATTGGCAAGCTCTCTCTCCTTAGACAACGTCGGGTCCGTTTCCACTTTTGTGTAAGCACGGTCATCCAGAAGTTGAGCAATCTGCGCGATACTGCTCCGTCGACAGAATCGCTACAACATTGCCTTTGTCCGTAGGTAGTACTCTGGTATCCGTCCTAATTTTCAAACTCTTCAGGGCATTCCTCTCCCCAAGGGTTAGGTTATCTGATCTGATCTGTCCTTTTGCCTTGTGAACAAGATGACTGATTCTGGACCCAGTGGCGTTAGCCCCATTTACATTATGCACCTGTGATAGGCCGCTCTCAACCGCACAAATAATCTCCTGTACTGGCTGTGTACGAGGCATGGTAGAGAAGCCCAGTCCTTTTTTCCAAAAGGTTTTTTCATGTAAAGTCAGCTCAACCCCATCCCAACTGCCAACAGTGTTTCTTAGAACAAAACATTTGTGTCCAGACCTAATTTCTTTTTTTTTTTGGTCAGTGCGTCGAATTTCTTCTGCTGAGATGATTTCTTCCGTCTGAATTCTCCAACGTCAGCTGCATTTGAAGCCTCTGACACCAGCTTACAATCTTCATCCGGAATTGCTTCTAGTAACGAAATCTCCGAACGATGACATTCTTTCAGTAATCTAGCCTTATTCGGTAATCTAGTCTAATTTTTATCGAGATCGACCTTACTTCAGTGTTGTACGAAAAAGTCGATATCACATTAACTAGCCTGAAGATAAACGAAACGAAATGACATTGCGTCCACATATAATGACAGTTTTACGAGAAACACCAAGAAATATTTCTAATATAAAATAATATATATAATAATATATAAAATAATATATATAATAATAATATTTCTAAAATAAAAATGTTATACTGACAGGCAGAACATCTAGACCGTTGATAAAGTTTGCAACATTTGTCCAAAAAATATTTACGTCCTTTCAGTCCCATGGTTTGTGCTGTGTGATTGGAGCATATGATGCGAACCTGCTACACAGTGGGGAATTTTTTGTGTCACATGCAATATTCTATCGGTAGCGACAACTCTTGAGATTATTTTATAATTCAATATATGGTAGTAAACGGATTATTAAAAATACATGAATTAAAAGGTAAACTCAAAAGTCATTGTGAGTAAACATATACGCAGGCATTTAAAAAACCTAGATAATTAAGCCTTGAATGCGTCTCGTAATAAACATAAGGTTTAATTTGCATACACGGCGTAGCCAAAGGCAGCTGAACTGCAGCTGATAATTAGACGAACCTGAATGGAAGAAAAAATGGTACCGTTTTGAACGGGCAGGATTTGTGGTTTCCATGGATGTAAAGGGAACAGTGTTTTGGCTGGAAAACGCTGGAACTCAATCTGGCACACTGACCAGATTTGCATCCATCATTTAAGGACAAGGTCAGCCTAGGTCAACATTTCCACATAAAAAAGTGGCGAGTTTCTGGGGCCTGGAGCATCATCTGCAGCATTACTATTAATCAGACACAAAACGGCATCAAATCATTTACACGGCCGATTCAGATTATGTCTCTCCTGCCTCATGTCAATCAGGTACCAAAGCATTTTCACAAACGTCTCTGGGAGACCAGGCAGCAGGCGCGGCCTCAGCGGACAGTCTAAGTATTTGGTGAGAACCTATTTTCGCGATGGAAAGGCCTTTTGTCTGTCGACCGAAACAAGAGGGCATGGCATACAATTCAGAAGCACATATAGCTCAACTGTTCCGCAAACTGCCGACAGCGCCACCTACGTCGTCAGCTTTTCACCTTTCACCGGGGATCCCGAGGAGCACGACTCGTCGCCACCCACAGCGCCATCTGTCTCCCAGCAGATGGCAGCAGCGGCTCCAAACTGCCGTGCTCTCATAGCCTCTCATGGCCTCGACCCACCTTTATGTTTTGGTAAAGAAAGACTTAAGAAGAAGGAGACCTAAAAACTCATTCCGGTGTATAGTCCTAAGAGACAGAGCGCGTGTCTCGACCGCTGGCTGGGATACCGCGCACATGTAACATTATCTTGAGCCAATGAACAGTCAGCTATGTTTCCCATATTATATATAAGTATATATATTGCTATGTTTGAAATTGCTCAAAAATGTCTAATAATAATAAACCTTTACTCAAATCTTCCGATTTCGTTTTATTCCCTGATTGGTTTAAAAGTATACATTGATATCGTCCTCTTTGACCTCGTGACCCAACACAAGTTGCGATATTGACAGAATGTTCATACTTACAAAAGTTTAAGAACATTCGGCTGGTGTCCCTTTCATTTCTCTATTTTTATTATGTCCCGAGATAACGCGATGGACTAGAAAAACGGCAAAAGGAGGTCCATCTGATTGTGAGCGGGTCCAACACACACTGACCTAACCTAGAATACATTGTGGAATAGTCGAGTGAGGCGATTGAACGCAGTCATACAGTCGATACAAACCACAGTTCTGAACGTTTGCTCGTTGGTCTGTCTAAATGTAAGTCGCACACAGCTCTTAGGCTTCGCTTCCCTGATCGTCAATCTTGCCACACACGTAAATGTCTCAACCCTACGCAGTGCTTAACCCTGGTCCCGGGGACTAAACGGTATAGCCGATTCCCGGCAAGAGAATCGGCTATACTGTTCTCGGGGGGGGGGGCTATACCGTTAATCGCCCCCCCCCCCGAGATCTCAAAAATCATACATCCGATTTCATCGCAACAAACGACAATCGATTCCCCATGACGTAAACTACATTTTGTAACAAAGAAGTTTTCAAAATCTTGAAAGATGTGAACACAAGAGCAAAAAGTCAAAATAGGGGCATTTTTTGACTTGTTATAACTCTGCTGTTGAGGACCGATTTCGTTGCAACTGTGGTGAATTGAGAGCTATCGATGAAACTACCCATTGGCCCATACCTTCGGAATTTTTAGGGAATTCGCACGAGTTTACGGGGTTTCTAACATGGGAGGAATATTTCTTTTCGGAAGCTAAATTAACTTGAAAGTCTTAAACATTCTTTAGCTTTTATTATCCTATTATTTTTAAGAAGTACACATTGTACTACGTTGTTTGTATAATGCTGGCAAAGGCAGCGCCCAGGACATGAAAAAGGGGGGTCTGTCAGCGTCACGTGTTCATCAGATGAACTTATTACCTTTGATCTTAAATGATCTCAAATGACCTCAGACTTACATTGAATGAACCTGAATTTATTTCATAGTGTTTGAAAACGTTTCTCATTATTTCAGTCCATTATATTTCTAAAAATTGTCATGCAGGGTAGGTGCACGAACATTTTAGTTTCTAGCTCCGTGACCCGACCTATCATCAGTTTAAAACTCGGTACACAAACAGAGAGCATTCTTCGTGGGCGTTTGTATTCCGCGTTTTGTATTTTGAAAATCAGCGTCGAAAATCTTCACATACAACCAGATTTTTTCTTTTGACCTTGAACGACAAAGCTATTTTTATGCACCGAAAGGTTACGACTGTCTTTCACACCTTTATATTCGCTGGTCCGGAGTTGGACCAGCTGTACCGCAACTCAACATGGTTTGCCATATTTTCTCTATTGCGAAGCGTTCTTGCATTTCCAAACAATGGTTTGCTGACCTCAGTCGTCTGTTGAACTGATCAAGACGGAGTGTCAGTTAACCTTCGCCCGGCGGGAAGGTATCTTAAGACGACCCCCTCCCCCTCCACTAACTTATCAACAAAGGTAAAGCAACGCAATAAGAACTAGTGTGTTGCTCGTGACGTCACCTGCTCAACGATGTCTGATTTGTTTGTTTTCAGTCAATAGGTGACGTCCCAGGTCAAGGCAGTGTCTTTTGAGCGGCCATGTCAAAATTTCTCGGCCTTTTCTTAGCCAAGTAGTTTCTAAACTTACGAAACTACATCGATTTCGTAAGCACCAGCGTGTTGGTCGTTGCCCTACATATCGCCAGTTGTATGGGTTTTTTGGTCTGGATCAATGGTCTCAGATCACAGTTGTATGGGTTTTTGGATCTGGCTCAGTGGTCTCAGATCACAAAAACATCATCATAGCTGAAATGTGCGATGGGAGGACTGATGCTCCCACCGCACTTTTGTCTGTCGGGTCGCAGGTCAAACGAGCAACGACACGCGTGCCAAACTTGGTACACCGACTCTTAAGCTGGGAAGGGGTCGCTCATTGGGGTCGCGGCTTCCTTAGTTTCTAAGATCGCTGCCAGGGGCGCTGGTGCGTTTTACGGAAATCGCTCTTTGTCGGAAACCACTTGAGCTAGTGCCGCCAAGCTGGCAGTGCAGGTAGGCTGACGCACGGTTTATCTTAACATACCATTGTGGCGGCTGCGATTGTTTTTCAAAGTCACCGCTAGGGGAACAATCAAGTTCGAATTTTCGAATTTCCATGACCCAGCGTGACGTGACGTGACGTGACCTGCAAACTGGCTTTAAATGAATGGCTTTATGGCTTTACATGACGAACATCAAACGATGTTCGTCAAAATAATGTTGACGTGGTGATTTGTAATAGAGCATTCTTGCGAGCGTATCACTTATACCGTATACAAACTAAAATGGCGATTGACGTCAATGTTTGATATGCACTTTCGACCTAGCTTGTCCTTTAATAACCTGCCTCTTTCCATGTAATAAAATCAGGTCATTGAAATATGCATTTTAAATGAAACATGTGGTGCAACAATGCAATACTCTGTTTCCATCAAATGAAATGAACTATTCGATTTGTTTAGAATCACGGCTGACATGACCTTGACAAAAAGGTCATAAGCCGCGACGTATTGCATGAAAAATTGTGAAAACTTTAGTCAAGTTGTATGCATGTTTAAAACCAAACTATAGAAAACAAAATCAATGCTCCATCTCTTGTCACTAAAACGTCATTCAAGAAAAACCGCAGGGGTTCCTAAAAACATCTCTCCCTGCCGAGCGAGGCTTAATGCCAGGACCTTACACATTCCTCAGTGCCATTTCATATCACACACAAAAAAGTATAGTCTTCTCATACGGCGTGTTGGAGATGTTATGAGTAATTAGGGAGACGTTTGGGATTCGACCCCGCGATAAACAACATTCGTCACATATGCACTGAATCCAACTCTCGATCGTATTACTCTAAGTAACAACCATCGGCCGATTTTACCGCGAACGTTTAACGTAACGCCAGGTACGCTACACAGCAGCGTGGTCGCCACTTTGACGCTTTACCAGCCAATTGCCAGCTGATCCCTGGGCCAAATATCGAACGACAGGTGACTCGAATCTGCTGATACCAAAACCATCCCAGCTGGGCTACCGACCACAGCGAGTTCCATGACGGAACAGTGTTTACAGTAGGTTGTATTCAGACAGGGGCCATGGACCACTGGTCGGACCAAATCGGTTTTGTCAGATTTTGTCATGCATCGTCACCAGTCGTGCAGGGCGCCGTGCTGAAGTTTCCTTATCCGGCGGCATCGTCCTGGAATCGTCCTTCGCCGGTCGTCGCTTGTTTTGGAACCTGTCGTTAATTTGTTTTAAATTTACGAGACACCAGCAACATGCAAGCAGCCGTTTACCTAAAGCGACTATTCTAGCACTCCGTTATGATGTTGCTTGTTTTGTGTAACTCGTTAAATTGCTTTACACGTTGTGTGATTGTTGAGTGCCCTTCCTTGTGACCTGACAGGTCAATCGGGGGTCGGAAGGGGTCAGATTAGGTATCTTTGAAACACGAAACAACCGTGCTGCACGCTGGTTTTTTGTTTAGTCACTCTGTCTTAGTTAGGGGAGATATGAGATGGGTTGACATTCACTCACACCTCTCCCTTCCGTTGCAACGGCTTAACAACAGGCTTCTGGCTCACATCGTTCGTAACTCATATCTTACAAAGCAAGGCAAGTTAAGTATCATAAACTAGGGATGATCCAACAGGGTCGACCTCCCCACAAAGAATTTCTAAATCCGTCGCTTGTCTGAGCGGCTGGCATTCGACCAGCTTCGTAGCCAACATCGTTCGCGTCCTTGGCCAAACTGGAAAGCATGAGATGACGATAAAATGCAAAATTGTTCTGGACGTCACGATTATCATGCACTGCAGACATTTATGACGACAGCAACTGACATGAACGGAGACTTTATATTCAAATGTGAGACAGCTGCCAGCGACATTTTGCATACTTTGTGCGAAGAGATTTGTCGTTCGTTCTCCACCATCTCGATTGAATTTGATTGGGGCGAAAAAACACATATCCTGTTTGAAGATGTAAGTTACGCAACCCCGTGGTCGTTAAGAATCGTCCTAATTATGAACCCATACTACAGATAAAGCCTTTTCGTTCCAATTAACACCCAGTTCCGAAAGTGAAGATAACATAACTTTACTTTTATTTGCCTTTTTTTACTTTATTTTGCTTTAGTCTGACTTTACAAGCATTCATTTCAAGTGGGTGTAAAGCCTCCCCATTGTCAAAGATGCCCCGCCGATAGTCCAGAATGCCCCCTGCATTTATTACCTTCCGTTTAATGGACACACGACAGCGAGTATAGTCCCATTTCTGCGAGTTACCTCCGTCACTCACACTGCTCTTTAAATACATCATACTGTCTTGCCATCATCCGACTGTGCTTCCTTTTCCCTCACACACATGCACATAACTAAGACGCATCGCACTCACCCACGTGCGAAATGAGCCGCCACGAAAGATCTGCTCTGTGACGCAACTTCTGAGAATACGTACATGTACGATGTACTGGACAATAAGTTCCAATAACTATTTCAGCACAATAACGGCGCATTCCTCTCAGAAGACGATGTGCATGTTGACTTGCCTCTGGTATCGCTGAGTGTCGGAAATGCGTATGAGATACGCCAACAAGACTTAAGAAGCGCAGATCTGAATTCTGATGTATCGCTGACGTGAAATAAACTTTAAAGCATTAAACAAAATAACATTCTTAGACCAAAAACGGCACCGCGGAATGCCGAAAAATTACGCTTTTCGCCGCACAGACCAAAACTGTAACGGGTCATGCTGGTTCACGTTAACAGCTTTGCTGTTGTAAAAACGGCTGTTTTCCACTGGAACCCCCGACCAGTGACATATCTAGGGCACACAACAGACGTTTTGCGCTTGCGCATCCACGTTTCCCCAGCGTTGCATGCTTGTTGTGCTCCCTGTTTACCACCAGACAGATGGCGTCTTGTGTAAGCATTGCGAAAACCAACAAAATAAAAGAAAGAAAAACACCATCGGTTTTATTTTTTAACTCATAGTTAATTGGCTGAACTTATACTTGTCACCGGAAGATGTTAAAGTTTTTCTTAACTAGGGGTCAACCAAGGACATGTGACGTTGTGTCACGAAGTTATATAAAATACTGCGTGAGGCCGAGCTACATAATTCTTTTAAAGCCGAGATGATGGCTTGATTTTTTGACCAAGCGCGATAGCACGAGGTCAGAGTTCAGAATTCAGAATTCAAGACAACACAAAGGTTTTTAAAGAATAATTGCTGAGTGTAGTATGAGTTGCACCATACGCCATTACAGCTGCGATTCTGTTAAGATGTTTGCGTGAAGGATGGCATGGGAAGTCCAGTTTGCTGGGACCATCAAACATACAACGTGGTTCGTCACCAGTCGAATCATTACAGTTGTCGCTAGTCGTACTTAACATCAGCGGCTGTCAATACGTCACCATTGACCACTTCTAGTGCTGGCTATCACCCGTCATCAGTTCACTGTTGTCTGGCCGCAAGGAAAACTTCCGTTTGTGCCACAACGAATACGTGTCAAGCGATATGTCAGAATAACAACTGGACCATTTCCCGAATATGCGAATAAAACTTAAAATGAAATTATCAGCGTCACAGCCATTGTTCATTGCGAACGAAGGTCATAAACTCTCGGGGAATGTGGTTCAACATTTCTAGATTAACGTTTTGACTGTGGGCTTTATTCTTCACCCAGTGGATAAAGCATGGCGGCAAAAATCTTAACCTAGGTTTAACTACGCGGCACATGCTAGGGTTTTTCCTGTCAAATCGTAAAAATATTATTCATTGTCTAAACATGACTTCATACTTCAATTCCGTGAATATAATTGAGTGTATTAACGTGATTCCATGCATGCCTTGCTGTGATTTATTTTCTTATTCTTGTCGACGGTCAAAGATATTACTGCCAAATTAATCCCAAACTTTTAATCTGAGAGGAGGAACATTTTGTCAGGTGTGGTGGGCATTTGCAGTTAGCACAGAGGCCAATTTCATCAAAATTCGAGGGATGAGGGCGTAAGGCACTGACCGATCTGTCGTGGAATGCCTCTCAGTTCAAACGAAGCTATCCAGGAACCAGTGATGAAGATGCACCGTTCCGTCTTTTCGCCAGTGCTACCCAAAGACTTTAGGACAGTTTAGGAGGGATTTGGTTTGTTGACCTTGTTTCAGCTTGGGTGCCCCTAATTGGTCATGTACTAGCGACCAGCTGGGCCCTTAGCGCACGAGTTCGCTTAAGGGTATGCTGTTTATCTGACCGACTGGCAACTCCCGTGTTTTGTTATGCATTGTTTTGCTAATGCCGCATTTTGAAGTTGCACTGGTAATATATCGCCCCGGTGGTAAGTTGCAGTTCCATTACAAATCTGTTTTTCTCAAGTAGAACGCGCAAACAATGCGGTAAGAACATCTGAACGGATCATTCGAAACAAGAATAAAGTAGATAAATCCCTTGGTTACACAGAAGTTCTAGACCCACCTATTTCATAGCTGTATTACCTAATTGTTCAGTATTCTGCGTCATTACACAATTTAAGTCATTGCCGATATTGCACAAGTGTCAATTTGCTAGATTTTCCGAATGTGGAAATACACTCCATCCCCCTCTCATACAGTACTGCTTTTGCTCAGGGAAGATATTTGTTGTATCCTGAATGCACAAGCATTCAGCGATGTACATAAGACAGTTATTGAATGTGTTGACAGGGTTATTTTGTCGTAGGAACATGGTCAGTCACAGGGCCTGTTTAAGAAAAAATGACTGGGGGAGGTTTAAGCCAGTCGAATTATAGGTATCAAACAACAAATGTGGGTATTTCGCCGACCTTGTTTTGTATGACCCCGTCGGAGGTCGGTGTGGTCGGGCTGGTGCGGTGAAACTAGCGGTTGCAGGTGGCTAATGCATTATGTTAGATTTTCGGGTTTTAGGACACCGGGTTGGCAAAATCCGACAAATTTCCGAAAAAAAAACATAGACGCACGCCGCTTTCGGGCGCTCGACCTCGCAAACAACGGGTCGCAATGCCTTTTTTAAGAGAAAATCACTGGGGAAGGGGGTAATTTGGTCAGTTGAGTGACGGGTAACATAAAAACAAAATCTGGATATTTCGCCAACCTTCTTTTGTCTGACCTCGTTGGAGTTTGGTTTTGACGGGCTTGTGTGACGAGACCACCGGTCGCACGTGGTTGAAGTTTGACCGTCTCAGGAGTTTGATGGCACAGTGCATTATGTTAGATTTTCGGGTTTCTGGACGGCGGGGCTGCGCGCGGCACGCGCTTGAGACCTCCATAGCAGACGCGCGCCGCTTCCGGGCGCTCGATCTCGGAAACTGTGGGTCGTACCGATACAAAACTTTTTGCGTTCGACAACGAATCGATTAGAGAACTGAACTGCACGAAAAGACCGACCTGGTATCGGCACGTGGCGCGTCTGGCCCCGGAAACACGAAAAATGCCTGTTATGCAAGGTTTTAAAATGAGGTCATGATTTCGGCAACTGCCAAAGATACGGACCCGAGGACACGACGACAAGCCATAACCCAACAACGCAACACAACCCAACCACAACAAGGAACCGGCAGGAAATCATTTAGCGGAGTCTACCTCATCCGCCGGACGGGGCAGCCGCGGCGCGCACTCAACATGGTTTACACGGAGATTTCGAATGCAAAAGGCGTCAACGTCTAATACGACACTGGTACCAACGGAAACCCCGCTCTTTTGCCGTTCCGATGATGCAAATACCTGATCAGGTGTGCCGCGGCCGTTCCGGCAAAGCAACGCCACATGAAGCAATGTATGAAACGATTTCGCCCATTTTCAAGTGAGGTCTAGACCACTGCCAGCCGCCGACACGGCGTCTTCCCCAGCATCTAATTTCGACAACCGTGGGGCGCACGCAGACGAAACCTGATCCGTTTGACACGAAATCGGTTGGAGAACAGTCATGTAAAACATCGCACGCGGGAACCAGCACGTCACACGTGCTAGCTTCGCGAACACGAAAAACGCCGTTTCGCAAGCTTTAGAAAACAAGGTAAGACTAAACTGATTAAAGGGGATTAAAATCATCTTTAAAACCATTATCATTTAAATCATCTAAAATGAAGAAAAATAATTAACGAATTAAAAAAAGAAAATAAAACGGAATAAAAATACAATTAAAACGAATCGGCGACTACGTAGACCCATGTCACAAGGTAGCGACTCCATGTCATTCCACAGGGCTGACTTTGTCCGCCAAACCAGGTAATCGCGGCACGCGGTCAACGTGGGGGCATTTCGGTTTTCGGCTCCTTTGTGTTTGCAGTGTGATGGCGATGATATGGAGGGTGAGATTGTTGACAAATTAGCGTCAGTGGAACGAACGGATTTTTTCACTTTGGCGCTGTCATAAAATAATGATAATCCAAACGTGTACTGTTATGACGCATTAGGTAAACCGATGCAAGTCATGATTTTGCGAAAAGTTGATATATTTCGAGGCATTTGTATTTAACTGAGGATTGTGGCGACGCCACTGGGAGCATATCGTTTAAAATACTACCGCTATCTTCCTCGGTTACTTTTTAACACGTCAGTGTAAGCCATTTAGTGTGTCTCGTTGCGGTCGGTTCAAATGGAAGCGTACAAAAAAAGTCTGCATATCGCGTTTCGTATGTTTTCTCTTTACCAATGACGATCAAAAACCAGCTTTTCTCGCTGTCAGCTAAAATTTTTATCATTCCATTCTGTTCGGTTTTAACCTTGACGCGGCCTCCAATTTCGGCATTTCAAATAAGTTACATGACTAAAAAATGTCGTAGTAAGCATAAAAGTTTGGTCAGATATATACGCAGATAGACAAACTCAGACAGGGTTACACAGAGACGTACGGATATTGGTAGACAGAGAAAGATGCAGAGAAGAAGACAAAGACAGAAAAAGAGACAGAAGAACAGAAACGAGAGTGACTGGCGAAACAAAGAAGGACTGGGTGAATATGGGGGAAAAACTGAGGAATATCGAGAAGACCTCAGAGATTGACAGAGATCGATGGACCGACGGGGTTCGACGGAAACCGGCGGAGAGCGGTGGAGGCCGGTCAAAATCAAAAGAAACCAACGGAGATCGGGTGAGACCGACAGAGGAAATAGACATCAAACGAGTTTTAGAGGGACCGAAAAACCGATAGACTGATGGAGACCAAAGGAGACCAACCTTATGGAGATCGAGTTGGATGAAAGGAAACCAATCGAAACGAATGGAGGTCCAGGGGCACCGAGGAAGACTTGCTAACACCGACGGGGACAAACAGTGCGAACGATATTCACGGAGACCGAGGCTGTGAAAACTGACGGAGACGGAATGTAAAATTGTGCCTGTTCAAAAAAAAATCGTACCTGTTCAACCTGGCAACTTTGGAAGACGAAACAGAGCAGGAACGTGGCAGTGGCTACTTTATACTTCAAGGCGCTGCATGAATGCTGGTTGACAATATCTGTGGAAAAAGATCCTGATTGGAGCGTACCGCGTTCTTTTACCTGCCATTTGAAACAGGCCGAGTGTTTCCCCAAGCTCAAAACGAGCGTGTGTCCGAGCGCGAAGTGCGAGGACACAAGACATTGAACCGGCCAAGGAATGTCTCTTTCCATGGAAGCTCGCAGCGCGATTGTGAAATAGCATTGTTGGCAGTTTGGTCAACCGTTCGACAGGAACCACGCTAAAGTGCTGGCTAAAGCGCGCAGTGCTGGGGTGCTGACGTGAGAATTTTACGGAGACTGGACTGTCAAAGTCTGTTCAACAAACAGACGCCGTTCGTTGGCAATGAAACGTGCAATGCGATCCTTGAACGGTCCCGGGGGCAATTCGATCAGCTTTCCAACTAAAACTTGATTCAGATGCAAAATTCGTACTCACAAAGGGCTTCGAATGCACGGCGTGGCAAGTGGCCGAAAAAAACGGCCGGTGCGTCTGTGGCGTTTGTGGCGTGCTTGGGACCCAGGAGGCCGCATTTTGAGGGTTACATGGGCGAGGGCAAGCCGGCCAAAGGCCTTATGCTCGCGTTCCTCTGTCTATGGGTCCGCCTGCCGGATTTGCCGGATTTTTGTACGATGTGTTTATCTCGCTAGCGGTCGCCGCAGTTCATGACATTGAATCAGTCAGAACGGAGTTCAGCAGAATCATCTCAAGCATGAAAAGCACTTACTGGTGATATCCTTGCCCGAATCTTTGCACTCATCTTCGCCGATCAGATTTTAGGTGACGGGATTTGAAATCTGTCTCGCGTTAAAAAAACTGTGTACTCATTTTCCGTTTTCTTATTTTTATTTACCAATAGAGGCCTCACCATAAATATAATCCATTGGCAGTCTCTACCTAAAGCGTATCAGAGACCTGATCGGGAGCGCTGCTGGCAAAAAAATGCTTCCACTGGGGAGCGGGGGGATTTCGCTGTATACTGGAGGGGGATTTTGCGGTCAGCAGTGGGGATCCCCCCAGTTAATATGTTAAAGAAGGCCATAGTCAGTCATGGTCAGATAGGTAAGTTTTGTGGCAGAAAATATGTAGCTTTCCTTACACGATACAAGAATTTGGTATCTTTGTCTATTGAGATATGAATCAACTCCGAAAATTATGGTTGTCTTCAACATACATTGCGCAGCTGGCAAAAGGATGCTGATGAAAATGAACAGGATGCTGAATAAGATTCCCTTCTTTCTTATTTTCATTCTTCAAAGGAAAGGCATGATTTTCCTTTGGCGTACATTTATGAACTTGCCATTTTTGGGTACCAAGCCTGGCTTTCCAAGCCTTAAGGCACTGAGCTCAGTGTGTGCCTGTGTTTCCCGCGCAGCATCGAAACAGCCAGTAAAAAGCAACCGTGACGAAACTTCACAATCACATCGCACGAGTCTATTCTTTTTCCAGAGCTGCAAACTGAGAGCTCCAATGTGATGCGCAGTGCGTATGCTGGAGAGGAGATTGGGTAGCCAAAAGATGATGCTACGAATCTGGAGACTGCAAGCCGACGCGGGAGGGGAGGGGAAAAAGTTCTCGTGTGATGTGTGAGGGCCGTGTTTTGTTCGTGTTGTCAATGTCAAAACAATGACGTCAAAACAACGTCAAAACAATGACGTGTTCGTGTTGGAGTGCGAATGTACCAGTGGATAGTAATACATCTATTCTTGCCGTGAGAGCGGCGACGGCCGTTTTTCATGTGAACAGTTCAAGATTTAGCTTTATACCAGGAAATGTCTATCGCCTCTGTAGTTGTGCTACAGGCTACGTATTCTGTAAGATTCTTGCTTAACAAGATTGGCAGCTTTCGGGGTTCGGCTTGGCCCGCAGAGTGGTCTTGATTATCGATCGGCGAGTGCTGTTTACGTGTACATGTACGCACATCATCCGCTTTGTACCGCGCAAGCTAGAAGTGGGAAGATAATTGTAGCCCACTGCCTTCACGCATGCGCAATGAAGTTTTCATAAAAGCCGCGGCGAGACTTGGGAGCATGGAGCTTTCCAATTGGTAACGGTATTATTGGTATGTAATTCATATCCCAGTCCTTAACTCAGGTTTGTCCTTTGTCCCAGTCCTTAACGTCGGGGCAGCTAGCCGCCGCTGTGACTGCCGATGACGGGGGCGTCGAGCTGCCGTGTGGAAGCAGGACACATGAGGCCTGGTGACCATCGCTGAGAGTGCGGCCGCCGTGGATCAACCGCCACACCGGGGAGCGCCGACGGTGCTTTACGTTTGAGGCCTTCTAGTGAAACATTTAAATATGATCAGTCTGAAAAGGTAGTTGTGGTCTTATTTTATAAGCAAGTGTTGCATTTCAACTGGAAAATCATGTAAAATGTGTCACGTAGGTAATCACCAACTGCTAGTCCACTCGTCAGTTATTGCGGTTTTGAGAAGCCTTGATAGCGTTGAGTTCGGTCGGACCAACCCGAGCGGAGACGACCGATGACGTCATCGGTTGACTTCAGCAGATTTAAACTAATTGCGTGTTGATTTTACCTCCTTTATACAGACTTCAGTAATACTATCGGAAAAATACCAGATGAACATGGGTCAGTCATGAGTTTCGCAGCGGGGTCATTCAAGAACAAATCAGCCAGTCAGGAGGACAATTTTACACCCTAGACTCTCAGATTTTGACATAAATGGGTCATAACGGCTGCCTTGGACCCCCAACGCGTCTGCTTGAATTTTGGGATCGTCAGACTTACGTTTTCAGAGTTACTGCTGCTGGAAGTTTAGGTCACTGTATGTACTTATGTTGTCGTTGTTGGTAAAACTGGGCAAAAACCCCAACTTAATGGCAAAACATATTGCAATTTTTTTCAAAATGAGCAATGGCTCCATTTTCTGTTCTTTTCCCTAAAGTAAACTTCGGTGACTCCCTGACCCAGCCCACGTGATCTAGAATGATCACAAGCAAAACAAAAGTGACAGCCCTTGAAGCATTTATCTAACGTTGCCAATCTTCCTCTTAAATGGAAAGTAAATATGAGTTCTTTCTAAGAAAAAATTGGGTTATCTGCGGCTCTATTTTAGGGTTTGGCCGCTGATTTATGGCAAATGCGTTGCACCTTCGGCGGAAAATGAATTCAGGAGTGAAAGATAGTACCAGTACGCTTCGGAAAATGGTGATTACTTGAATTTTTATTGGATGCATTGACCAGGTTTCTGGATCACGTGACCTGACACTAAGTCGCACATTTGTCATGCAAAACGGGGACATGACCGAGCTTCAGCCTCAAGGACATATGGCAAGGTGGCCATGCTGCCAGCGAGAGGAATGCAAGGATGAAAAACGGTTTACCGCGCAAAGCCAGCAGAGGCACGACCAGAGGGCAACCCACCACAGGCGTATGCAAGGGAAACCCGCTGCTTCAGGGGGTCTGCCTGGATTTGCAAAAGACAGAAGGAATCAAAGAAAGAGGAACCTTACCGGCAACAGCTTTGTATTTTTAATTATATCCCCCTGCTAAGAAATATACTGGATGCGCCTAGGTAGTATTCCTTTGTTAGCAATTAGGAACCAAGCCGGACGTCAATTCACAGAGCAGTCTTAAAGACAAGCTCTTCATGTTTTGGTCCTGGCTGTCTTACGCTAAAGCAGATGGATCAAAATATGCGTATATAAACCATGTACATGTTCGGAGTTTGCAACAACTGCCACCATTTTCAAAGCACCATCTACACAAAGAACGCGTAATGTTGGCAAATACCGCCGATTTTGGCGAGTGTTAAGCTAGGAAGAGACAATCAGATGTTACAGACAGAATGAATGAACACATGAATAAAGACTACCTATGTCAGAGATCACTGTAGGTTTATAATATCACGATGTCCTAAATAAGGATATAAAATATGAAAACACTTTGTTCCTAATTTTGTATAAGTCGGCGGCTGCAGGAAAATTTATTTCGAGGTTCGAAAAACAAGTCAGTTGTGGATTCAGGACATTAAATTGCATCTGAAAATACTCAGTTACAAAGGTTGTGTAACAACTCGTGCCTATAACTTCTCACAGTTTTAGTAGCATTTTATGTCAGCACTGCAAAGGAATGTAAATAGCACAAGTGAAGAAAAACTCAATCATGGCTGGCGATTGAAAGGAGTCGGAGGGCCCGTACCCCCAATATTTCAACATTGGGCATATGGCAATGACTGAAAAGAAACGGTCTGGAATCATATTTGGACCCCGCCCTACCAACATTTTTCGGAAATCTCCGGCGATGAACCAAATCTTTCTAATGATAAGCCCTATTCCCGTATGAGGGCTTCAGAAGTTCACTCTGTTTTCCTCAGCTGTTTCCATTATTTTTGGAACAGCCTTACCAAACTTAGTGATTTTTCCTATACTTTCCATTGCGTTTACTCAGGGCCTGGCCAATTTTTTGGGGGGCGGAGGCAACTCCGGCCTTTTTCGCACCATGGAGTGTAAAAGAAAAATGGCAGCCAAAAATATTTTTAAGATAAAACTTAAGTCTTTACATGGTTATATCAACAGGTTAGGCCACGGTCAAATCAAAATTCGGTTTAAAGCGGAATTTTCGAGAATATTTTCAGAATGAAAAACGGAGCGTACGTAGCTTGGGGCAGTGTTTTCTACTTGCGTTTGCGTTTTCGGTTTCAGATATATAGCAGGCCAGTTCACGGCGCAATGAATTAAATTTCCGCCACGTGACACTTTGCACGTGACGCGTGCACAATGTCACGATGGTCATGAACGGGACATTGAGAGACATCAGTCTACATGACTGGGGAAAAACAACATGAAATGAACCCAAGGCCGTTTTCAGTGACTTAGGTAATCTTGGGTCATCCGAAATCAAAGGTCAAAGTTGACCGGATAAAAATGTGTTCATGATGGCTTCCCTTCTGTTTTCCTTAACATCACTTATGCCAACAGTATACAAACAGTGTAATGTGATTTGTGCTTCTTAAATGTAAAATGACTAGGCCAAGCTAAACAAAATTAAACTTCTCAAAGAAAACATTACATTAAAAATTATGCCTCCCATTTTCCAAGCCCTGTGAACACCTATGGATTTAAAACAAAATGAAAGCTGTAGACTAAAAGGCAAAGTCCCATCGATTGGTTCTCCATTCATTTCAATTGCATAGAAATCAGTACGTAAATATCGGAGTTACAGTGATTCAAGAGATACCCCCTTTCCCACGTTTTGTCCCCTGTGTGGGCCCATTTATTTTAACAATTTATTTCTACAAAAATGTGGTTTACGTCATGGCGAATCGATTTCCGTCTTGTTTTACGACCATGTCGGATTGTTAGTTCTTGAGTTCTGCGGGCGCGGGTCAAAGAAGATGTCCCTCTCATTACAGCTATTGTGATGAATCGTGTCAGTTCTTTTGACTCAAAGATATCCACATCAACCAACAGCTTCAAAATTTCAGAGTCCTTAACTCCCAAACCGTTGACCTGAGAGGTGAAATATTATTAAATGACTATATGATGACTGGTACCCCGCAAAAGTGCCTAATTTACATTTATTTTGAAGCGACTTTTGAAAGTTTGCGGCATGCGGTTTCTATAGTAGACGTACTTTGCTGAAGCTTACATATCACGAGCTGGAAAAAATATAGGCCCAGAGTTCCGTCAAAATGGATTTATTGAAAAAAGATTGTCTATATATAGCTGCTCTCTATATAGCGAGCAGTTAACTTAAACACAAGCAACAACAGATAAGCTTCAGATTATGCAGTCCTCTTCTGATCTGCAAAAGAGGTCTGCATCGTGTTCAGTTCTGAAGAAAAAAAAAATGGTAGTGATTTCTCCCAGTAGCTGACTGTCCTTGTGCAGTATTTGCCTTGCGTTTGCCAGAAACGTACGTACAACGGTGTCTGTTGCATAGATATGCAAAAATTGTATTTTAAGGTATGAAACTAAAAAGTTATCATTATTAAAACCGAACAGATAAACATGAAATCTTGCATTTTTTGGCATTTTGAGGTTTTGGCACGCAGAGCCATCTGGTGGCTGGCGTTTTGTTTGAAAGTCCCATTGTCATAACGTCTGAGAGATGAGGCCGATGAGGGTTTTAAACACTGGTCGATTGGTTGATCCCTGTGTGTTTCCCAGTTAAAATGACGGCCATGGCGATCATAAACTACCACCATGTGTGTGACTGCTTGGCTCTCCTGAATCGTCCCGTCATCGACCGGTCTGCTAGTAGGAAATACATTACGGCCCCTTTGCCTGGTGGCAAGGAGGATGATCTTTGTTTTGGATGTATTGAATTTTAGACTGTGTTCATGGAGCCACGAGGCTTAGTGTGAAAGGCTAGTTTCCACACAGTGTATAAGACAGGAAAGGCTGCAAAATAACGACACAATGAGTTATGTATCCGTCAGCTTATTGGGTTATACATATGAACGTTTGCTAATGCGGGCTCGGGTCAGACAAGAATGTGATGAAGAGAAGAGGGTGGATCCCAGGCAGACTACCAGTTTTAGGCTAAGCACATGCAAAGCCCCCCAAAGGTAGTCCCGAACATCCTGTTTTGACGTCGCCCCTACCTGCGAATCCCCTCTGTCTAATTAGCTTATGTCGCAGTGCAAACATTGTTTGCAAGGGAGCTGAGGCTCTGCTGCACGTTTGAGTGTCACCCTCAGATTATGCAACAACGCCCAGATGCATTAGCAGGCATGATCCTAAGCTCAGCGGGACGGAGCTTAAAGGAGGCAAGTGTTGGTAAGCCTCCAATGATTTGCTTTAAGCCTAAATTAATGTGACGCCTAGGCACGCAAATATATCACTAAACTAGGCCAAAGTCAACGCTGTGAAGTTCGGTAAAATCAGGATAATATGGTCACTGCGTGTCGCGTGGCGCTTTATGGTAAATGTTGGACCGCTGCAAATATTGAGGAGTATTCGATGGTTACTTCAGTCATTACAAATACAGAAAACTGGCCTAACAGCGCAGCACGCACCTTTCTTCTGAGACTGGGTGTGCAGGCTTTCTCATGAGCCACCGAGGTCATGTGCACGAGAGGCCACGTCATCGCTCTCCTACACAGTGCGGTACGACGCGACGTATTCTCCATCCGACGATGCAGGGGCCTCTCCGACTCCCCGTTCCGACCCCGTGGGAGCGCGCAGTGGCCGGGCCCGGACTCGGAGCTCGGACGCCGCGCTGCCCTCCCACGGAACCGCGCCAGGCGCGGCGCGGCACGGCGCAGCGCCTGTACGCTTTGCATTTCAATGCCGGATTAGGGGAGTGCGTCGCGCGGATGCGGGGGCGTCGCTGTCCCGTGTCGACGCGCTACAGCAGTGGCCCCGCGCCGGCGCCGGTGCGGCGCTGGCTTCTGCCAGAATGGTAGTCAATGGCTCGAGCTGGCCGGGGAAGAGACTGGCCGCCGAGATGTGCGAGGTCATATCGGGCCACATGTGAGGTAATATGCAAAACCCATCGTGAAAATCACTCATGTGACTTTCGTAACACGTTTGTACTGCTATGACGATTTCAGTCGACATAAGGCCAGTGCACACCGTTGCGTAAAGTAAAACAACAAAACAGCAACAAAAAGAGCGAAACAAAAACAAAAAGAACTCAGCAAGAGGCTTAAAGATCCGGAGAAAGAGCATCCAGCTTTAGCCAGAATGTCACGTGCACTGACTTCAACGATTCGGAGCAACACTCGAAACACGACACTTAATCGAAATTGTTGGAGCTCTTTTGCAAAGTTTCGACGGAACACCTTTTGAACGAAATGCAACTTAAAGAATGCGTTATGACAGGCAGACGCCATTGGCACTGGTGATTTTTCCAGAGAATTTCTCGTTCGACAGATGAAGCCCAAGAACGTGATTGGTACTCCGCGGAAGCCAGTTTTCAACACTTTATGGCATAATGGCGTGAAAGTGGGACCTATCTTCACAGCACTGGGCTGGAAGGTACCAAACGCAGTGTGAGTATGGTGCAAACATTTTTGAAGCACCTGGTTCCAAAGTTAAAAAGACGCATCCCAAACATTAAAGAGTAATTTTTAGACGGTTGTGAGGCTCACTATAAAAAAATACAGTTTCTCAATTGCTTGTCCTCTCACCGAAGATGGGTTTTGCAAATTCGTTCGGTACATGGTACTGTGAAAAGAGCCATAGCCAAAGAAAGCATTGCTTCTCAAGGGAGTGCATTAGCCTGCCGAAGTATGCCTGACGGAAAAATGGCATCCAGGGTCGGATTCTTTGCCATGGAAAGGGAAGGTGTGTAACAATTGGCAAAAATCTTGCACACTGAGCTCATCGCGGTAAAAACACGACATTGTCGTCAAATGTCGTTGTAGACTTGTCAACAGTGGCACTGCACGATGTGTAAAAATGAAAACGACAATGTCGTCGACTATCGTAGTAGACTTGTCAACAACGGTACTGCACGATGTGTACTAACGAAAGGTTCACTGTACGAAGATTGCAATACAGGCACATGTAAGGAAGGGATAGACGAGGATAGCACGCTATCATCTTTTCTGCCCACTTCTTGAATGTAGTCTTTCATTGAATCATGATACTGTGAAGGATTTGTGACGTGCCGTGTGACATGCCGTGCAAGCTGTTGAACGTACTCAAAAGATTCAAACTGCGCAAAGGGTTCCACCATCGACTGCCCGCCATCATGCTGGTGGATTACATGCTGCATGTTTGTGTAGCAATGTAAAATAAAAGAGCTGCTTTCGTATTCTGCCCTATGTTTACCTTTCAAATTATAACATCGCTTTATGTGCACCAATGGTATCTGAATAGACTGTGTATAGAATTAGCAGTCAACTGACGCCAATAACGATTTGTCTCAAAGACACGTCTACAGACATGTATTTGTTGAACATGTCCATGAGGGGATCTAGGCTCTGGTCATGTGACCCAAAGACATGTTCATTGCTCAGCACATGAGATGAACATTATTTTAAAACTGATTGTCATTGTCTGAGACGTCATCGAGAAACATTCCACGTCCGTTTCCCTCCTCCTGGATAAAGTGCACCACCACTGCCAATGCATAATCAGCCAAACCGTAAAATGACGTTATAAACAATCATCGTTTTTTAAGAAAAACGTCATTTTTAATTGCTAAGAGACAACAAAAATGTACCAATGTTGTATTACTGCTGCACAAAACTTGAACATTTGTTTAGCTCGATCATACTAGGTCACATGACCCAAGCACAAGGAGTGATGTGTTTATAAATACAAGTATGACGAAAAAAACATCGCGAAATTGACATTCCAGAGTTTTTCGAACTAAATGATGCATTTGGTCAATTAGACATATTATTTTATATAGTCAGCCATCACGGAAAGCCACCATTACGACGCAAAGGCCTAAACTTCAGAAGTCAGTGCTGGTATGTCACTCCCAAGCATTAACCCGCGCAGTGGAAGGGGGTTTCGCGTTAACGCGCACTGGAAAGGGGGGGCACAAAGTGCCCCCTTTGAACTCGGAAACGGAATAAGCTAGAAACATGAAATTTTGTAGACAGGGTGGGACCAAAACGATTTACATTATGTGCCATTTTGCTGATTCTAAGTTAATATCTTCAAGGTCAACTAGGGTCGAAAAGGTCAACTTTGAACACTTTCTCGGCCCGTACAGGACATTTCGTACGACTTTTGGAACGAAACGGGAAAAGGGCGTTTGTTTTGGCTCTAAAACTTGGAATACGACAATATCAATCCATTTGACGTCTTCACTGATGATTTCGGATCGAAGTTATGCCAGGTCATTGACCTTTGGCGTCATTTTTTCACCTTTTGCGGACCAGATTTCGAGCAACACGGGATAGTTTGAGTGTAAATAATGGCCCTACACGCATCTTTTGACGTCTTTTCGGTCTTTTCAGTCTCATCTTTTGACCTCTTTTCAAACAAATCCTCTGATCTCCTGGCCGTGCTCAGAGAGATGACGTACTTTGTTCGGACACGTTCTTCTCATTTTTGTCCATGACCATCCCTCGCATCATGTACGGTAACAGTGCAACTTTTTAAAGGCGTTCGACTTGTACACGTACAATTTACTATTACAATCACTTGCGTTCGTCGTACATACATTTCATCCCGTGTCTGGCGCACGGGATGACTTGTGCCTCCAAACCAGACGCTAAGCGCGCAATTCCTTAACGTTGTGCACGAGTCGAGACGCGCCATGCTCGGGAACCTGCCAGCAACTTCTCGCTCTTTCGGAGCTACGCCGCCATGCGCTGCTAGTGCCACGCCAGGACGGCTCGCTGCATCCCCCTTTCACCCGCAAAGCTACCGGTCAGTGATCGCTTACATGACGGCTTCACGGCACTCAGTATGAGACGGGCTGCTTGAAATGCGTGGTCCGATAGGACGTGCCCAAAAAGCGGGCGAGTGGGTTCAAAAGATCGGTTCACGTAATTCACGTTAGAAGGCTTGCTGATACGCACTATCTAGACATCCTCCGGGTAGCCAATGGTCGTGCGCTGCCTTCCCGGCTGATAAGGACGGCCCATGACTTCAGGATATCGCAGATCTGATCCGGCTAATCACCAGGCGACTGCATCTCTCAGGCACCCGTAAGTCCCCTTCGGTAATGCCATCGGCATTGTCACCAGCAACTAATGCACTGACATTTAGCAACAAGGATAAATGAAAGTCATCGCACGCATCCCTGCAGCAGTCTGAGGGTATGAACTCAGACCCTAAAATTAAGAATTACAAGAATATATTAAATATGTGTTTGACATGGGGGAGAATATTTGCCTGGACAGTATACACTTCGTATGTTTGACGTACACGGTTCTAAAAACAAATAATATTATGTCTATTTTTATGAAGAAAACGAGGGATAGCGTGTTGTCTGCAACATGTAATTAGTTTAACTCGAGAACGTAGACGCTGAGAGAAAATAAAAGCGAACTTGTGTGTGCGTAGGCATCTCTTACGTGCTGTTCTGATTCAAAGGCCTTGAAGTGCAGCAAATCTCCCCGTCTCGCTTATTTCAATTCGCCTGGATCCAATAATTACAGCTTGTAAGTTCCTACGGTCAGTTATTTTTTATTTCTAAAAGGAAAAAATTATCGACTTTAGAAAGTCCGGCATATCACTTCACAGCTCACAACTGTTTTTGCCCTTCTTTTGTATCATTGTCCCCGTCTTTCACCAATATGCTCAATGTTTGCATTCATGACTAACGTTCAGAATAGTCAAGACGAGTTTCTTTCACTCTGAAGGCGAAAAGCGCATTTCACTTGCAATAACTGAAGACGAAAGTGGACCGTTTGCTCTGCGTATAAGCGAAGTTTGTAATCTAACGACGTGTAGCTTTTGTGAAACGCTCGGGGCGCGGGAAAAAAAACACTTGAATTCGATTAAATGTCATTTATTTTACAAACAACGGTTTTTTTAATTCCAGGGATCTGAAGTGCGCCTATAATATCAACATAGCGAAAGTTAAAAATACCAGATGAAATGTCAGATGTCGCTATTATGCACAAACACTTACGCAAGGCTGGAAGGCCCCTCCAAGCTTGTACTCGTCGTTGTCTGGCAACATACGCATTGTTTGAACAACGTACATAATAAACGACGAAATCACAAATTCATCCCTTCATTCGTCTCGTCAAGACGTATCGCCTGGCGTGTTCTTTCAAAAAAGGGAGGGACACTCAGCCATGCGGGGGCCAATACTAGGCAAAATGCCAGGTGTCTGGCCTTCTCAAACCAGTACCATCGACGTCCCGCATAAAAACAAGGCTATGGAGACCGCTGGTCGACTGTTAATCTGCGTTGGCATGCCGTCGGAGCAAAACACATGCAATGACCTGGCAGAGTGGGAAAAACAAACAGGAAAGGTGAAGAAATGACCACGTGAAGCATTACGAGGTCGAGTGGAAAGCAGTTACACAACCAAAACAAACTAATAAGTGTCTATAGCGTCACGGACAGGAGCAACCAATCCATACAACACTGTGGTGTCACAATTGTGATGCTGTGATAAAGGTAGAACATACATCTAATGGAAATGCGTTTGGTGAAGCATTTGTCTTCAGTCTAATACCCTCATCGCTGCATTTTTTATCCTCTGAGTGTATTTGATCTTAGGCAATGAAAGATGATTAAAAAGCCATTAGCCTGAATTTAAGTCGGCCACGAATACATCCTTTCGTCACATGCCATGGGTGCGTGTTGCACCCTGCAACCCTTGGCTTCGCCACTGCTTTCGTGTCCATGGAGCAGAAAAAC